>BTPG01000003.1:57244783-57279783 GCA_036245525.1 Semisulcospira habei
CTCCCCACAGTCCCATCCTATGTTGCGACCGCACGAGCTAAGTCAGCCAATGGCTTACTTCCCGTCCCAGAGACACACCAGTACTAATCAATGGTTGCGTTGTACGAATAACTGCTAGTATAGGGTTTTTTTTAAAATTTTTTTTCACGTCTACTTCCAGTCATTTTTCCAGTAACTCCGTTATATCTCTCGTCCGGGTACTTACTTTTTAAATGCTCTACTTTCGATGATTGATTTACACAACATTTGGGTAAAATAATGGATGTGAGATATTGCACGTTTATGTTTTTTTGTTTATTAGATAAAAATTTTGAGTAAAAGTGTTTTGGGTTTTCTGCGTCGAAACAATTCTCTATCAGTATGTGGTCTACCGGTCTGTGATTAGTCTCAAATACGGTGGTGCTGGCCACTGGCACTTTGTTGGGACACCCGTTTGTTATAGGCTGACGGTTCCTCACACAAAGTGTTGGATAGATTCCTCTTCTTTTTCTTTTTTGTTTTTATTGTTGGTCATTATCGGTATATAGGTTTTATTTTGTGGGGTTTCGCTGCTGATCTGTCGGTTGATTCTCATGGGCCACTAAATTACTATTCAATTTTTACCTTGATGTATATTTATTCTAACTAGATTGGTTAGTCAGTTCGATGTTCTTAATATCTGATCCTACTTCTTGATTTTTACTTAACAGGGGGTACGGCTTTTAAATGATATACTGATCTTGTCGTGATTGAAATAATTTCATTTTTTTAGCCTTGTTTTAGTGCTTTCAGTGTGGTAATAGGGGATTTATATGTTTGCTCAATGCGCTTTTGGTGAATCTCCCGTTGGTGATGTATACTCTACTATTGATATACAAGGTTTAAGAAGTTAATTCTTGGAAACCATCAATTCTCAAAATTACATCAAAATGCGATGTTTAGATAAGTCCCATTATCTTGTTGTGAATATCATACTCTGTAATATGTCCCTTTAATTGACTAAGTCCGGTCAGTGTGGCGGTATTTGATATTATAATAAGAGTAAATTTGTGTATAAGTATGGGATGATCTAGATTTATATGATCATTGTTTGATTTTTTCTAGTTTGCGTTTTTTGTTGTTGATTGCTTTTTTTTTTTTGTTTCTTTTTTTATCTTTATATCATCCGCAATGGTGTGTGGATAAAGTTTTTTGAATTTAAAATGTCCTGGTTAACTGCCTTTGACTCTCCGAGGTTGATAGACTAACTTCTTCTGTTGGACTATAATATACTCCAGTTCGTCCTTTTTGGGTCGAAGGCGGTCTATTGGTTTTCTCTGTTTGTTGGTGTGAGGGTGGTGGGTATTTATTCGCATTCCGTCTAGTGGTCGTTCGGCTTCGACGTTTATTATTTGATGGGTCTGATCAATATGGTACTTTGCTCTCGATGACAATGACGATTTGTCACATGATAATGTTTCTTTATTTTTTCTATGGGTGAAAGTCTGTATTGGACGTAGGCACAACAACCCATTGATTAGTTATGGGCAGACGGTGCTTATCTGTAATCTATCCAAATATTTGCACAATTGTGCGGTGTTCATATGTTATCATGTGTATATATCTTGTTTTGTTTTCTAATGATATTATAAATCTATTTATAACTACTATCAAACAAAAACGTTGACTCACAGCACACACACGAAATACACACCACACACAACGCGAACACGACCCACTACTCGAAGTGATGAGAGATCTCTCCGAATAGATTAAGATTTGTGTGTGTTCTCGCAGTGTGTCGCCTCGCCATGGTACTCATCGCATGTTGTGGTGAATAACATTATACGATAATGACGCCGTGGATTGGGCTTAATTGATTCTAGTGCTCTAATTATGAAAGGTGATGTTGGATGTATGTAACATTTTCTCGGCAAAGTGTCTCCAAGGCTATGGCCTGACAAGATTTACGCTCATATACGTTAGACTTGTCTTCATAGAGATCCGATTCTTTTTAGGTCGTCGGGTACATATATGAATTGCCTTGTTTTGTTTTGAGTTAGTTACGTTGGTGGATGGATAACGGACAAAATCAGCTTTCTTAATATAATACGATTAATTGCAGTTTTTGAACTTATTTATTCCCTGTATTGTTAAGAATTAAATGATTTGTCAGGGGGGGAATGGTTTATCCACATGGTTTTCAATTTGTATTGTGTCGGTTGTAGTTGAGTGTTGGTTCAGATAGGATATGTTTTTTGCGGACAACACTACTACGATGAAGGAGAAGTTCAAGTCTCTTTTAACTTGGACTCCTCTCGCTTTTTGCTCCCATTCACCACACTTTTGGTAGAAGCTTTCCTGGGTAGTCGATATGTGTCGATCCTGATGTAGAGTGGTGTGGGGTCGTTGTTTTACTTTTTTTATTATTGGATCAGTTTTTGACGTGTTTGGTCTACAGACAGAGTTTGCGTAGTTTGCTGACATCAGTAGATATATATTTTAATTTGGCTATCTTAAAGGTAATAGTTTCTCTTGTTATTAGGTTGCATGATGTTTGAAAGTTTGAACACTGCACATTTATTATCTATCTGGTTATCTTACTAGTAACACCGAGTTGACGAGGATGTGTTCTGGTTCTTGACCTGCATGGGTTTTCCTTGAAGAGACAAAGCTGTCGGTTGATGAGATGTTGGGTATGAGAGCCGTGTCTGATGCTCTTTGACGTGTGTACTTCCATTCAAGTCTTCGCTGAGGTTTTTTAGCGAGCCAATGGAATTGTTTTATTACACCAGTTCTGTCAGAATGTCTTCTGTAGTGCTTTTTGTTGGGCTTGTGTCTTGTATCAATAGTATTATATAAATCCCTCACGTCGGGACGTGATGTGTGTATTGCCCTAGCAATGTCATTCCTGCGATGACTTATTCGCTTGGAAACAATTATGATCGCTAATTGTGGAGCAGTAGGTCGTTATGAAGAAAAACAAAATTAGTAGGGGGCCCATATAATAGGGACCTGGGGTAGTCGAGGGGGGATTTAATTCCAACACTCCTTACACGGTTGTGGGCTCACTGCATCGCAACTGGGGTTTTTATTTGGCCAGACTCTTGAAGTCATGACTTTGACATACTGCATATTGATGTCTGAGTGTTTATGTTAGCGCCGCAGAGTCGTTGACGTTATAAAGGCCGCGAAAGTCAGGCTTCTTGTCCACGGTTGGTTTTGGGCGGTTATGATGGTTGTGTTGGCAGCGGAGGTGGCCATAGATTTATAAGTTCGTTTGAGTCAATGGTTATTAAACGGGACATTTTGCTTAGCCTTGTTTTGCTGCTTTTTATTCTCTTGTTTCCTTTTATCAGGGTGGCCAGGGTTTTGTTTCCGGTGGGGTTGACTTCATGCCAATAGGGTATTTCGGAGCAGTGGCTGTTTCCTGTCCCATGGCAGAGTGTGATATTGAGTGAGAGAGAGGAGTTGAGGTTGTGCACCGGATGTAGGAGAGGATGTTGAGAGTGAGATGTATGTGGAGAGGAGAGAGAGAGTGGTGAGTAGGTGAGTGGTCTGACCGGAGAGAGAGTGTTCGGGTCGTCTAAGACGTTTTTCGACTGTTTGAGAGGAGAGGGGTTGATCTGATCGATGCTGCGTGTGATGACCCCGTGTGTGATAAGATCGAGAGAGAACGTGAGAGACAGAGATAGATAGTAGGAGGAGATTGAAGCGAGGACGGATATCGAGAGAGAAGACGAGAGGAGAGAGTAGGAGAGAGATGTGGAGAGACGAGAGAAGAAGAGAGGAGGAGAGAGTGCGTGAGGAGAGAGATTGAATGAGACGAGTGGACGTGTGAGCTTGTGGTGAAAGTGGAGCGAGGAGATGAGGTATGTAGGAGGGAGTAGAGAGAAAGTGTGGTGTGTTGTTGGTGATTTGGTTGAAGAATGCAGCCGCTTGTCTTGGGTTGGTTGACAGGGGTTCAATTATTTGGACGTCGTCACATGCTTTTCTTTGCCTGTAGGGGTTGCTTGATTGGTCGTTGTTGTTGTTCTGTCCCTGGCGCAAGTTTTTTTCTGCCCTCTGGTTTGTGTCCGCCTGCGAATTACGCGAGCACTGTGTTTTTGATTTGAGTTGTGTCCTGTCCTGTTTTGTATTGATATTTGACAAGACCTGATATAATATAACATTCTTTTTGTTCTATATGCAGTCAGTTTTTCAGGCACTATCAGCCGGTGGTAGTGGGGAACCTCGTGGTGGTGGTCGTGTGGGGTCTTTGGTACCACTGTGGGCGAAGTGTGTTTTTACATTCCGGGGTGTTACTTGTTCCTCTCGTCAGTCGTGATTGCCGAGATGCATTTGGTGTTCAGCTTACAGCGGGGGTTCGAATTTTTCCTTTGTAGGGGGGCTTGACACATGGTCCCGGCTACTCCTGGTTAGAGTGTGGTGGGGTGAACACTTGTAATCATGAGGTGTGTTCAGCCTAGGCTTTGATGTACATTAGCGTTTTTTCGCGCTAAGGAGCTGCTTATTCACTGTCTTTCGAAAACACTGTATCAGTTTCTTGAATAAGTGAGTTTGTTTGTTTCCACGGGTATCTGTGAAACAGACGTAAACTGTATTTCCAGCAGTCGTTCCAGTATCTTATGCACTAGTTTTGGTGGTTCTATGACGTATCTTTTTTTTTTTTTTTCCTACCCCTTATTCAGGGCGCTTTAAAGTAACGTTTTGTGTTGGGTCGGGCTTGACCATTTTGAGCCTTGAATCTCGTAGAATGTGGTTCTTTCTTTGTATGTGTCTGTTCGCCTCCTTTTCTGTAATGTTTGTGGTCCAGTTATTCCTTTCACGCTTCGAGAATTGCTCGCCTCTCCCCTTTAAAAATAGTGTGATGTGTCACAAGTAGTTATATGGGTTTTTTTACAAATGGACTACGAAAAATGGGGCTGATCAAATTTAATTGTTTTTTTTCTACACCTAGCGCTATACAAGGCCCACTCACAATTGACCTAAACTAATCGTACTCGACAAACGTGTTCAAATCTGTATGGCTCTATGTGAAATTTTCCGGTATTTTGTATTAATTGATGAAAAAATTCTTTCCCCTAATGCGATTAGTAATGATAAGATTTTTTGTAGGGGTTGTTTTCTGTTTTGGTTCTGTTTTATTATTTTTGTTTGTTTTTTCGTTTAAAATGATTCAGTTGTTCTTTTAAGAATCAATCCCCCAATATATTCTCTATTTTATTTTTTCTATGAAATAGTGAGGAAAATTTGGTTTTTTTTCAAAATATTTTTTATATTTTCTATCTTTAATCGGGATTTATTGTGTGGTGCGCTCTGATTGCCATCATCTGCTGGGACTCGCTGTCTCTCCCGCTCACTCTTCCTTCTGCTCAGTGTCGTATACCTTTTGGTGTATCCCTCTTTTTGAATCTGTCCTACGAGAGCAGTAGCAGTTTAGCTAACAGCCTCAACTTCCATGGCCAGTCCTCATATGCTCATGAATCCTCCATCAGCCCCCCTCCAAGCTCTCAATATAAAACATATCTAACAAACTTCGTTTGTTCCTCACCAAGTTTGACCTCCTCCTTCGATCCATTTTCTGCTTCAACGACCCGGTGTTTATATATACACGATCCTGTCTTGGCGACTTTAACTTCCAATTTCGAACGCATTATACACCGAACACCCTGACACAATGATACGCCTTGTTGACTCATTCTCTTCAACAACAATCTTTACACTCAACACATTTCCTTACACACCCCACAGACCCCCTCCGACTCACGGTCCACACACACTCGAAGGGATACATCACCCGACAGTCCTTTCCTATCAAAACTATTTCTCGACTCTGACCTAACATTACGTCTGTTGACTTCCTGCTGACCAACCTCCGCTATATTCATCGTACTCACATCTTACCCTTCCGTCCATCGAAATAAATTTATTTAAAACTTAGCTTTCCTTGTCAAACGGTCCAAGAACTAAATTCATGGCATACAGGGGAGAGGCTTGCTATACACGAAATTCGCTGGTTCCACGCATATACCTCTCTCTCTGATCTTGTCTTCACCAGTGGTCGTTACTACTCGGCCTACACTTTGGTGTATAAATGTAATTTTTCCTAGACATCCTTGCATCAGCATCTCGTGCACCCCCTGACAATCAGTTCCCCAACCGACGCCCCCGCCCCCCTCCCACTCCCTTACCAACTCGGGCATTCACAGGACACGATCATAGCTGGTTGACCAAGCGCGTAGCTCCCAGGTCAGGCAGTGTGGGAACGCCGATGGAAGCGCACCTCCAATATGACCTCTAACCGTTCTCAATTGATTCTTCACCACTAATCATAAATTCGAGTCAGTTTGGCGGGAGAATTGATACTCCGTTCTCCTTAGATCGGTTTACTCAACTTCTAAATTCGTTATATCTGGAACCGACTTCGTTACTCACAATTATATCACTTCATACAGCTACCATGAACACCACTGCTAGGGCATTTTTGTTTTTTTTGATAGATACGCTGCTCTCCCACTAATATCATCTGCACTTTGTTGTTTACGCCCGTTCAACTGACTTTGTTTCCTCACGATCTTCTTATGCAGCAATCTGCTCCGTGCCATCGAACTGGGCCGTTGGGGGGACTGACAACGGCGAGCTGCATAGCATAACAGATACAGTTTGCTACTTCCAACTTGAGTTCATTACTATTTTGGGACCTCAGCGGGTGTTTGAGGGTGCCTGTCGTCCTGGTTGTTTTTGTGGCTAAGAAAGTCTGGCGCAATACTAGTGTTCAGGGCCATTTCTTTTCTATGTTGTTGCGTCACCAATATCTTCTTTTCTTCTGACGACTCCTCGTCGACTACGACCTCATTCCTCTTCGATAGTCTTTTGTGATGACCTCATTGGCCAGGGTTAGTCGTGGAACAAGTGGTGTTACTCCGTTGATGTCGAGGTGCAGATCGTGGCCTCCATTAACAAAAGCAAGGCTTGCGCCGTTTCACGGTGGTTGGCCAGGAGAAGGGGTTGCATAGCTGCGGGGCGATCACCGACACCTATGGCGGGGCCAGGGACGTAGGTGACGTACCATGACTCAGTAGACACTTTTTAACGTTGAGTCTTTGTGCTTCAGCGGCAGGTTTCGTGATGTTCGGAAGCTCAACTTCCTCTCACGTGCACTATGTTCTGCAAAGGTCACTGGATTTTCTCTTTATTGAGTTCTGCAAAGCCAGTTTTCCATGTCTCGCACAGCAAGGCCTCTAGTTATCACTTATGTCTCGTAGCTTTTAGTTAGATATAGGACTCCTCTAACTGATGGGACTTGCTGGTGTAATAGCCATGTACTGACATGGTAGTGAAGCTCGATGTGATTGTGTTACTTCGCCATTTTCCTGTCCAGCCTGGCCATTGCGGATGTTGCTACTGTACCTATCCTGATACGGACAGGGTGGCTCCCAAGTACTTGAAGCTATTGACCTCTTCTAGCTTCTGGCCGTTCATGTGATTGTTGCTGCTGCTGCTGTCGCTTGTGGTGTTGATAATCACTTTGCTTTTATCCGTTACTGATCTCCATGCCATAAGACCCTGCGCTACTTGAAAGTTTGTCTGTCAGGTTTTGGAGCTCACTATTGCTGCCTGCCATGAGGTCAATGTCGTCTGCGAATCGAAGATTGCACAGGGATCTGCCACCAATAGAGATTGAAGTATGGTGGTCGTGGAGGGTTTCCTGCATGATCTTCTCCAGGAATATGTTGAAAAGGACAGGAGAGAGCAGGCATCCTTGACGGACACCGATCGTCGTCCTGAAGAACTCGCCTGACTGATTGTTAAGTAGAACCGCGCTGCAGGCGTTCTTGTAAAGCGCTTCTATCATTTGGATCAGTCCCTCCTCTATGTTGAACGATCTCATGACTTGCCAGAGTCCGTCGTGCCAGACGCGATCAAATGCTTTCCTGAAATCAATGAAGTTGTGGTAGAGTTCGCGCTGATGCTGCAGATGTTTCTCGATCAGGACGCGGCAGTTGAAAATCTGCTCTACAGTGCTTCTTCCAACTCTGAAGCCAGCCTGTTCTTCTGCCAGCAGTTCCTCGGCGAAAGTTTTGAGGCGGTTGAGAATGATTCTAAGCATTACTTTGCTAGGGTGACTTATCAGACTGATAGTTCTGTAGTTCTGGCACTGTTTCAGGTTTCCTTTCTTGGGGAGCGGGATCACTAGAGACTGTGTCCATTCTACTGGCCATTTCTTTTGCTCCCAGATCTTTTGACAGAGTGTAGTGAGGACCTTCGTTGTTACTTCTCCTCCATGTTTCAACAGTTCAGCAGGTACGTTGTCTACACCTGGAGACTTTCCTCCCTTCAGGCCGCGTACGGCTGCTTCCACCTCTTCAGCTAACACTGGCAGGTCTTCAGCCTTCCTGGCCCCAGCCTGGTTGTTTTGGAGGATGCTGGTGTCTGGCTCAGCCTTGTAGTTATACAAGTCTCGGCAGTACTCAGTCCATCTGTTTAGTACAGCAGTGTTTTCCGTAAGGAGTTGGCCGCTGCTGTCTTCGATGACTGTGGCTGTTCGCTGTTGAGTCTTGGTGAGGGTCCTTAGCGTTTCATAAGCCTTCTTGCTGTTGCCGTTTGCCATGCCCTCTTCCACGCTACAACACTGGTCTTCAATCCAATCTTCTTTGGCTTCTTTCATCCTCTTCCTGATCTTCTTGTTGACAAGTCTGTACTTGTTTGCTGATGTGAGGTCTTGGCCTCTCTTTTTCTTCCAGGCTCTCCTCTCATCACAGAGATCGAGGATGTCATCGGTGACCCAGGGCTGTTTGCGCTTCCTCTGCTTCCCCAGCACTTCTTCTGCTGTAGAAAGTAACACCTCTTTTATATTTCCAGCAAGGGTGTCTACGTCACAGTCCAAAGTAGCCAAGGCTGCAAATCTGCCTCCCACCTGGGCTTGGAAGAGCTCTTCTACTTCCGGGTCTTTTAGCTTCTGGAGGTCGAATCTGATGCGAGGGCTCTTGCTATCTCGTTTCAATGCCAGCTTCAACTTGAGGCTAGTAAGGACGAGGTTGTGGTCGCTGCCAATATCAGCGCCAGGAAAGGACCTCGTTTGTGCTTTGTTAATGCTGGATTTGAATCGTCGAGGCAGCAAGATGAAGTCAATCTGGTTATGGACCAGGCCTCCTGGCGATTGCCATGCCACTGTTCTTGACTTCTTGTGTGGATGGAGGGTATTAGCAACGGTGAGACGGTGACTCTGTGCGAACTCTAAAAGTCGCAGGCCTCTGTCGTTTGTTTCTCCAAGGCCAAACTTGCCAGCTGTTCCTGCCCATTGTTGGTAGGCGTCAGGGCCGATCTTTGCATTCCAGTCACCGAGGACAGTCAGAATGTCTTTCTTAGGTGTTTTCTTGATGATGTTGTCCAGTTGTTCGTAAAATTCTTCTAATTCTTCATCATCATGATCTGCTGTTGGAGCGTATACTTGAATGATAGTGATGTTGTGCGGTCGGGCGGAGATGCGGATGGAGATTAGTCTGCTTGACACGGGGGTGCAGCTGATGACAGTTCCATCAGTTGGGGTGTAGAGTGTTCATGGAGAAGTAGTACCTTTGACTTTTCAGCCAGCAGCGCCTCTTGGGGCAGGCGGGAGCACTGGTCTTCACATGGCACTCAACTCTCACAGCTGGCTCCAGGTCCTTTACCTAGCCACACCCCGGTAACCGCTTCTGCTGGCGAGCGAAACGTTGTGAGGGGCTGACGCGTCTCTCAGTCAGTTGAAATACTTGGAGAGGAGACGGGCGCCGCCAAGTTCGCCTAAGCCCATTGAAAGGACTGATGGACAAGCAACAGAATAAGAATAACATGCCGGATCGGTCGGGGCCCGGATCACCAACGACCGCGCACCCCATTGGAGGTCTCCAGGGTGGGGGCGACAAGTGTGTTACTGGAACCAAACCCACCATCAAGCTGCCCACGCAAGGAATAACTATCGGAACTTGGAACGTTCGCACACTCTACCAGTGCGGCAAAGTGAAGGAACTCACCCACGAGTTGAAGCGCTATCGCTGGGACATTGTAGGACTTGCAGAAGTTCGATGGACAGGCTTCGGAGAAACAACAACAGATGAAGGCCATAAAATCTGGTTCAGCGGAAAAGAAACCAAGCACGAACATGGCGTAGCTTTTATCGTAAGGAAAGAGGTGGCTGGAACTGTCATCATCTGCACCCCCGTGTCAAGCAGACTTTTCCACCTATACAAAATCCAAACTCTGCGCAACACACTCGACACTCTGCCTTCTCCGCCTTGCCCTCCTGACACCCCCTTTTTCGGCACCCCCCTCTCGTCCTTCCGGCCCGTCTCTCAGGACGAAGTCCTCAAGACCATAAAGTCCATGCCTCTCAAAACCTGCGAACTAGACCCTCTCCCAGCTTCTCTCTACCGGGACGGCCTTCCAAAACTTATGCGATTCATTACCGACATCATCAACACATCTCTAGAGAACGGCTCCGTCCCTGATATCTTCAAGTCCGCCATCGTCCGTCCTCTCATAGAAAAACACAAACTCGACCCAAACAAACTCAAAAACTATCGCCCAGTCTCCAATCTCTCTTTTCTGTCCAAGCTTCTTGAGAAGGTTTTCTCAACAAGCTCAACCTCCACCTCGCCGACAACAACCTCCTGAGTCCCTTCCAGTCTGCCTATCGCAAACATCACAGCACTGAAACAGCCCTTCTACATATCTTAAACGACCTGCTTCTCTTCACCGACTTGGGCAACGTCTCCCTTCTTACGCTACTCGACCTCTCTGCCGCCTTCGCCACTATAGACCACTCTATCCTCCTCCACCACCTTCACCACTCCTTTGGCATCACTGACTCTGCTCACTCCTGGTTTCTCTCCTACCTCTCCGACAGACAGCAGTCCGTCACCATCGACGGCGTCTTCTCCAAACCATTCACGCTCTCCTGCGGAGTTCCACAGGGGTCCGTCCTGGGCCCGATCCTTTTCACACTCTACACATCTCCCCTGTTCAACATCATCCAGTCTCACCACATACACCACCACCTCTACGCTGACGACTCACAACTACTAGACAAAGACAAACTCGACAACACTCAGTCACTACTGACTCGCACGGCTGACTGCTACGAAGACGTGAAAAACTGGATGACAGCAAACAAGATAAAACTGAATGACGACAAAACGGAAGCCATGCTGGTAGGCACTCGCCAAAAACTTTCCCAGCTCCCTCCCTCCCTCCACCTTCAACTCGACAGCACCCCCATCTCCCTCTCTGACTCGGCCAAAAACCTCGGCGTTATCCTCGACTCCTCTCTTTCCATGACCAGCTTCGTCTCCGCCACGGCCCAGGCATGCTACTTCCACCTCCGCCGCATCAGTCAGATCAGAAAATACCTCACTACCGAAGCTACCACCAAACTTGCTGTCTCTCTCATCTTATCTCGCATCGACTACTGCAACTCTCTCCTTTCCGGCCTCCTTCACTCCACCACTTTCACTCTCCAGCGCGTCCAGAACAATGCTGCCCGCCTCGTCCTCAGAAAGAAAAAATCCGACCACATCACTCCCCTGCTCAAACTTCTTCACTGGCTTCCCATCCCCCAACGCATCGAGTACAAGATTCTGTCTCTCTGCAACAAATCTCTGAACAACTGCGCTCCCGCCTATCTCTCAAACTTACTTCACCCCTACACTCCTCCCCGCTCCCTTCGCTCCGCCTCCGACCCTCTCCGCCTCCACATCCCCCGCACCAAACTCAGCACTTTCGGCCCCCGCTCCTTCTCAGTATACGGTCCATCCACCTGGAACACTCTCCCACTCTCTCTCCGTCAGAAACACTCTCTCTCCTCCTTCCCGTCTGCCCTCAAAACTCACCTCTTTCAACAGTTCTAGCACCTTACCACCACACTCCCCACCCTAAGCAGACTGTCGTAATGTATTTCCCTATTTGTGGTACGTGAGTCGTTGTCTAAAGCGTGCGCATGCGTGCGCGAGTTGTGAGTGCGCGCTTAGAGTTATAATTATTATAAGATAAGCGCATTATAAATACCGTAATTATTTATTATTTATTATTAGAGGTAAAATACTGGTTAATGAACTCATTCAATATCTCCCTTTTATCTAACTATATGCAAAATATCTAGCACTTATTTTTGGGGGGATACCAGTGTGGATCAACCGGTTTTTGTCTCGCCAATGAGCAACTTAATAAAATTAAAAAAAAAAAACACAAATCCTCGAGATTATACTTTTAGGGACAATATCATACAATTTCAAGCTTGTCCGTCATCAAACGCGTACTCTAGTCGATGTCAGACACACACACACACATTCACACACTCACACACACACACACACACACACACACACACACACACACACACACACACACACACACACATTCACACACACACACACACACACACACACACACACACACACACACACACACACACACATATGGCGCTTTGGCGCCAAAAAGACGTTCTCTAGCAAGGTTTGTGTATATCTTGTTAGTTCTTTGCCTTAATTTCTGCCCCCCGCACGCCAAAAACGTCATGTGCATGCTCCGGAATGCGCTCCGACCAGCCCTATTTCAAAGTTTACCGCATTTTTGCAATACGATAGACAAATAAAAAAAAAAAAGTGTGCCAGCTTTAAGCCATCGAGGACGCAAGAAATAATGGAACGGAATGTGCCCCTTACTGTACAGGAATAAACAACGTGATACAGTGACGCAATACTGGTGACGTATAGTCAAACGTCACTAACAATCTTATGTTGCAAAATATCATAGAAAATTGTGAAAGGAAAACCTTCCTCGTTGTATTAGATAAACAAGATGAGGATTTCATCCCAAAGTCCAACGTATTGTTTAGAGCTCACATGCGTTTATCTTTTATCTTTTATCGATGAACCTCGCACTCCGGGCTACACCAAATGACATGCTCAGTGAAGATTTTTTCCGCTAATCTCCTGGAATCCTATTTCCTAAGCGTTATGTTTTCTCGCTCTTGAACTTCGTTTACGTCTGAACGAAACGAAATTATTTCGGAAGAAGACACTTGAAAATGTGTATTGAGTGTTGTGTCTGTATGAAAGCAAGTTTTAAAGTCCCTTCTATTTATAGAAGGGACTTCATAGAACGCGTTGCGATGGGGCGAATTTAGTAGCATGTCCATGATGTCAAAGGCGAGCAGACTAAACCTCTAACAATGGAAGTAATAAGATAAAAATTACGTCATGTCTAGTTACGCTAACCTCGCTGCTGAACGTACATTTGGCGCGAAGAGCCGTATGTGCGTATGTGCGTATGTATGTATGTATGTGTGTGCGTATGTATGTAAACAAGAGAATCTCAGCTATTTCTGTATACACAAGCTTGAAACTTGGCGAAATACTTTCTTAAGTGGGTGGCTAACAGAGCCTTGGAGCATATTGTAAATGAATGTCTCATTGAAGACATAAAAAAAAAGCTTTGAGGGAGTCGGTTGACCCAGATTAGAGTCCGTAATTGTTATCATATTTACTTGAACGCTAGTTTGGAGAAAGTCAATGGATGCCTTCGTTAGCCAGCTTTGTATCCTTTTAACTTTTTTAGTAAAAATTAATTCTTTTCAGAAAATTATTGAAACAGTTAAAAAAAAACCTTGACTTCTAGAGAAAGTGAGACAATGCCGGTGTTTTTTGAAAAAAAAAAAACAACTCCGTCACCACACACACTTATGACGTGATTCTCTCTCTCTCTCTCTCTCTCTCTCTCTCTCTCTCTCTCTCTCTCTCTCTCTCTCTCTCTCTCTCTCTCTCTCTCTCTCTCTCTCTCTCCCTCTCTCTCTCTCTCTCACTCTCACTCTCTCTCTCTCTCTCTCTCTCTCTCTCTCTCTCTCTCTCTCTCTCTCTCTCTCTCTCTCTCTCTCTCTCTCTCTCTCTCTCTCTCTCTCTCTCTCTCTCTCTCTCTCTCTCTCTACGTGGTATCACATCTTTCTCAGAGTGCTAGATAAACACGCGCCCTTGAGACAACAAAGAGTTAAATACGCCACTTTACCACCCTGGCTGACTGCGGATCTTATTGAGGCCATGGAGCACAGGAACGAGCTGAGAAGAGAGAAGCGTTTCACCGATTACAAGAAAGAACGTAATCCAATAAAATCCATGGTTCTGAAGGCAAAGAAATTACTTTTCGATAAAGTTATTCACGAAAGTAAAGATTGTGCCACAATATGGCGTGCGATAAATTTAGTTACTAGAGGCACAAATAAAAGCATAGCTCCTTTACCGCCGCATCTCACAGCAAACAGCTTCAACAGCTACTTCGTCTCCGTAGCAGAATCATTAATCCCGCCGGGAACTGAGTCGCATGACTATGTATGCCCGGACAACTTAGTCGAGTTCTGCAAGCAGAGAACTGCCGGCACAAAATCTTTCATCACACCCACTATAGCGGTCCATGAAGTTGATAAATTAATTACATCTTTGGAAAATAAAAAAATCATAGGACTGGATGAGATTAGTGCGAAAATACTCAAGATATCCCTCCTTTACATTGTAGAGAGTATCACTTATATCTACAACCTCTGTATTAATTTTAATTGTTTTCCAGACGCATTTAAAGACGCGAAAGTAATACCTCTACCTAAATCTAAAGATCTTAGTGAAATTAATAATTTTAGGACCATATCACTTCTTCCTGTTCTGTCCAAGGCCTTAGAACGGCATATTCACAAGCATCTATCTATATACCTGGAAAGCCGAAAATTAATCTATTCATTGCAGTCGAGCTTCAGATCAGAACACTCATGTCACACTGCGCTGATACGGATGATACGGTTATCTTCCATCAACGACTCCAAACTTACAGGAGTCATGTTTCTAGATTTTCGTAAAGCCTTTGATCTAGTAAACCACGAAATACTGATCAAGAAAGTATCCATGTATACCAACAACTCGGCGTTGTTTCTCAAATCCTACCTCGAAGGTAGAAAACAAAAGGTATTACTAAATGGCTCATACTCGAATCAAGGGTTAGTAAAGCATGGCGTACCACAGGGCTCTATTCTTGGTCCCTTTTATTCTGCTTGTTTATAAATGATCTTCCTCTTGCGATAAAAAATGAAAGCGTTACATGTGATATGTTTGCAGATGATGCTGCTGTACACACGCCATAAAAGGACACATCAAACATCAATTCACGACTGCAAACACACTGCAAGATATTGATGAATGGTGCAGTCATAATATTATAACTTTAAACCCGGTAAAAACGGAGAGCATGGTAATTAGCACCCGCCAAAAACACCAGCTTGGCTCTCTCTGACTTAGTCTGTCCCTTCAAGGCAAAACCATCAGCCAAGTTATTAACCATCGCCTGCTAGGAGTCACGGTGGACAACCAGCTTAGGTGGCAGCCACACATCAGTAATGTATATAAATTTGTCTCCAGAAATCTGTTCATTTTATCAAAACTTTTAAAAAATTGCTGATATGGAGACACGTCAACTGTTCTTCAATGCCCATATTAGATCGCATATAGACTATGCTTCTACTGTGTGGGATGGTTCGGGCGATGTCAATTTGAAAAGATTGAACTCTCTACATCGGAGAGCTGCCAAACTAATACTTCCTGATCCCAGCTTAACTACTGACCAAAAATTGGCAGCCTTAAAAATTCTGCCCCTGAAAGATCATCTAATTTACAGTAAGGTAATGGTTATGTTCAAGGCATTAAACGATAAGCTACCCCGATATATCACATCGCTATTTACCGTCCAGTCATCAACATACACCAGATCAAAAAAAATCCTTATTGTGCCGCGACCTAGAATTTATCTTTATAAAACGAGTTTGACGTTCTCTGGCTCTAGTCTTTGGAATGCCTTGCCTAGAAACGTCACGACATCAGCTACTTTCTCCTCGTTTAAAGTCAGTCTCATCAAGTACTTATTTTTGTCAGCAGCATCCCCGTGACAGTGCACATATTGAAAAATAATATTTCTTATTAGATCATTAATTGCGTGTATCACAGGTTTCGATGACTCATATTTATTCGGTACAGCTTGTATGTAGCCAGCTACTCATATGACTGACTAGCTTAACGTTATAAGCCGCATAAGCGTGTGTGTGCACGTGTGTGTGTGTGTGTGTGCGTGTGCGTTTGTGCGTGTGTGCGTGTGCTTACGTGTATATTAGAGATAGAGAGTGGCGTGCTCAAATGTGCATGCGTTATGTATGCGTATTAGGTTGTGTGTATTCTTATTATATTATTTTAATTAAACCTCACAACATGTCAGTATGCCCGACCAGTAAAGTTGGTAATTCATATGTCACTTCCCCCTTACATTTTGTTTCTTCTTCTTCATTCTTGGCTTGTGCTGTGTCATGTAATTTTTTCCCCCTTTTCAATAGTAGAATACAATTAGTGCGATAGTAACTCTGTAATCAGTAGATTAGCAACGGCAAGTTCGAAAAATGGTTGTTACTACCAAAACTTTTACCGTTGTCATATAAAGGATCATTGTCATTGTCATTGTCATTGTGTCTCTCTCTCTCGCTCGCTCTCTCGCTCTTTCTCACTCACTTGCGCGCATCTCCAAGAGGCATAGATCCACATGTGTCCGGATCTATGTGCCCGGACCGCCGTGAGATGGCTTTAGTCGCCGGCTCGGCGTTAAACCCCAATAACTAACTATTATGTGCCCGGAGGGCGCATAAACATCTATGCCTCTTGAGGATGTTTAAAGCCCGCTGTTACACTATAGACACATAAAACAACTGAAGTCCAGTGATGGTTTTCTCTCGGGTTTATTTCAGTCTAAAGAGCATTGTCTGGGGTGGGGCAAGACCAACCACAGACTACAATTCGGTCGTTCTCTCACTATTTGCTCTCTCTTCTACTTTCGTCCATCTCTCTCACTCTCCTCTCACTCTCCTCTCGTTGTGTTCCCTCTCTCGTTGTGTCTAGTCGTGTGTGTCCCCTCTGTCGTGTCCCCCAGTATGTATATACCCTTGCCCTTATCAATCATCTTCCCACTTAGGGCCCGCCCCTCGTTTAGGGCCAGTCCCGTTACGTGATTATGGCGTCCACGCTTGCCAACGGTCCCGTTAATTAGATGCCATTCATTTCCCACATAGTAACAGTTTCCGGAGGGCCGGTCCGTTATCTTGATTAAGGCGGCCCGGCAAGTCCGGTAGTTACATACAGACGCTGACCATGTGTTACATGACCGGAAACTACATCCAGATGCCGGATGTGGAGGCACGCGTCAGTAGTGCAACATTCCTCCCTAACCCGAGAAAAATACATCCCGTTCAGGATTATTTTTCTATCTTGTTCAGGAGGGTTTACACTTCGGGACATAATAACAATATAATTCCACATCATTACACAATCAAAATACATTTCAAATCGGTGCGTGATATCTTGTCTAACTATAACAACACTTATTCCATCCAAATACACATAATATAAAATAAAAGAGAAAGAGTTCATTGTCAACACTGAAATTGTTCGTCTCTCATGCGCACCGTTGCGCTCACAGTCCCAACATAATTCATCCACCTCATAGGTCGCCTCATTTCAAGGCCGGGTAGAATTTCACGACTGGCGATGTCGTCTTCAGTTCCACCCTGTCTTCCATCATCAGTGCGGAGGCACTTGCTCCGTAGACGTCATTGTCGTCCGCCACAGTTGTAGCCACCGATCCCGGGTCCAGTGTAGGTCGAGTGACCTCACTATGCCATCGCCTAAGTCTCCATAAAGGGCCAGCTTTTAACAAATCGAAATATCGGGCTACTCCCACTATTTCGCCTACAAATGACATGATTACTGCCATTAATAATAAATTATAAACGCTATCTGCTAAACCCAATATCCTGAGACAGAGGACGAACCTCATCTTGCACGTCTGCAAAATGTAATTTACACCCGTAGTCGTATATTCATACACCCAAACTGCATTACCTGCACGATTTCCTGATTGATCCTCTCTCAATACCACTTGAGAGTTGCATTTTAAATGAAGCCTAAAGTAGATCTCCTATAGCCTTTAATAACCGCCTCATTCCTTTACTCCTAGACTTAGGCAGGATTGCGTCCACATGCTCTATCCTATCATCATCAGAGTTATCTGATGTGCCTTCGCCCGAGCTAACATCAGCCGATTCTGCTTCGACTGTTTGTCTCCTCTTCTGGCGTCTAACCCTTTTTGCTAACTCCATGAGAGGTATGTCGTCTTCTGAAGACGAGTTCTCCCGTTCTCTACGCTGTCTTTTGATCCAACTTTCTCTTGAAGGTAAGTCGCCTACATCTTCGCTGTCACTGGAAGAGCTGTCTCCCGGTGCGATCGCATAATTAGTCTTTCTGAGGGGCCTAATTGTTTCCGCTGAGGGTTTAGGCCACTCATCTAACTTAGCGAGTCTTATGTGCTCTGCATGCACTTTAACTGCTTCACCAGTCAACTGGTTCCTAATCCTGTACGTAACTGGGGTTGTTTGCTCGACCACTCTATAGTAAGGTTTCCATTTGCTATCTAGCTTGTTTTTCCTTTGATTATTCTTATAGTACACTGGGTCCCCGACTTTGATTTCGTCACTTTTGACCTGTCTGTTTGCATACTTTGCCCCCCGCTTCTGTGATTTCTTTATCCTTTGGTGCACCTGGGTGAACAATTTGTGCTGTTGTTCTAAGGCTACATAATGAAGGTCCTCTCCGACATATTTCCGTCTAGGCCTCAGTATGTTATCTAATGGTAACACTGGATCTCTGTTATACAGTATAAAGAATGGAGAGCACTGAGTCGTTTCTGAAACGCTAACCCTGTATGCCGACAACGCATGATTGATGTGCAAATCCCACGTTTGGATATCCTCCTGTATTTTCTTCGACATGATATCATTCATGGTACGATGAAATCTTTCTACCTTAGCGTTAGACTGTGGATGATAATAGCTCGTCAAGACATGATCTATGTTTAGTTCACTGAGAACCTCCCTCATGATCCGATTGACGTTTTCTGTGCCATTATCGGTAACCACCTGCAAAGGACAGCCGTGTCGAGGAATTATCTCATCCATCAAGATTTGAGCAACAGTTTCTGCCGACTTATCTGGTGCTGGAAAGCACTCTGGATATCCACTGTAATGGCAAACAAACCCTAAAATGTACTTGTTCCCGGACAGACTAGTAGGGAATGGACCCTGTATGTCTACACTAACCTTCGCAAAAGGATATGGAGGAACGTCCATTTCCTGCACTGGGACTTTCTGTTTCTGCAAAACCCTTTGCTGACAGGTAATGCAACCGCCTATGTACTCGTTCAACCCCCTGTACATGTTTGGCCAAAAATACTTCTGTTTGATGGTGTCGTAAGTCTTGTCAAGGCCCATGTGCCCATTTCCGTCATGATACTGGTTTACGACATGCTCCACCAAATGAGATGGCACCACTAATCTCGCTACTGGATCATCGTCAATATTCGACAAGAAATACAAGACATCTTCTATGAACAAATACCTCCTTTTTACACTGGCCGGTGCTTCCTCGTTCAGTAGCTGATCTTTCAACTTAACAATGTCTGGATCCTTGTCTTGCTCCGTGATCATATTGAACCCTGTCACCTCTACCTTTTCTAAAGTTTCTCTAGGATCATCCGTCTGACAACTTGCAAACTGCTTTGGTCTAAACTGACTAGAATTAATCACCCCTATTTGGAACGCATTGTCGCTCACTTCAGTGACTGTTTCTTCCATCTCTTCTGACGCTAACTCCTTTTCGTCTGTTTGTGGCACTCTAGACAACAAATCAGCCAACACATTCTGTGGCCCTGGAATGTACTCTATAGTGCAGTTGTACCCTGCGATCCCTAGCGCCCACATCTGAATCTTCTTATTCTGCATAGGTGACTCTAAGAGATACTTTAACGGTTTGTGATCTGTGCGAACAACGAATTGCGCATTGTGCAAATAGTGGTCTAACTTCTGTAATGCATAATGGATTGCAAATGCTTCCTTTTCTATGGTAGACCACTTCTTCTGGCTCTGGCTCAACCTATGGGACAGAAAGTAAATAGGCTTTTCTGTCTTGAGTCCTGTGCTGTCCTCACTTTCTTGCGTCAGACACGCCCCGATACATGCGTCACTAGCATCCGTGTACAATACATATGGACGTCTCGTGTCCGGATATACCAACAAAGGAACTACTGACAAACTTTGTTTGAGAAAATCAAACGCCTGTTGACACTGATCAGACCATTTGAATCTGGCAAATCTCCTTGTCAAGTCGATGATGGGTTCGGCTATCTCAGAAAAGTTGGGTATGAACCTGCGATAGTATGACATCATTCCAATGACACTGCGACACTCCCTTATACATGTTGGATTCGGCAATGTCCGAATTGCTGACACCTTTTCTGGGTCTGGTTTGACTCCTTCCTTCCCTATCACAAACCCTAAGTATTGTGTTTCCTCCGCGAAGAACTGACATTTCTTCAGTTTCAACTTGAGTTTATGTTGTCTGAGCCTACCGAACACATCCTCTATGTGCTAATAATGCTGTTCCTTGGTTTCGGAGAAGATGAGAATATCATCCCTATATGCCGAACAAAATGCTCCTAACCCCAGCAACACTGTGTTCATCAACAGCGTGAACACACTAGGTCCCTGGCAAAGTCCAAACGGCATGACTGCGAACTCAAAAAGTCCCTTGTGACAAGCGAAAGCCGTTTTCGCACTACTCTCTTGATCCGCAATCTCTACCTGCCAGTATCCCGATTTCATATCTAACCTTGTGAAATATTTTGCCTTCCCCAGCAAGGACAAAATATCGTCTATGAGCGGTAGTGGATACGACGACTTCTTGGTAATCTCGTTTAGTTTTCGAAAGTCAACGCACAACCTCTTTGAACCATCTCTTTTGGTTACTACTACTAAGCTGAAAGACCATGGCGACATTGATCTTCTGATGATCCCTGCCTCTAACATCTCATCTACTGCCTTGTCTACTATCTCTCTATCCTGGAAAGGAACGCGGTAAGGTTTCACCCTTATTGGAGCGTGGTCTCCAGTGTCTATGTTCATTTTGACAGTGTTGGTGCGCCCTAAGTCCAGATCGCTACTCGCGAACAAATCGGAATGCTCCGATACCAGTTTAGTGACTGTGGACCTGATTGCGTCAGGCGCATCGATTTCTGTCAGATCAATGGAAGCGACTTCTCGTCCTTCCGTTCGGTTAGACACTGACTCTACCTGACTTACGCTGTTTGCCCTGCCTACCACGCATCCCCTTTTCAGCCTGAACGTTTTGTTGGTGTGATTCACAACTAACAAAGGAAATGTCCTACCTTTGTTTCTCACTCTCCCGCTCATCACAGATAGTCCTGGCTCTTCTGCAACAAACCCCCTATCTGTCGCAGAGACTTCTAAACATTCTTCCTTACCGAAGTACTGTGTACTCTTTATTCTAACCTGACAAATCTCCGCTGTATGTGGTTTCAATACTTTTGTCTTGTGTACTCTGACTAACGAAGATATGTGCATGTCTTGTTCGTAAGGTACAAACGCATTCCCGACTTTAACCTTTCTCAAATCAAAATAGATGCGTGCTCCGTTCTTGTCAAGCCAATCGTTTCCCAAAATAAAATTTCTATTCATCTCTTTCACTACATAAAAACGATGTTTGAACGACTGCTTTTCGATTTTGAAGTCCAGTTCAATGCTACCCACGACTCCTAGCGCTTCTCCACTGACTGACTGTAGCGATACACTTCTTTTCTCTAGCCTTGGCTTGTTCTGCAATTTTTCATACGACTTCTTGCTAATCAACGATACTTCCGCCCCCGTATCTATGAGACTTCTAAACTTTTGACTTCCTACCTTAAAGACTATGCATTTTGGACTCCCCGCTAAGTTGATGCTAAAGGATCTACTGTTTCCCCCGTTCTGCTCACCGGCTTCTCGTGGTGCAGAACGTTTTAGTTTTCCCGTCGCTCCTGTCCTATCCTTAGCCCTACATTCTCTTCGTCGGTGGCCGTAACCCCCGCATCGCCAACACGCACGTGTTGATACCTTTGCTGTGGGAAAGACGACTTTTGCTGACCGACTGCGTTTATCCGCCTAGCCTTGCAATCGCTTGCCTTGTGGCGTGGTGAACTGCATCGAAAACACCCCCTATCTCTAGAGTGATCCACTTCTTTTGCAGACTGTTGCTGATCTCCATTGAAGGTGGGGATCAGCTGTGAAATGAGTTGCACATTAACTAAGGATGACAACCTCTCTATCTGACTACCTAATGCGGCCAACACCGGGTTAAGTGGGTGTGGTCTTCCTACATCTTCTTCTGCCATTTTCACTATAACTACAAAATATTGCTGGCCCTTAATCAAAACTGTAGCGATGACACAAAAAGGTCACTCACCTGTTTGTCCAGCGTTGGTGACGGTGGTTGTGGCCAGAGGTCGTTTCGTCTGCGGCCGGCTCCTTCTCAGTCTCGTTTCACGATCTTCTGTCTGCCTCTCGTTCGGCGTCTTCAGTTCTCAGCGTTGTCGTTCTGTTGACGTAGCGTCGTTCTGCCATCCTCTGCGATAGTTCTGTCTTCCATCTCGTTCTGGAATCTGCGATTGTTCTGTCTCCCATCAGTCGTTCTGACATCCTGCGATGGTTCTGCTAAACCCGTTCTGACATCCTGCGATGGTTCTGCTAAACCCGTTCTGACATCCTGGTCACGGCACCAAAATTGGTTGTTACGTGTTGCACTATGGACACGTAAAACAACTGAAGTCCAGTGATGGTTTTCTCTCGTGTTTATTTCAGTCTAAAGAGCATTGTCTGGGGTTGGGCAAGACCAACCACAGACTACAATTCGGTCGTTCTCTCACTATTTGCTCTCTCTTCTACTTTCGTCCATCTCTCTCACTCTCCTCTCACTCTCCTCTCGTTGTGTTCCCTCTCTCGTTGTGTCTAGTCGTGTGTGTCCCCTCTGTCGTGTCCCCCAGTATGTATATACCCTTGCCCTTATCAATCATCTTCCCACTTAGGGCCCGCCCCTCGTTTAGGGCCAGTCCCGTTACGTGATTATGGCGTCCACGCTTGCCAACGGTCCCGTTAATTAGATGCCACTCATTTCCCACATAGTAACAGTTTCCGGAGGGCCGGTCCGTTATCTTGATTAAGGCGGCCCGGCAAGTCCGGTAGTTACATACAGACGCTGACCATGTGTTACATGACCGGAAACTACATCCAGATGCCGGATCTGGAGGCACGCGTCAGTAGTGCAACAGCGCGCATGCACTCACGCACATGCACACGCATAAACATACACACACATCAACCCGCTTTCAGAAGAGAATGCAGGTGTACTTAGTATAGTATGTAGCTATGCTGATTTCACACAAATTATAGCAAGACTGAAATAGTACCGTGAATTCTAGTTTTGTCACCATTTTTGCAAGTCTTGAATCAAAAGCAAAACTCATGTCACGTTAAATATAAAGTTACGTAAAACACAGAAATACGTCATGACAAATGACGTTTGACAAATCAATGACACATGCGCGCATCTCCAAGAGGCATAGATGGTCAAGTGCCAGGAGGGTGCATGAACATCTATGCCTCTTGAGGATGTTTGCAGCGCGCTCACATGAGCGCGCTGCAAACATCCTCAAGAGGCATACGAACATCCTCAAGAGGCATACTCGCGCACACGAACACGCATACACACATCGACGCGATTTCAGAAGAAAATGCAGGCGTACTTAATAATTATGGTAACCTGATTTAAAACAAATTATAGCAAGACTGAAATAGTACCGTGAATTCAAGTTTTGTCACCATTTTAGTAAGTCTTGAATCAAAAGCGAAACTCATATCACGTTAAATATAAAGTTACGTAAAACAAAAAAATACGTCATGACAAATGACGTTTGACAAATCAATGACACAAGCGCGCATCTCCAAGAGGCATAGATGGTCAAGAGCCAGGAGGGTGCATGAACATCTATGCCTCTTGATGATGTTTGCAGCGCGCTCATGTACGCACGCACACGCACACACATCGACGCGATTTCAGAAGAAAATGCAGGCGTACTTAATAATTATGGTAACCTGATTTAACACAAATTATAGCAAGACTGAAATTGTACCGTGAAATCCTAGTTTTGTCACTATTTTCCCAGGTCTTGAAGCAAAGGCGAATCTCATATCACGTTAAATATAAAATTACGTTTAATCCAAAAAAAATCGTCATGACAAATGACGTTTGACAAACCAAAGGCGCATATGCACTTCGCGCGCCCCTTATAGAGTTCACTATGACGCATTGGCACATCTGCAAGGCTTTTTCAAAAGGAGATATTTCAACATCAGAATAAAGTCAAAGACTAAAGGTAGAGACCCTTGACAGCGAAGACAGATCTCATATAAAAGGGCCTTTGTGAGTTATGGTTCATCCCATCTTGTTGTTTACCGTATTGAAAATACGGTAGACGTTGGAGATGGGGACGGTCGGAGTGCATTCCGTAGCGTGCAAAGGACATTTGCTTATGTACAATGCACAGGCGAAAACCAGACACACACACACACACACACACACACACACACACACACACACACACACACACACACACACACACACACACACACACAATCTGCAGGCGGGGGGGGGGGGGGGGAGGGGGGAGTGTACAGAAAACCGTAGAGATTACACAAAAGTCTGCGAGAAAAAGTAAGTTTTTAACTTTGCTTTGAACTGTGTAAGGGGGGGAGGCATTTCTCAGCTCAAGCGGTAAGGATTTCCAAATTAAAGGAGCAGTACATCTGAAAGAGCGTTCACCGGCAGATTTGAAATGGTACTTTGGAACTTTGAGAAGTTTCTTTCCTGTACATAGTCAGTTTGTGCTTTCTGCAATGACGCTCGACTCGCCTCCTCTCACGCCGTGCATCTCTCACATCCTCAGACAACCAGGAGGCATACGGACGGTCCCTGACACGCCTCGTTGTCAGAGGAGCATGACGGTCAAACACTTGTCGAAGACCGTCATTGTACAGGTCCAAAGGATATGCTTCATGCCAGGGATGTCTAGAAGCTCTTTCGAGCATATTGAAATTATTTGTCTCATTGAAGAGTTTATGACCGTTTATGGTGAGTCGGTTGACCCTCACTTGAATCCGTAAATTTGATTCTATGCACTTGAAATTTTGGATATAACTAGCTTGGAGGAAAACATTAGATGAGTGCGTTAGCCAGCTTTGTAATTTTTATCTTGTTACGTCAATTGTTAGAGGTTTAGTCTGCCCGCCTTTGACATCATGGACATGCTATTAAATTCGCCCCACCGCGACCCGTCCGAAAAAGACTCTACTATAAATAGTAGGAACTTAAAAAGTCAGACCATGCCTTCCCCACCTGCGTGCTTTCCATTGGTTAGCCATCAGTGACAGAGTTACATTTAAAGTCCTGTCAAATTTGTCTCGTTTCCTTATCTGGCACTAGATCCATTTACCTCTCATAGCTCATGCACTGCTCCATTCCTTCCGGGCAGCTGCGCAGTTCAGCTGATTATGAAATACTGTAGATTCCAACAGTAAGAACAAAAGGATTTGGACAAAGATATTTTATACCAAGATTCAGCAATCTAGTATGATCCTCCTAAATATTACCAGTACCAGTTTGAGACGCAGTCTTACTCCCTATTGGTCAGTGGTGTGTTTCGGCGAAAGTTTCAGAGTTTATGCATTTTGTTGTATGCGTTAATGTTTATGTTTTTGTTTGACACTTTATTGGTTCACGGGCGATATCAAAGAAAGTCTATGTATTGGGCCAGTGGTCGTCCGTCTGTCCTCCATCCGCCGTCTTCCGTAGTAAACGTTAGCGTTGGCATATTCTCGCAGACTATTCAAGCCACAGTCTTCAGACGTTGGCTAAAAATGATTTGTGGGAAGACCATTCTATATATTTACCAATTTGAGTAACCTCTCAGGGTCGCAAGACAATAGGTGAAAAATAACAATTATTAACATTTCCTTTTCACAACTTCAAACCCACATTTTGCAAACAGATATACTAGATCGTAACAGAACAGGAAAATGGTCAAGTAGACGTTTTTCACAAAAATTGATTTTTATCGATTGATATTTACAACAGCAAATCCGAACGTGGTCCTGAGATACCTCACTCCACCATCTTCACTCTCCAACGTGTCTAGAACAATGCTGCCCGCCTCGTCCTCAGAAAGAAAAAATCCGACCACATCACACCCCTGCTCAAACTCCTTCACTGGCTCCCCATCCCCCAACGCATCCAATACAAAGTTCTGTCTCTCTGCTACAAATCCCTGAACAACTGCGCTCCTGCCTATCTCTCCAACTTACTTCACCCCTACACACCTTCCCGCTCCCTCCGCTCTGCCTCCGACCTTCTCCGCCTCCACATCCCTCGCACCAAACTTAACACTTTCGGTCCCCGCTCCTTCTCCGTCTACGGTCCATCCACCTGGAACACTCTCCCACTCTCTCTCCGTCAGAAACACTCTCTCTCCTCCTTCCAGTCCGCCCTCAAAACTCACCTCTTTCAACAGTTTTAGCACTATATCACCGCACTCCCCACCCCAAGCTGACCGTCGTAATGTATTTCACTGTTTGTGGTACGTGAGTCATTGTCTAAAGCGTGCGTATGCGTGCGCGAGTTGTGAGTGTGCGCTTAGAGTTATAATTATTATAAGATAAGCGCATTATAAATACCGTAATTATTATTATTTATTTTTATACCTGTCGTAAGACCTCTCTATGCGTGCTAATTTAGATGACACGTCGAAAAAGTCAAGGGTCACAAGAGAATGTCTCTTTTTTTTTTTGGGGGATAACATTTTATTTGTATCGACATTTCTTTTTCCAAAACGTTTCAACTAAATTTGGCAGAACGTTCGCTGATGATAAGACCTTTCTATGCGTACTAATTTGTTTCACTGCTCGCAAAGGTCAAGGAAAGTTGACGAATGTGTGAAAAGTGCGTATGTTTTGTGAAAACATGGAACTCGCAGGTACAAAAGCCAACCCTCTATTTGTCTTGGAACATTTGAACGCTTTTCATTGTCACCTCAGTGACTTTTCGGAAAAGTCAAAGAGTCCGGAAGATCAAGACTCAAAGGTCAAATCAGTAATGTGGACTGTTCATGCGCAGGGGCCTCAAGGGCTTTGCCATTCTTGTTGTGTAGTATTGTATTTTTCATATTACACTGCATAGAGCAATTGGCAATGTATGGGCGCCTTATAAACGCTCTTTTATTAGCAGTTAGTAGTAGTAGTAGTAGTAGCATTATAAATTAATGTGAATAGCTAATTAGCCAACATTAAACGTCTGCAACTAGCAACTAACATTATTTTCTCAGATGTAGTGTCGCCTATGATAACATATATAACTACGATCACACAAATTATCACAGCGACACAGATAACAGAAGATGCAAGCGACGCAGCTCTGACTACAGCGGGTTTGCCCAATGAAATCTACACAGACACAAGTTCATCATCTACTGCTGCCATTGTCTCTGTTTTTGTTATTGTCATCGTCGCCGCTTTCACCAGCATCATCTTCTTTAAGTATGGTACCAGAAGATGTAAGTGTGTGTGTGTGTGTGTGTGTGTGTGTGTGTGTGTGTGTGTGTGTGTGTGTTTACGCAAACGAGCATGAGTTTCTCTGTTTCGTTTCGCCTGATTTCTGCGGTGGCGCAGTGGCGTATGAATTGCCTTGGGAGATTTTGTTAAGGCTGAAAAGAAAGGTATCGGCCTCTTAGCCACGCTGCCTCCTAAAACCCCATCCCCACCCTCATTCCCGATTGTGAACAGTATTTGCACACACCAGTCACCACTCGCTGAAAATATAACAGAATTATATTACTGTGATATTTTTGTCATTCGTTGCGGACAACCAAGTGTTAAAGCTAACCATTTTATCGAAAGATTAAAATGCTCTTTATGCCGCACGGTGAAGTACTTGTGTTAAGGATATAATTCTATGTCATGAGAGGTGCGTAGTCTATGTCACTGGAATGACTGCCAATCAACTCAGAGCACTTAGTGAACATGTCGATTTTGGAAGGCGTTAGGCTCACGCAAGGGACTTGACGAATATGCAATTCTCTGAGGCGTTAGAAGCTGGGCCCACGTTACCAGAATTTGCGAGTGGCAATTTGTGGTAAGAAACAATTTGCCACCTGCCACATCGGCTTCCTGGCACACGTATCAATGTGCGCGCAATGTGTTGTACTGACTGACCTGCCATTACTATATATGGAACAGCTCTCACGGCGCGCCCGGTTGAAATATTCGGAGCTGCAGGAGTCCCATATGCATGGGAACTCTCGGACAAGGTTGATCAATTTACTCACTGGAGACGTGCCGCATACGGATACTCAGCTATTTGCAGCGTTTCCACATGCGGCGCGTCTCCAATGAATATTACAGTCTCAAAGCCGTCGGCCGTCGCTCAGCTTCTCCGCCATTTTTTCCGGCTCGCCGGAAGATGAAGAAACGGGAAGTGGCGCAAGAACACCGCTGATTGGCTGAGAGGCGGCAACATTGCTCGAGCCTTGCCGGCTACCACAAATGAATAGACTCGGTTTGTATCGGGTCGCAATTTGTGGCGGCAATATTGTAGGCGCACCTAATTGAGGCGGCAACATTGCCGCCAGAAAATTGCGCCCGGCAATAGGTGTTTGTGGTAGCGTGGGCCAATCTTCTTAGGGCCGCGCGATTTGACACACTGGAAATGAGTGGACTACCATCTACCACAGGAGACAGGCGCACACATATAATACAAGAGATGGGCATTGAAGCATGACGATGAAGGCCAAAAGTGATAGTATGCTTGCTGCGTATTTGTTATTAGTTGTGCATTCCCCGCCACCAAAGACCCAAAAACAAACAAACAACAGCAACAACAACAAAAAACAGCAGAAGGGCCAAATCATGAATGGGTCAAGCGGAATACTCAATCCAAGAGGCCTTGGAAGTGAAGCAATCAAGAGAATGGAAATAAATTCCAACCCAGATCTAGCATCTGTGCCAAACTGTCTTGCACTGTCAAGACTGGCGATCGGTCAAGACAGAAGCGGAAGGCCGAATGTTTTAGAAGAGTATTAATTCAAGCCCCCAAGATATGATCATGTGTACTCACTTCATAAAGTCTGTCCTTCTTTGACACATGTATTGATATTTTGTATACGAAGCAAATCATGAACTTGCTTGATATACTCTCCTTCCCAAAATCTTTTGCGCGCCAAGAAGGCTCGATCTTAAAATTTGCATTTTTCAAAACGGAAACGCGAAATATTTTCATACTGCAACATTAAAAAGCTCCTTATGTGTAGTAGTAGTGAAATACTTCTTAATGTGTACGGACGCTCGAAATGTATATCCTATACACACACACGAACGGAGAACAGACGCCAGTCGATGTACTGACTAGTGACACTGACGAAATGTCAGCTCGCGATATCGACATCCTGAGAAAAGAACTATTGAAACAAACCTGCTGGCATTTTCCGCGATTATGCGTGATCTGTTTACAAGCAGAATGTACTCAGTAACTCGCACGGTTATACACAGCACCCACGTCTTCATAGACGAAATCTACGCGCTGAGTCGACAGCGATATGCAGTTGTCTGCCATTCATGTGTTTTGTCTAAACACCACAATCAGCAGCAAAATTAATGACGCGAGTCACAGTTTTGTTTTGGGCTGGGTACATACATTAATTGAGCAACGTTTTGCTTCATATAGTTCCGATAACCGACAGATGTAATTACTTGACCCGAATCAAAATGTCTTCTTTCGACTCGGACTGACATTTTGATTCGGGTCTCGTAATCACATCTTCTTATTATCGAAACCATATTAAACAAAATATTGTTCAATAAAATAAATAAATAAATAAATAAATAAATAAATAAATCAGCGCATTAAATAGGCGCTTTATCCCAATTGAAAAAAATACAGACTGGCCAGTCAGACTCGGGCTTCACATTCAAAAATATAGGCAGCACCATATACGAAGACAATGCAGTCTTCAAAGCCAAAACCTCGGGCAGAACAATAACCATGGAGGCGGTGACTCACGCTCTGAAGTGGATTGCTACGCTGTATGACAGCCAAATCAGTCACGCCATTATTCTCACAGACTGAAAATGCCTGCTGCAAAAATCGACGCATAAATAGGGCACTGGGCAATGACAAATACACACATTCGGCGACTTGTGTGGGTCTTCTACCCAGGTCATGCTGGTGTCCAGGGCAATGATCTAGTGTACACCTTAGCTGGCAAGGCAGAGGTCACAAAGGGCTTAGGATGGGCAGATATGACATGGTGAGAAACCTGAAAAAGCATTTCCAGGATCAGAGATACGTGCGCCACACAGTCGATCGCCTGCAGAGCAGAGGTGTGGAGAAAGGCAGTTAGTTAGTTATTTTGGTTTAACGCCGAGCAGGCGCATCTCACGGCGGGCAGAAAGGCAGAGGGCGTTGAGCATACTTCAAAGGACATAGTAAACCAGACCAATATTGGCGCGAAATGGAAAGAAACTTTACGAAGACTTCTAATGGTTGGTGGAGCGCGTATGGGCTCGCATTGAGCGTAGAGATCCCGTCTTGACCAAACTTAACTGGTCTTAGCTGCCTTCCAAGACACCTCAGTCCGCTCACATTTCAGGGTTCCTCATATGCCTGAGCGCTTTTGGTCTTGGTGATATTGTTGTGCCACTTTGTCAACCCACCACTACCACCTAGATCACCCACACAGTGTTTGTAGTCTTTCCATTATTACAGGTGAAACACTTCGTCTCCTGTTTTCGGGAAGATTCCGTCTTCAGCTTATGGCCAGAGTGCACCTACAAAGGGATGAAAGGGACAATGACTCGTCATCAGGCTCAAGCGAACATCTGTACGCAGAGGCTGTAGACAAACCATTGAAACAGCAACTAGGTATCAGGAAGTTTTCTAACAAATATCTCCTCTTTAACAATTATTTTAAAAAAATAACGGAACCGGAAATTCCCGGATGTGGGATTTATCCCCTGAAGTCTACAATACAGTTCATGAATACGATCGGTAGTGATAAAAAGGACTGGCCTAAATACTTTGGTGCCAAACCATTCTGAAATCATCGTTTAATGTTCTTTTATTTTAGGGGGGGGGGGTGTTGTTGGGAGGGTGGGGGCTGGAGGTGGAGAGTGGGAGGGGGCTCAGTGAGCCAGAGAAGCTCCACATATTTTCACGGGTCCAGCTATGAACATATTGTGCGGGTAGAATAATCGCAAGACTGCCTTAGCTGGAAAAAGTGCGCATATTTGCTCACCCTGCAGCGATCTGTTCTTAACTTGACTGCATCATTTAGTACTTGACTGCAAAACTGCACACTTAGCTTAACTGACTGGCGTGGCGAAAAGTATGGTCACTTAGTTGCTGGATAAAAAAGATACCTTGGCACAATCTCAAGCCACGAGTAATACACATTGCACACACGAACCTAAAGCTTGTCATTGCTGACCGAAACAGGATTGAGCTGTATTCTTTTTGAATTTCATTTATGAATACTGATGGTTTATTCGTTTTCATGCGTAGGCGACATATATTTGCTTTCGTTAGTAGGCTCCTTTTTGCAGAGTAGATGTTTTAACTAGCTGCGTCTTACGGCAGTTTAAATCACCTGATTACAACCACCTCTTTGTTGCAGGTCCAACTGCAGCTGATTATTCTGTACCAAAGCCAGCACCTTCAGTTTCTTCGGCCAAAGGCGGTTACCGACCCAGGTCTCTCCTTTTGCCTAGGCGGCCACCTGTCCCCGCTCCTCCTGTGCCTTGCAAAAAACACAGAAAACCCTGCACACTACCTCATACCTATATTCACCCCGTCGCGTCCACGTCCGATCTTTCCAGGAAATGGAAAGCTCAGAAGGAATTTGTGAGCAATGAAAACATCGCTTACATCTCTTCCAAATTTCATACATTTTAAAGCTGTACCCTTGGGAGGGAATTTCCAACTTTATTAGACAACAGACAACCAATGCATGAGTTATAGCAACCATGATAGTTTAAGAATGGTGCCAGAACAACTTGGCATTACAAAAAACACAACATGTCTGCTGTGGCTGTGAGAATTGACTTCACATCGTTTGACGTGTTCTGTTACTTCATGTTATGTATGTGTTTGTACAATTATTTCGTGTAAATGCTCTTCTTTTTTTGGTGTTTGAAGAACTGAACTGATGTGAAAGAAGATTATGTGTGAGCGTCTGTGTAGAAAACTAAATGAGGATTTCATCCCAAAGTCTACCGTATTGATTGGAGTTTACATGCGTTTATCTTTTAGGGACATTCAGAATTGTTCATATCTGTCTCTACCGTACTGGAAATACGGTAGATTTTGAAATGTGGTTGGTCGGAGCGCAATCCGGAGCATGCACATGACTTTTTCGGCGTGGGGGGCAGAAATTCTAGCAAAGAAGTAACAATGACGTCACGTCTAGCTACGCAATGGTTATATTTGGCGCCAAATCGCCGTGTCTGTGTGTGTGTTTGTGTGTGTGTGTGCGTGCGTGCGTGCGTGCATGCGTGCGTGCGTGCGTGCGTGTGTGTGTGTGTGTGTGTGTGTGTGTGTGTGTGTGTGTGTGTGTGTGTGATAAAGCTCTATGCCCATGCATAGAGTTCACACAGGGTTTTTGTATGGTGCAGTCTTTTCAGCGCTTTCTCTTGTGAAAAATATCCCATGTATGCACGAGGTCACGTGCAATCATAAGGACAGCGTTTTACACGGAGTTTTAGGCGGGAGTTCAGTCTAACCGAGGCAGAGAGTAGTTAGTACGGGCTATGCTGTCAGCAAAGACGGTTGTATGTGGGATACTATAGCCCCTATTCCAAGACTCTGAGACCTAGATTTCAGGTATGTTTTATATGTATTATTGACAGCTGCTGACTTAAAGATAATATGCGTTAGTAAGAGTTAGTTCGTGTGTGTAGCGTTGATTTGGTTTAGTTATGTCGGTTTGAAATTCGTTGAGATAACCGGTGATTTTCCTATTGCAGTTATTTACCGAGATAGATAACTAAGGAATGTGAGGTGTGTATGCCTAATCGATTGGTGAAGGTAGTTTGTAGTTGGTTTCAGTATAGTCTTTTCCAATGTATAGCGCATAGGTCAGGTTATAGCCTGTTTCAATGTAGTTATGGTGTTTTGCAAAAGCAGTTCGTGTTATGAAGCACGTGTTTGTGAGAATTATTTGCATCAGCCAGGTTCCGTAATGTACCTCATATTATCCAAGTTGTGTGTGTGTGTTGCAAGTATTATGATGTCAGGACTTTCTGTAAAGAGTGCTTGTGTAGAGCGGAGCGACGTGACGCCGAGACGTCAGTCAACGGCGGCTGTCGCCATAGGGACCTATCGTGAGGTCATTTCACCACTTCAGGAGTGAGCGACCGGTCCCTAGACACCCGGGTAATCAGAGACTGCACTACGGGAGCGAGTCAGGAAAAGCCACGGTACGGGAAACGGGGGACTACTCAGAAGCGTGCAACGCGAGAAACTACACGCCTAGACGTTGAAGGACAGAACGTTACAGAACGATAACACCAGTGAAACAGGTTGGATTGTGAGGACAATTACCTAGCCTGGCCTTTACGTTGTGTGTGTGTATGCCGTGTTGTTTGCTTGTAGTTAGAAGTAGGTGGTGTAAAAAATCTGTAGAGTTTACGTTATTTGTTTTGTTAAGAGTAAAAGGGTCTAGAAAAAAGAGAAATAGTGTTTGAGTTGTACCTCGTGAATGCTCCCGTCTGAGTCATTGGCGGTGCATGCGTCTGTTGTGTAGTGAGTCTGTGTGTGCGACTGGGGAGAGTCGGGGTGCGTTACAATGTGTATGTGACATCGACTAGTGCCCGCGTTTGTGGACGGAAAAGCATGCAATTTTTGGATATTGTCCCTAAAATAAATATCTCGAGACCATTTTTATTATTTTTGATTAAGATGCTCACATCGAGAAAATGTCCGTTTCACAAAAACCGGTTGATCCACACTGTAGTCCTTATTATCTTATTTGTACTAGATATTTTGTACAATTCTTTTAAAAGGGAGATATTGAATGAGTTCGTTAACCAGCATTGCACCTCTAGAAACTGTTGAGTGATAATTAAATATTTTTAAAACATATATATTTTCAAGTTTTGGGGATCAATTTCACAAATTATATGGGTTAATCTTTAAAATGAATTTTAAAAAAAATGCATTCTTCTCATTAATAATCGCATGATGTTCTGTATACGATATTTATATAAGCCTATAGTTTGTCTCGGCTGTCGGGTACGATTAGGTCAATTGTGACCTGTGTGCCCTAGATGGAAAAATCAGACAGTTTTCTGCACCTCTTTTTGGATTCATTAGTAAAAGAGTTACCTACATTTAATTTTTCTTTACGATAAAAAATCTCTATCTTTTCATTAATGCCCGCGTGATTTTTCATAAACAGTATTTGCATAAGCCTGCTATTGGTCCCGGGCCTGGGGTAAGATTAGGTCAAATTGTGACCTGTAAGTCCTTGGAGTGAAAATCAGAAAGAAAACTGTTGATCCTCTATGACGTCAAGTGTTAGTACTGCGATGAGTGACGTATAACATCAAGGCGTCACTATGAACAAGGCGTCGTGGGACTAAACTCCACCCCCACCCCCCTGACGTAAAGCTTGAAGTGACGACATTTGGCTGCATGTGCTATTCTTCTTCTTCAGAATAGCTATACTACGCCAGACTGCAGAGCTTACGAATGGCGGGAACCGCCGTGTGTCCGTCTTTATTTCTGTGTGCTAGTGTGTGTGTATCACAGGGTGGGTTAGAGTAGAAGGAGATGGATTCCTGTCGCTACCCGAGCCCACAGAGCGTACTAATGGTGCGAAGCGCCTTGTGTCCGTCATTGTTTATGTGCGCCGACGTGTGTGTTGATCAGAGGTTGGCTTAGAGAGGAGGGAAATGGATCAGCAAAATAAACCTAAAAATATGAACAACTCTGAATGTTCCTAAACGATAA
>BTPG01000003.1:57284783-57288814 GCA_036245525.1 Semisulcospira habei
ATCAGTGCGTTGAGAAAGTTGTAACTGTATTGTAAGCGTGCTTCTATCTTCGTTGGGTCTATCTTTGAACCATATACAGTTGTCTTTCTTTTAAGCTTACTTTCACGTGTTCCTTTCTTGTAAACGTGTACATTTACTGGTGTAGGAATCTCTAGCTGGTATAGTAGGGCTTTATCTCACATGCGGAGGCTGACACAGCAGCTGTGGATCATTTACCTAGGAGGTGGAAGGTGGGCGGGGAGAGGGCGGGGGGGGGGGGGTAAACTTTTTGTTTGGGACCTTCAAACACAAAATGCCTCCCGACCCTAAACCATCCGTCCTGTAGCTGAAAATCAAACAAGGGCGCGGATTGAGGGAGTGGGGTGGGGGTGGTGGTGGTGGAGGGGTGGGGGTGGGAGCGTAAGAGCGTTTGTCAAAACTCTCACCGCTCGCCAGAATATCAAACAACAGGAGGGGAGGGGCGGGGGGGCATGTGTCAAGATCCTCACATTCACCGAAATATCAAACAACGGGGGGCAGGGAGGTGGGTGGTGCAACAATAGCCATATGTGGACTTTGTTATAGCATTTAAAGAATTATTGGTGGTGGTAGGGGGGGCGGGGGTGGGGGGGGGGTCAAAAACTCCTGGAACCTCCCCACCTCTTCATATCCGCCCCTCCCCAGTGACTAATCTGAAACAAAGTTTATATCACGGGAAAATCAGTACGGTGTGTCAGCGATAACTAGGTTGTAGTATATTAGCTACCTACTCTAGGCAATAACACTTTTTAGTTTACAATAATGTCCTTATAAATGTACCTAACAGGTCTTCCAATAATATTGCGCAGAAGGACTATTCTAAGACTTGTGGTGCAATGAAGACCTGACTGCTGCTTTTTTCCTTTGCTACGCAGGAGAGTTTCCCCGCCCCCATCCTATGAGTACCAGAAGCAGTACAAAGCCACCGTCAGGTGTGTTTACTCAGATCGATTGTAAACAAGAAGGGTGGAAAAGTCTTAGTTGAAGCAAGACAACACTGAGAACCCAGTCTGTTGTTTCGTCAAAGGCCCGCCCTAGACATAAGCTGAGTCCCCTGGCAATTTGATATATACGGTGTTTGCTGTAATTGTGATAAAAATTTTTTTTATCCAAGTCGGTGAAAAGGTTAAATCATTTCATTATCGAAGCTAAGACGACTCGCACCCATATCGCAAATATGGGACTTTAGGCTCAGGATAGACACCATTGTGAAAGTATTTGATTTGACTAAAGTCCTCTCCTCCCCATGATCTTTAATTAATCTTTAACATAAACGAAACATAACAGGTAAAACAACAACAACAACAAAAGCAAAACAAAACAAAAAACAACAACTGTCCTTTAAGTATGGTAATTGCAAACTACTCTAATTAGGTGAGTCTAAATTAAAATTCCCTTGCACATGAATGAACTTAGGCTGAAAACAAGCCTTTGTCGATATGTTGGGATTATTACATTAGAAAGTCCGACATTTCGCTTATAACAAATCCCGCTAATAACAAGAACAAAATCTCGGTTCCCTGTGAATTTATTATATTTGGAATTTACTGTAATCAGTATTGCTATGAAGTATTCTAAAAACGCAAGACGTGCAAATGTGAGAATACCAGACTTACCATAGCAGAACTTTTAACAGAACGTAATCTTCGGCTAACGCTGGTGTCATTTGCTGCAATCACGTTCATGTGCACCTTTTCCCCAGTGTATTAAGAATACACAAAACCAGTGGCTCTGCTTGTAGTTGTACCTAGTCTCGATAACAGGCTCGTGTGTCACTGAACACCTGTAAAGTCAAGAGTGGTTAGAGAGCTCCAATCCTTTTCTTTAACAATTGCGAACTTGCACACACTACTGCGCCACTACGTCTCTAACGTATCTATAAGTAAACTATCAGATTACGTTTTTAGTGTACGAGTATAAGAGATATATTTAGAGGGTGATTCACTGCAGTGCAAGATTCAAATTTATTACATTTCAGTCTTGTTCAGGGTCGTCCAAAGTAGAATTAAGAAGGTTGCAAATTGCGACCGGATTATTGTGCATACATACAGAAGGTTCCCAGATACAGACGCCCCCCCCCACCCCCCCCCGCCCCCCCCCCCCCCCACTCCCACAAACACCCCCCCCCCACCTCCCCCCTTCCCCCCCCCCTCCCTCCCCGCCTCCCCCCCCCCCCCTGTAAATGTGATAAGCCGTAGTTGCTTCTTTAGCTAGTTTGACGACATTTATAACAGAAAGGTGAAACTGTCTTTTGTAATCGGTATGTCTCTGATTCATGTACAATTTAACCAGTTTACCGTCAGGAAAATTTGAATACTACCCAACTGCAAGAGGTATAGATCCTCATGAGCCCCCGCAGTTGCGGAGGCTCATGAGGATCTACGTCTCTTTTTAATACCACTTTATATCCAAGTTCCTTTGACGGTTGCTGCATAGAGGGAACTTTAAAGTGAATATTACAGTCAATTAAAAAAAAAATGTGCGTCCGCTGCCAGTGGTAGGACTAACATTAAAAACGAAGTATCAACGATCTTTGCAAAGCAAAACTGTTCTGTCAATGTTTACGTTAGACGACAAAATGTTTTCGTTATGAGTTGTTGTTGTTTTATTTATTTATTTTGTTTTTTTGGTTTTTGTGGCCTCTTAAAGCTGTGTAAATATAGCATCCATAGCGACTTTTGATAGGGGCGCGCAAGCTGGAAGTCAGTATCGTTTTTATTATAGCGTCGACGCCCAAAGAAAAGTTCTTCTGCCATTTTTGGGTGATTTTGCTTTCCTTCATATACATCCAACATCTATCTTAGTGAGATATCTGAGGTATCAATCTGTGCTTCAAAGATTTGTATCATGGAATATTTTGAAACACCTGTACGCATTGTATGCACTTTAATGCTTTACGCGTTTTGAACTTTTTTGTCTTGCGCCTGACATTTTAACCGTGTGTATGCATTCCTAACTTTTCTCAGAAGCGTTTCTCTTAACGTTTCTCGGTTAAAGGCTTTAAACGACTGTAACAATGCTAGCGCACAGCTGTTTGTATGCTTTACCCTTTGCCCTTTATACTCCACATGTCAGCCTCCAAATTACGTGCTCCAGTTAGTCTATTATATAGTTCTCTGGCGCTCAGCTGGCCTGCGCACGGCTGTCGGCCCGAGGACTTTTCCCTTGTTTGCCAAGCGTATTCTTTTCTGCATAAGTGTGTTTAAATACAGTAATACAATAATGTGATCACGATTAACACGGTCCGATTTCATTGCTCCCGGGCACCACTATACACCGAGTCTGAACAGCATTTTGTAATTTTGTATTTCATGCTGAGTGTAACTTTTTCTTTTTCCAAAAATGGATGTAACTCTGACACTAAACAATTTTTTTTTTTATTTTCTTCTACTTTTTCTTAATTTTTGTGTTCAATAAAGTCTACAGCTTGATTTTATTGTTTGTTAATTTGTGTTGTGTGTGCGAGAGCTTTTGAACGAGACAAGAACGGGTCAGGTCTTGTAACCCCTTCTCCTCAAATACTAACTCCCTTCAAACGCCCAACACGGATGCAAATAGGACCATAAAAAGACACACATTCTTATGGTCCCCCGCAAACGCGGGGGCTCACGACAATTTATGTCTGTTGCAAAACAAAACAAAACAAAAAAAAAAAACACCCATTACATTACAACTAGGACGTTATTTTTTATTTACTTCTACCTTTTTCTTAATTTTTGTGTTCAATAAAATCTACAGCTTGATTTTACTGTTTGTTAATTTGTGTTATGTGTGGGAGAGTTTTTGAACGGGACAAAAACGGGTCAGGTCTTGTAACCCCTTCTCCTCAAATACTAACTTACTTCAAACGCCCAGCACAGATGCAAATAGGACCATGAAGAGACACAGATTCTTATGCGCCCCCGCTACCAGCGGGGGCACATGATAATTTAGGTCTCTTGTAAAGGAAGGGAGAGGCGGAGCGTAGGTTTGAAGTAACCTTACACCACTTCAATGCAACCATGTCTGCAAAT
>BTPG01000003.1:57289314-57311814 GCA_036245525.1 Semisulcospira habei
GCAACCTTCCTTTCTCTTTAAAGTGCTTTTAGTTTTACAGTACACAGCACAGAAAGACAGACTTAGCGGTACGCTAATCTCTCTCTCTCTCTCTCTCTCTCTCTCTCTCTCTCTCTCACTCTCTCTCACTTGAGTAACAGTCACCATGCGTTACCCTTGTGCTGCCTTACATCTGACAATGTGTGTGTGTGAGTGCGTGTGTGCGCGCGCGCGCGCGCGCGCGCGCGCGTGTGTGTGTGTGTGTGTGTGTGTGTGTGTGTGTGTGTGTGTGTGTGTATGTAACGCATCACTCGAGTAATGGGTGTTTTACTTTATTCTTGTGCTGCCTTACAAATAGCATACGTGTGCGCATCGGCCGCCGTATGTCAGTAAGTGTGTGTGTGTCTGTGTATGTGTATGTGTGATACTTTCAATTCCCCAATAGTTACAGTTGATGTTTAGTGTTCAATAGTTTACTTTTGAAGTTTTAACTCATTCCGTTTTTAATTGAAATCTTAGAGTTAATATTCTTTCATTATAATCTATTATTACTTTTAGGTTTATTTAAATCTAATGTATGCGCATGCGTGAGTATGTGTGCGTCTGTGTGTGTGGGTGCGTGCGTGATTGTAACGCATCACTTGAGTAATGGGCACCATGCGTTACCTTTGTGCTGCCTTACATCTGACTGAAAGTGTGTGTGTGTGTGTGTGTGTGTGTGTGTGTGTGTGTGTGTGTGTGTGTGTGTGTGTGTGTGTGTGTGTGCGCGCGAAATATTTCTGTTTATTATTATTATTATTATTATTATTATTATTATTATTATTATTATTATTATTATCCTCTCTTCGTTTTATTTTTATTTATTTGTCATGTTATCTTTTCTGCTGTTATATTTATTTAAAATGTTATTAAGGACAGACGTGTAAAAAGGCCTGCGTGCCTACTGTCTTCATCCTTAGAAAATAAAGTTTCAATTCAATTCAATTCAATTCCCTCTCTCGTTTTCTCTTTCACCATACCGACAGAGACATAGCGGAACGCGAGTCCCTCTCTCTCTCTTACACATTCTGAATACATGAAACAAAACAAAACAACAACAACAACAACAACAACCCAATGGCCGTATCCAAACAAACAAACAAAAAAACCGCCTCAAAACAATGGCCAAAACTGCATTATTTCCTCTTACACACGATGGTATCCCACTGAGAAACCCAAACAAACGTTGATAACAAGATTTACTAATTCCGTTTGAAGTTTGAAGACAATTCGTGGCAGAAGCAGGTCAGAGGATGGTTTTTGTCTACCTTATTGAAAATACGATAGACTTTGAAATGGGGCTAATCGGAGCACATTCCGGAGCATGCACATGGCGTTTTTGGCGTGCGGGGCAGGAATTCTGGCAAAGAAGTAACAAGACAAAAATAACGTCACGTCTAGCTACGCAAACCTTGCTAGAGAACGTCTTTTTGGCGCCAAAGCGCCGTATGTGTGTATGTGTGTGTGTGTGTGTGTGTGTGTGTGTGTGTGTGTGTGTGTGTGTGTGTGAGAGAGAGAGAGAGAGAGAGAGAGAGAGAGAGAGAGAGAGAGAGAGAGAGAGAGAGAGAGAGAGAGAGAGAGAGAGAGAGAGAGAGAGAGAGAGAGAGAGAGAGAGAGAGAGAGAGAGAGACAGCGATTCGAGCCCGCGTTTGAGGACGTACACGCTTAAAACTGTATGATATTGTCCCTAAAAGAATAATTTCGGGGAATATTTTAAAATGTTTTGATTGAGATGCTCATTGGCGAGAAAATGATCGTTTCACAAAAACCGGTTGATGCACACTGGAGTCCGTAGTTTTTCTTATTGTTACAAGATATTTTGCATATAACTAGATAACAGGGAGATACTGAATGAGTACGTTAACTAGCATTGTGGCCGTATCCAAACAAACAAAAAAAACGCCTCAAAACAATGGCCAAAACTGCATTATTTCCTCTTACACACGATGGTATCCCACTGAGAAACCCAAACAAACGTTGATAACAAGATTTACTAATTCCGTTTGAAGTTTGAAGAAAATTCGTGGCAGAAGCAGGTCAGAGGATGGTTTTTGTCTACCGTATTAAAACCTTTTGACTGATAAATATTTTCTTGAAAAAAAGATATTTTCACGTTTTTGGGATTAATTTTACGAATTGTATGAGTTAATCTTAAAAACAATTTAACCTTTTTCACGAAAAATAAACACCCCAAAACAATCTTGTCACTAGTAATCGCATGATTGTTCATATACGGTATTTACATAAGCCTACATTAAGTCTCGGCTGTCAGGCACGATTTGGTCAATTGTGACCTGTACGCCCTCGGTGTGAAAATCAGACAATTTTCTACACCACTTTTTGGAGTCATTTGTAAAACAGCTAACATAACTTTAATTTTTCTTTTACGAAAAAAGCTATCTTCACATTAATACCCGCATGATTTTTCATAAACAGTGTTTGGATAAGCCTGCTATTTGTCCCGGCCCTGGGGTAAGATTAGATCAACTTGTGACCTGTAAGCTCTAGGCATGAAAATCAGCAAGAAAACTGCAAAGTTTATCCTCTGATTCGTCAAATGTTTGTACTGCGATGAGTGACGTATAACATCGAATCGTCATTATGAGCACGGCGTCGTGGGACTAATGATGCCTTGACGTGAAGTATTGTCTAGCTTGAAGTAATGTCATTTCGCTGCTCCTGCTATTATTCTTGGAGTCTTCAGAATAGTTATGCTACGCCAGACCACAGAGCTTACGAATGGCGGAAATCACCGTGCGTCCGTCTATATTTATGTGTGCAAGTGTGTGTGGATCAGAGGGTGGGTTAGAGTAGAAGGAGATGGATTCCTGTCGCTACGAGCCCACAGAGCGTACTAATGGCGGGAAGCACCGTGTGTCCGTCTTTATTTGTGTGCGCCGACGAGTGTGTTATCAGAGGTTGGCTTAGAGAGGAGGGAAATGGATCAGCATTGTAAGCCTAAAAATATGAACAACTCTGAATGTTCCTAAAAGATAAACGCATCTTATGTGCTGAACAATTGTACCGGATTCTTTGCTACATTTTTAACATACCACTTACCCAGTGTGTCGTCTACTGTTCGTGGAAGACCTCTTGTATTATCCCCGTGCCAAAAAAGCAAACTGTATCCGTGATGAATGATTTAAGACCAGTTGCTCTTACCTCGTGTGTCATGAAGGTTTTTGAAAGGGCTGTTCTTTCACATCTTTAAATACAGGTTTCTGATTTTATGGAACCTTTTTAATTTGCTTACAGAAGGCAAGGAGGTGTTGATGATGCCATTTTGCATATTATAAACAACATCTACTCTCATTTAGAAAAAAAAAAACAGAAAAAAAAAACAGGAGCCTTCATTCGACTGATGTTCTATGTTTTTTCGTCTGCTTTTAACACTATTCAGCTGCACATACTCGCTTACAAACTAGTTCACATGAACATAAATGCCTCTACCATTCTTTGGGTTTTGGACTATCTCACTAACCACCCACAGTATGCCAGAATTAGTTCGGATCTAATCTCAGATGTACTTTTTACAAACACAGGTGCACCACAGGGGAGTAGCCTGTCGCCGTTTTATGTTTTCTTTGTACACAGCAGACTGTAGAGTCACTCGTGACGACTGTGTCATGGACAAATACGCTGACACATCACTGACGGGTCAGATTACAGACGAGGACGACAGACACTACCGACAAAAGATCGACGACTTTGTAGAGCAGTGCGATATAAACTATCTTGAATTACATGTTGGTAAAACAAAATAAAAGAGATGGTCATAGATTTCAGGAAAAACAAACATCATCCCGATCCTGTTGTCATTAAGGGAACAGAAGTTGAGCGTGTAGAGTCCGACAAGTATTTAGGTGTTCTTTTTGACAACGCGCTAAACTGGAAACAAAACACAGAGGCTATTGCAAAAAAGCACACACCCGTCTTTACTGTTTGAGAAAACTCAGATTATTTAATGTAAGCACTCAGCTTTTACAGATGTTTTACTGCCCCAGTATTGTTAGCTTTCTAACTTTTGGATTGAAGTGCTGGGGTAGAAATTTATGTAAAAGAAACCAAGATTGTCTTAATCAGGAAAGCGGGCGGGGTGATTGGTACAGCACAAGATACTTTGGACACACTGTACAACAGATGGATTACGAACAAACTGGCTGACATTCTTGATGACAAAACACATCCACCTAGATATGAATTTGACAGCAGACGTATCGAATGAAGTGGCAGACTTCGAGTACCTAAAAGTAGTACATTACGTTATGCCAACTCTTTTGTCCCTTAGGCTGTTACCCTTTTCAACAGTAGATAGTGTCTGTCAACATTCTTTAGTTCTTTAGTACTAGCCCTTTCAGTAGTTTACTGCAACATTGCTGACACCAGAAGCAAAGGGGGAATACACCATAAGTGTTTCTGATGCCAAAAGTGTTACAAAGGTAACAGTACGTCTGTTACAGTTCATCTCTTTAACTGAGAGTTATAGATTATTTAATTATTTCAATGAGTGAATGATGATGCCATGTGTTGTACTGGCAGACAGTGAATTTCGCCATGAGTGATTAATAAAGTATTATTGTATTGTATTGTATCTGAGCTCCAAACAATACGGTAGACTTTAGGATGCAATCCTCATCTTGTTTCCGTATATTCTCGGATTGGCATGAAAGATATAGTTATAAGGTTTACTGGCATCTCAAGCACATTAATTTTGTAATTTTAAAACCGTCAGACATTTCAGCACACACACACACACACACACACACACACACACACACACACACACACACACACACACACACACACACACACACACACACACACACACACACACACACACACACACACACACACAGAGAAATTAGTAAGTAGAAGGAGGCACGTGGGACTAGGGCTCTCGTGGATTATCGAAAAAATGTTCAACTCTTATGTTATTTGTTGGATCCGGAATGCTCGGTTGGAGCATTCCGGCTCTAACAAATAACATAGGAGGTGAACAATTTTTCGGCAGTCCCTCGAACCCTATTGACCGAGCACTGTAAAGACACGGAAAATTCAAATAAGAAAATACCACAAACGAACACAGTTAAAAAAAAAGACAGACAGAACAGATAGATAGACCAACAGAGCAGACAGACAGGCAGGCAGGCAGGCAGGCAGACAGACAGAAAAAAAGAAGAAAAATCAAAAAAACAAAAACGCCTAAAAGGACATTAGACAAACAGAAAGAAAGAACGAAAAAAAAGAAAGAATGGCATGAATGTTCAAAGCCGGCCACACCATTACTTTCTCTGGAAACCGACAGAGCAATAGTGTACAAGTCTGTGATTTTGGACCTGACGGCTTCAGGTTCAAAATCACAGACCATCACACACATTTGAAACATAGTATAAGATCACAGGAAACAACTTGAATAAATAATGCTTACTTCCACTCGTATACATGATTTCCGTGCAGTTTGTGCACACATCACAGGGAACTTTCCTACGTATACCTTCAACAGACATTGTCACCAAGTCACAAGCAAGAGCAAAACAGTGTGATCGTCGGAACGAAAAATGTTGTAGTAAAAAAGAGTTTTAAAAGCGCAACAGCAAACAACAACAACAACAGCAACATCAGACGAATCAGCAGCGGCAACAACAATTTGCAACAGCAACAGCAGCTGCAGCAACAATAATAACAGCAGCAACAACGACATCAGCAACAACAATAACAACAATAAAAGAGGACATCCCAAGCAGAAAGAAACGCTCTTTGAAAAGATAGATTGTGTTAAAGTATATAAGGATTACAACACTTTTCCAAAATGAACATACAACCAAGTACACAATTTGCTGCTTATATTTTTATGATCGGCCTTTGGGGGTACAATGGTTACTTTGTCCTCCCATAGGCCTACACGAGTCCGTGTAGCAAACCCTTGCTACCAGTAGCTTGTATTGTCGCGATGATTCCGGCAGGAGTCATCACAACAAAAACCAAAGGCTTTAACCCGCTCAGTGCCAAGAAAATGTGAACACACCCAGCTAAAAAGAGGTATAGATCCTCATGAGCCCCCGCAGTTGCGGGGGCTCATGAGGATCTATGCCTCTTACTGACATCACTTTAAATCCGTGTTCCTAGAACAGCTAGGGCTTATTGATATTGAATTGACGACGACTGCAGAAAGACAGTTTCGGTCATCGGGCGCTGAACGGGTTAAGGAGAACGGGTGGACTAAAGATTGTGTCAGATAGCACATACCGGATCGTTTCCCTTTTCGGTCTCGTTCTCTCCGTCGACCTTGACGATATTTCTTCAGGGCATACAGCGATGTCGCCACCGCTATGCACAGTGAAGTGACGAGCACAGTGGTCTTGACGCCATCCATGTTTCTTGGCGACGGTACAGCAAAGACCTGGAATCAAAGTTGCAGGAGGAAATAATCGCAACAGCTGTCACTCACCACAAAATGCAGCGTATGTGCGGAGGTACAACAAAATATGTAACGGCAATATATTATATTATATTATATTATATTATATTATATTATATTATATTATATTATATTATATTATATTATATTATATTATATTATATTATATTATATTATATTATATTATATTACAGCGGCGGATCGGGGGAGGGGGGTTAAAGGGGTTCCGCAACCCTTCCCCCCCTCCAGAGCCAAAATTATTGAAAATGTTATAACAAAGTCCCTTTATGGGATGTTTGGAACCCCCACCCCCCTCCCTCCAGCCCCGCATTTCGATTTTTTGGCCCCTGTATAGCGTCGGGGAGGCTTTTTGTATCAGTTTGAAAGTCCCAAACCAAAAGTTGGAACCCTGCCCCCTCAGGTAACTGATCCGCCCCTGTATTATATTGTATTGAGCGATATTTTGCTTGATATAATGCCGATAACAGGCAGATGTGATTACGAGACCCAAATTAACATGTCCGAGTCGTCAGATGATGATATTTTGATTTGGGTCAAGTAAACACACTGTCGGTTATCGGCACTATATTGTAAAGAAAAATGTTGTTTAAAATAATTTATGTTCCCAGTCAAAAACGAAACTGTGCCTCGCTTCATTCGTTTTACGACTGATTACAATGATCAGACAAAACACATGAACGGCAGACGACTGCATATCAAGACTGAACCTTCTTGGCGCGCAAGGGATTTGGGGAAGGAAAGCATATCAAGCAAATTCATGAATATTAATGTACTTGTTATTAAATATATCAATACATGTGTCAAAGAATAGAAATCATTATGGAGTGGGTACATAACAGCGATAGCAGTACGGGTAGGTTCACATGAAAGAGGTGTCTTCAGTGTCCATCGGCGCTTTTGAGCGCTCTACCGACGGCCATATTTCCCAAATTTTGGAGGCGTCATCTAATGACTATGCACAGTTGCAGGAGATGGATCAATCATGATAATTCAAGGGCAGTGCCAGAATAGCTGGATTAAGCAGAGGAAGAGGAGAACAATCTTTCATTTTAGTGCCGTTTAACTCAAATTTTGTAGGTGTTGTCTAACGACTATGAAGCAGTTGCGCCAAGCTAATCTGGCACTACCCTTGAATTATCATGGTCGATTTGTTTCCTGCTGAAGAGCGTAAGGCTAATCTGGCACTACCCTTGAATTATCATGGTCGATCCGAATTCTGCTGTACTGCGTCTGGGCTAAATGCCACGGAAGTGAAACTGGACATTTCGTGCAGCGGATTTGCAGTCGAAAAACATGCCAACCAATCTCCGAAGGAGATACTTGTATTATTGTTACAGATTTTAAACTAAAGAGCAAAAGAAATGCAACATTTTTGGAACCATCGGAAACACTAAGAAGTACAACATTTTTGGAAACACTTTAGCGTTTCCGATGATTATACAAAAAGTCGCATTTCGTTTGTTTGTCAGTATATATTGCGTTGGTCATAAAATTCTTTTGTATAGTCGAGCTTGTCTGGTATAATGTTTATCAGTACACCGAAGCCGGCCCGGCCGACGAAAAGAAAACTGGCACCGAGATACCCCACACAATGTCTGCAGTAAACGGCGAAACAATGTATGGAATCTAGTTTGCACACGTCAGTTTGAGTCCGTCATCGAAAAAGCCAATGCTGCCTCACAAGAGAGGAAAATGCGAGGCTGCGGTACAATTGTCTCCCTTGTGCAACAGCTGACGTCGACCAAGAACCTGTATACACATGATACAGGATAGGATTAGCACATTCTGCCCCAGGACAGAAATCCTCACATTTTGAAGTTGCCATACAATTCAATACAATTCTAGTGAAAGATCCAGCATGCTAGTTCAAGGGTGGTGTCAGAATAGCTTGGCGCCTATGGGCGCCAAGCTATTCTGGCACCACCCTTGAACTATCGTGCTCGACCCATGTCTTGCTTTGGTGTGTCTGGGCTGAATGCGTTAGTTGGCAAAGTTTCAGAAAGTGCCGGTCAGATTGCCCGCGTGATACAGGAAATGTACGCTCAAGTTTCTGTGCCAGATGAAGCGGACAACGTTTGTTTGTAGGCCCGTCCGGTAGATGGGGTACAGAGCTGACAGGTTTCAGTTTTGTACGCCGCCAGGTTCGAGTTGCACGTGATAGTCCTAATCGGCCTTTGTTTTGAGCAATTTATTGTTCGACGCAAAAATCTGTGGAAGTTCGGATGCAGTTGCTGCCTTAGGAAAGTTTCCTGCTAGAGGCAGGCTCCATTGTCGAGGGGGTTTGCCCTAAAATCATGATTTGTGATTACGTTTTTCGGTTCTCATTATTCGTGATCTCGATCCATCATAAAAGGTGAATAATTATTGTCTTTTAAAAAAGCGTGTGAATACTGTCGTTATCAAAAATAATCGTGACTCATAAATCACAAAAAAGTATCGTCATGGATACGGGATGGTAACATTCCCCCTCCCCTCCCCCTCACGGTATGCTACCCTCATTTATAGAACTTGACGTGACTGCCAAAGGTCAAATGAGGTAAGAGTGGAAATGAGAACTTTATAAACATCGTTTGCACAATGTCGTTTTCTCGGATATGTCTGTCTGACAGTATTTCAAACATATCTCTCACCTCATACCGTGCCAGCTTATGTCGGGACTCTCATAGTATCAACCCGTTCAGTGTCGAGAAAATCAACCGCAAGAGATATAGATCCTTATGAGGTTATGATTATGAATATCTCTTGCTGACGCCATGTGTCAGTTTCATAGTATGTCTCACCTCTAGCCCGTGCCAGCATCTGCCGGCACTCTCAAAATATTAACTCATTCGAGACGTGCCACCTCCGGATACGCGGCTTATGCCGCGTATCCGGAGGCGGCACGTCTCGAATGAGTTAATCAGTTATGTCAGCAAGAGGTATAGATCGTGAGGATCTATACCTCTTGCTGACACCACTTTGAATCCATGTTGCCGAGACAGCGAGAGCTTTTTGGTCTTGCAGAAGCACAGTCCCACACAGTCTGCGTCAGCTGACACTGATCGGGGTAAACATACCCACACCAGTCATGCATGCTACATTATGCTACTTACTGGTAAACGCGTCACGTGTCACGCAGGGCAGCAACTGCACGCAGGTCTACGATGTGAATGACTGAGTCAGCTTCGCACGCTTGACTGAGCACTAAAAGGAGAATCGATCTATCGCGTTTTTTTCTACGAAATCGGTGCAAAACCAAAACCGAAAGAACACCACTGACAAGGCTGCCCGATCTGCATAGAAGTTGCTTTAACACATTCAAGCCCATGGCCGCATTTTCCATGTTTTTTTCAGGTGTCACCTGACTATATACCAGTTGCAAGAGAAGGATCGACTATGATAGTTCAAGGGTAGTGCCATATTAGCTTGGCGCCTGATCAGTGACGCCAAGCTAATCTGGCACTGAAGCTACAATTGAATTATCACGGTCTGTCCATCTCTTCATTTAGTCCGTCGGGGTTAATGGGTTAAGCTTGTTCTTAATAAGACAAACGTAATTGACGCTTCGTCTAGTGCGCGAACAGAATATATCTTGTTTGACTGGCAGTCGGCCAGTTCTCTTCATAGCCTGGCGTTTATTGTACAAACACGTTTGTAATGACCCTGTTTATCTCATTTAGCCCGACAGCCGTATTTCCAAAATTTTGGAAGCGTCATCTAATGACTATGCACCAGTTGCAGGAGTTGGATCGACCATGATAATTCAAGGGCAGTGCCAGAATAGCTTGGCGCCGTCAGGCGCCAAGCTAATCTGGCACTACCCTTGAATTATCATGGTCGACCCATCTCCTGCTGTAGTGGGTCAGGACTGAATAGGTTAGGAGATACGTGATGCGGGTGACCTTATGCTCTTTCACACTCTGTAACGTTGCTTAATCATCGGCCTTGGGAAAGTAAGCGACGCAGGTGCAGATTACGGATGCCAGTCGAGGGGTGGGGCTGCGGGCTCGGACGTTGGTGGTTTCTAGCATTTTGTTTGGGCCATTTCTGGCAAACACATACAAAGCCAAGAGGAGACAGTGTGCTTACCAGACTCTATCAGGGGTGCTGCTGTCATTTTGGTGGTGTTGGTTGTCGGGGATGGTGATTGGGGGATAGGTACTCAGTTGGGGTTGGGATAGGCGTAGCAGCAGTGTTCGTGTGTGTGTGTGTGTGTGTGTGTGTGTGTGTGTGTGTGTATGTGTGTGTGTGTGTGTGTGTGTATGTGTGTGTGTGTGTGTGTGTGTGTGTACACGAAATAGCTCAAATGGGTGACTGTCTTTACCATCCTTATGGACAATGGGTGTGTGTAAAATTCTGGGTGCCCAAGTCAGACACCCATTTTTTCTGAGGGTTGTTTCTGCATTGTCTTGCGGTAAAGATTCATAAAAAATACAAAAATCAGTTTTTCTCATTTTGGCGTTAACATATGCACTGTTGTGCTTAAAAGACACGCCTCCAGTGTGTTTGAACTTTTCCCAGCTGTGTGTGTATGTGTACTCAAATGGGCGTGTGTATGACATCACCCTTCTGAGCTATAAATAGCATAATAGCTGATATGGGTCAACTGCATCGGTGAGCCGAAGTGAAAAGGAGAGATACGAAAGGTAGTGGGGCGGGGGGGGGGGGGGGGGGGGGGTATTGTATTTGTGTGAGGGAGGAAATTGTTTATGTTGCTGCAAAATGAAGTTTGTTATTTGAGGGTGTGGTTGTTTTGTAAAAAAAAAAAAAAAAAAAAAAAAAGTGTGTTATGCTTCCGGGGTGATGTTGTCGGAGGTCATGTCTAGTGACAAATTTCATATGTATTCTCGTGCGCCGGTTGCTATGAAGTGAAGTGATTGTATGAGTGTGCATTGTAAAAGAGGACGTATAGACTTTGGGTGAAGCTGCTGTTGTCTTTTGTCCTGCCCGACCTTTTGGTTCAACCTGTTGCTTTATTTTGTAGGTTTGTCGATGTTATCAATGCCGCATCTCTTTTTGGATTGTATGCACAAATTGATTAAATGCAAATGACGTCACAGAGTCAGCGTCGTTACAAGCGTCGTCTGCTGCAGTCAGTCGTTTAGTGCAGTTAAAAGAGTGCAGGCTTGGATGGGCCATTTTCGGATGTAATAGTAAAGTATTATTGTGTGAATGCTGTCCGTTTGAGGGAAGGTTGATTGATTGTACATTGCTTAACGTCCCGACAGCAACAAGACTTTCTCAGGACGTGCCTGCACTGCTAGTGACAAAAACTAAACAGAATATTGAATGTATGTCGTCAGCCGGTCCAATAGGTTAAATAAAACCTACGACATGGGGCCGGCCTAAATAAAGCTAAGACCATTTAGCAACACACATCCAATATCAAGAGCCACAGGCAGCGCAGACAGTAGGGAGAGTTTAAAAAAGGAAAATGCAGGTGAATGGACCAAGGGTAGACAGAAACACATGCCCCCGGAATATAGAGAAAAACCCACCCTGTGGGGCTGACCAGGGTGACCCTGGGAACTAAAAAGTAGCCAACCCCACCCAAGTCCCCCAGGGCAGACCCGGTTGGGGGTGTTTGAGGGAAGGACTGGAAAGTCGAGTGTTGAGGGCAGACCCGGTTGGGGGTGTTTGAGGGAAGGACTGGAAAGTCGAGTGTTGAGCGAAGAGAGAAGGCGAGGATGGGAAAAATATCCAGCACTATACGTTGGAATAGATGCATAACAGTTACGACACGCTTGTAAATTAAAACACTTTTAACCCCACCTGGATCTGCCCTGGGGGACTTGGGTGGGGTTAACTACTTTTTATTTCACAGGGGCACCCTGGTCAGCCCCACAGGGTGGGTTTTTCTCTCTATTCTAGGGCATGTGTCTCTGTCGGCCCTTTGTCCATTCACCTGTATTTGCCTTTTAAAACTCTCCCTACTGTCTGCACTGCCTGTAGCTCTTGATATTGGATGTGTGTTGCTAATGGTCTTAGCTTTATTTAGGCCCCATGTGTTAGGTTTATTTAATGTATTTGACCGGCTGGCGACATACATTCAATGTTCTGTTTAGTTGTTGTTGTTTTCTTCACAAGCAGTGCAGGCACGTCCTGAGAAAGCCTTGTTGCTGTCGGGACGTTCAGCAATGTACAATAAAACACTTTTAACATTAAGAAAAGTTGAGTTAAAAGAGGTTTTAAAACAGTTTTGATAAAAACTTTTGCCCGACACGCTTCTAAAAACAACATTTTCTTAGTTTTAAACCTTGTACCGCGCCATAAACGCCGCGATTACTTTTCAGTCTTAGCTGTCCTATAGTGTGGAATCGGTGTGGGACTTTGCCAACTGGATCCATCTGGTGCACTCCAAATGAGTATTTCTGAGTGGTTCGACGTGCAACTCAGTGCGCGCCTCTGAAATGACCTACTGATTCCACTGATAATGAAAATCTTTCATTCATAAGAGCGCATTGAGCAGCTCTATAAACCAAAAGTGATGACCCTCCTCCCCCCCACCTCTCCCCCGCCCCCCTCCCCAACCCCCTCACAACCCCACCCAAACAATCATAATAATAAAATCAACCAAAGGTATCTTTAGTGAGGTATTTTCACTGTAATGCAAGTTTTGTGTGAGACTGACTTTTTGGGTAGAAACCCATTTTTTCTCCATCCAGTAGCTCTGTTTCTAGAAAATGTCTATTTTATTTTAAGTTGTAGAGCTTAGTTATAAGGTGAGTTCTAAACATTCGCATCAACTCCAGAGCCCTAGAATAAATAGAAATATGGGAACCCATTTTCACATAAAATGGTAGGTAACCCACTCTGAGGGTTTTGTGTCCATGTGTGTGTGTGTGTGTGTGTGTGTGTGTGTGTGTGTGTGTGTGTGTGTGTGTGTGTGCGGGTGTGTGTGTGTGTGTGTATTCGGGGTTGGGGGGGGGGGTGTATGTAGTTTGGAGGGTAGGAAGTAATAGGACATGGTATAATAATAATAATAATACCGGTTATTATATAGGCGCTTTACCCAATTCTGTGAATCGGCTCAAAGCGCCGCGAACTGAAGCCAACACGCACGCTCACGTGACACACACACACACATACGCTCTGAAGACAAACACAGTGCAAGACAAATACAGGACATTCACGTGGTGCGAAGGGTCAGTTCAGCTACTGAGATTTCTGCAATTTAGATCGCTTGTAATTGAAATTGATAAAGTGGCCTGAAACCGGTACCATAGGTATACATATCCAATTAATGTGGAACTTGTCCCCTCTATGTTCTTTCTTCGTCTTTAGTTGTTTATGTTAGGGGATGGCGAAGAGGGGTAGGATAAGGGAGTTCCAGAACCATTCCTCCCCACCCCGTCCGCCACCCCTTCCCCCACCCCAACACACACACACACACATACACACACACACACACACACACACACACACACACACACACACACACACACACACACACACACACACACACACACCTTAATACGCCCCGGTGGCATTCAGTAAAAATGGTCAAATCAAGACATGTCTGATCAGAACACCAATACAATCTGTTTAGACCTGACACATGACAGCAAGACAGCGATCAACCATTTTGTTAAGGATGGTGCCAGAACAGCTTGGAGGCTTTAGGCGCCAAGCAATTCTGGCACCGCTTTTGAAAAATAATGATAGATCTTTCTCTTAACCGTAATATAGTCTTTAGAAAACAACCTTTAATTCTGAAAACTAACACATAAGAGCCCATCATGTTATGCTGTTACACTGTTATTCCATTTGATGGAAGCTGATCCATGTTTACAGCAGACCTCGCTATCCAAATATATATCTGACCTCAGTGGTTACGTTAAAGCTGGATCGATACTGGAATTTCAAACGATTTATTTATAGACTGTTGAGTCAACACATTTCCACCGACATATATTATGTGTACAATGACATGAGTAAAATACACACTGTGCACCAGGCGTTTGATGTCTTTTTACCAGCCTAAAAATGACTCCTGTGTGTGTGTGTGTGTGTGTGTGTGTGTGTGTGTGTGTGTGTGTGTGTGTGTGTGTGTGTGTGTGTGTGTGTGTGTATACTGCGTACTTGTGTGCGAGCGTGAATGTTTGTGTTTTTGGTTTGAACCAAGGTCATTTGAAAATGCACAAAGAACTACAGTCTGAACTGTTATTTTCAGCATGCGTACAGTCGCAAAGTCCTATCTATCTGTCTATCTGTCTGTCTGTCTGTCTGTCCGTCCGTCCGTCCGTCGGTCGGTCGGTCCGTCTGTCTGTTGGTCGGTCTGTCTGTCTGTCAGTCGGTCGGTCGGTCGGTCCGTCTGTCTGTCGGTCTGTCTGTCGGTCTGTCTGTTTATTTGTCTGTCTCTCTGTCTGTTTATCCGTCTGTCTGTTTATCCGTCTGTCTGTCTAGCTTATACCTATCTATCTATATTTTTTAATGAATGACGAAGGACTAAGAGACGGCGGCATGGTCTAATTAAAACGTTCTGGCCTGTTGTTTATAACATTACCCCGGAACATCTTATTTAGACCAGTCCGACCGTTTTATTTTGCCTTCATGCACTAAAGGCCTGAGCGTCTCCACATGTAAACACACTTCAATCCGTTCGATCTTTTTTTTAAGGGACAAGGACATGCGAAAGCGTGCGCACGCGTGCGTGTGTACTTAAGTGTGTGTGTGCGTGTGTGTGTGTGTGTGTGTGTGTGTGTGTGTGTGTGTTATGGTGTGTGATTGTGTGTGTGCATGTGTACGTGTGTGTGTGTGGGGATGTGTCTGTGTTTGTGGGTGTGTGACGTGAAAAATGTTACATATATAAATTGCCGTGCGCTGGTTTTATTTTTGTGTCCAATTTTGAACATAAATTACACACACACACGCCTCCCCCCCTCCCCCCCCCCCCCCCCCCCCACCACACACACACACACTTCCACACACTCGCACAGTCATGCAAATAGTGACAATATCACACACTCACACACACACACACACACACACACACACACACACACACACACACACACAGACACACATGTACACAATCTCCTGCCCCGCCTACCCCCCACCAGAAACACACACACACACACATTAAAGATTGTCATGTGGTATTTGCAGTATTTCGTTTAACCGGTTCAGTTTTAGTTGATGCAGTCTTCGTTAACCCATTTAACCCACGGGCGCATTTCCAAAATGTGGAGGTGTCAACTAAAGACGATGCGTCAGCTGAGGAGACGGATTGACCATGATAATTCAAGGGTAGTGACAGATAAGCTTGGCGCATACAGGCGCCAAGCTCGTCTGGCACTACCCTTGAATTATCATGGTCAATCCATCTCCTGCTGTAGGGCGTTGAGACAAAATGGGTTAATTCAACATTAAAAAATAAGAGATGTCCTAGGAACACGGATCAGTCATACCGGTGTCAGCAAGAGGCATAGATCCTCACGAGTCCCCGCGACTGCGGGGGCTCATGAGGATCTATAACTCTTGCAGTAAAGTTGTGTTCACATTTTCCTCGGTAACGAACGGGTTAACCCTTTCACCTTTGGAAATCATGTCCCCAACTATCACAGACTCTCTTCCAAATAACCTCGTCTGCATGAGGCACACGGATAAAAATGGGGCAAGCAAAGTGAGTAAATTCGCTTGGGTCCACTCGTCTGCGGGGTTCTATGACTCTTGCAGGTGAGTGTCGTTCGATGTCACACTGCGGTTAGAGCCGGCATTTATTTTCAGAACTACACGCTGGGGTTTACTGTCATGCAACGTTTTAAGAGACATGAAACATCAAACATAAGACACGAAACAGATATTAAGATATTACAGGCGTAATTTCCGCAACAATAAAGGGCGAGACTAAGTCAAACCATTAAGATTTAATTTATGTTCAAAATCAAATTCAATGAATTGTTCACACCTTTTGGGCATGGGCCAACAAGTCAGTGCAAAGAAACTTGAAAAAACAAAAACAAACACAACTTATGTACAAGTTAGTAAACCAAGAGTTAAACTATCTCGCAATGCTTGAGGAAGACTCTCTAGCATCTCCCAAAAAGTCGCCTTACAGTCCTCCTCGCATATTTCCTTTCACCTCTCATTTTGAAAAAAATGTGCTATGCTCTCTGCTATTGGGGGTTGTGTTAAATTGTATAAAGCTATCAAACAAAGTGGAAACTCTTTGACTGGGCAATGTTGCACTTGAATGGAAACTTTGTTCTCTGCACTGTTATAAAAAAATATGTTCTAGTTTGCTGTAGTCTATCAGCCTTAAACGTTATAACTTTCAGCCAGTTAGGCTCAATGAAACAAACGAATGCCACATCTTAGATGTTTTCGTTTCCCTGAAAATATTGCCATAGAAATTTTGAAAATGTTGCCTACAGAAAGCGAAAACCCGAAATAAATATGTTCAACAAGATAGGAAGGAAGCTAGATCCGCGTATCCGGATGCGACCCGTCTTGAATGAGTTAAAATTGATCAGCGTCAGTTGTGCTTATTTGAAATAATGACCATGCTTATGGGTAGACCTTAATTTATTGTGCGTAGTATGTGCGCAAACTCCGGAAAAAGTCATGAATTCTGTCAGCCGAGGCAGTGATCAATAGTGGACTTGGCTTCTTCTTTCATGGGTGTTTCGCCTTCACTTTTTTTCCCAGTAAGGAAAGGTTTTCGAGTACACGTCTGTGCGCGGGCCCACTGCGGTCGTCGTAGGTCCCGAAAACGTTTTGCTGTTAAGGTTGTCAAATAAGGAGCTCACGCGGTGGAGGCGGCTCGTGAAGTACAACCGCTCCTACGCCTGAAAGAAAACAAGGCGGCCATTAATTTCCGAATGCTATATACACACCTACGTTTCTGACTGACAGATTAGGCGCCATGAGGGGTAAGGGCAGGGGGTGGGGGAAAGGAAGAGGGTACGGGAGCGGGTGGTGGGTGGGGAAGGGCCTGGATGGGTGGATTAAGGTGCATGCATGGAGCGGTGCTGCCGTGACTTGACGATAGTTTGCATTAAACGAAAATCTCAAAACCAGAATGAAGTCGAAAGGCCATTTTCTGTCATGGGTCACGATAAAACGAACAACCAACCAACCAACCAACCAGCCAACCAAGGAACCAATCAACTAATCGACCAACCAACCAATCAACCAAACCAAACAACCAACCAACCAGCCAACCAAGCAAGCAAGCATACAACCAACCAACCCAAAAACAAGACTTTAACTTGTCACAACCTTTTCGATTTTCAGTTGGGGTAAGGTGCCTATAATGCGTTATTAGCATCATCATCATTATTTCATGTATGATGATGATGATGATGATTATGGTGATGATGGTGGAGGGTGATGATGATGATGATGATTACACATATCATAACATAATATACCTCTCACAGGTCGTACTCCTAGCGCCCTTTGCGGCGGTGGGTTGGTTTGAATAATTGATCGTATAGAGTCAGCTGCAAATTAGAGAACGAAGTCTGCGATTAGATTAATATTAAGTTTACCTAATTACGTTTATTTTATTTTTTTCAGTGCCCTTTGTCGATATCAGTCTCCTCTCTTCGATAGATATATATAACTGATCATAAGTGTATTGTTCGGTAGCCCATTCTAACTGTATTAGTCTACTGAAGTATGTTCATGTTATGTTTGCATACACAATTCTCATTTATACGACAATGAAGTTCATCGTATTTATATTTGTTTTCCTTGACTCATAAGCTGCGCTCGGAAGGTTCCATTATGCTCTCTCATGCTTTTAAACTTTTGGCTGTCGCGATCTTTGTCGCGACGATTACTGCAGGACAGCTAGCGACACCCAATGGGTAAGATATTTCAAAGGCACCGAATTGGCGGCACGCACGCACACGCACGCGCACACGCACACACACACACACACACACACACACACACACACACACACACACACACACACACACACACACACACACACACACATTTGTAGATGCCTACCTCCTTGACAAATCCAGTCTGTCAGTACTCTAAAGAATGGGACATCAAATCCTGCAAGCAAACAATGAAGGTAAGCTAAACGACTAAAAGATTAAACATTATTTTCATTCATTGACAGAAAGAAAGACAGAAAGAAAGAAAGGCAGGCAGATAGACAGACAGACAGAAAGACAGACAGACAGGCAGACAGAAAGACGGAAAGACAGACAGACATTCAGACAGACAGAAAGACAGACAGAAAGAAAGAAAGCGACGAAGAAGAGCAAACAGAAAGAACTAAAAAAAAAAGAACTTAGTAAGAACCACAAGTTTAGCACAAGTGCAATTTTTACGATCTAATCTAACACTTCATTGGGAGTACTTTGGCATTACTTGCTTTCTTTTTCTAATACTGATTTCATGAACTATGTTCAAACGTACCCCTCCCTTCCTATTCCTGGAACCCGACGGATTATTTTTGTGCTGCTGTGTGATTTTGGACCTGACGGCTTAAGCCGTCAGGTCCAAAATATCAGACCAGCGTACACATTAGAGAAACATAATATAACATAACACAAACAGCTCGAATAAATGAAGCTTACTTGCACTTGACTTCATCGAGGAACGAACACGCGCCTGAGGTTCCAAACTCATGGCGTTTCTTGCCCCTCGACACACATTCAAAAAGACACTGTAAGAAGGAACAAAACAGTATCATCATCAAACAGAAAATGTTAAAAAAAAAGTTTAAAAGCGCATTAGCAAGCAACAACAACATTACCAGCAGCAACAACAACATTAACAACAGAAGCAGCCGCAGCAGGAGCAGGAGCAGGAGCAGCAGCAACAACAATAACATTAACAGCAGCAGCAACAGCAACAAGAGGTAAAATCAAAAGAAAATCCCAACTAGACCTTCAGTGGGGGTATGGGGGTTTATGGGTGATAGGGGGGCAGAGGGTTGGGGGGGGGGGAGGGGGTGTTGAAGGTAAGCGACAGGCAAAGTCAAACGTATTTGACCCGCGAGAGCCGTGCACGAAAGGACTTGTGCTCACTGGGCGGTTATTGTTCCTTCACACATCTCTTTTTGTATTCAGCCCCACGTAAACTCGACTGCGAATAACTGCTGACTTTATGCCTGCCAGGTCTCGCGATACACTGACGTTGTATTTACCCCCCCCCCCCCCCCCCTTCCCGGGAAGCGCCGTGTGTCTTGTGTGTGTGTGTGTGTGTGTGTGTGTGTGTGTGTGTGTGTGTGTGTGTGTGTGTGTGTGTGTGTGTGTGTGTGTGTGTGTGCACAAAACCCTTAAAATGGGTGACTTTCTTTACCATCCTTATGGAAAATAAGTGTGTGTAAAATTCTGGGTGACCAAGTCAGGCACCCATTTTTTTCTGAGGGGTGTTTCTGCATTATCTTTCATTCAAAAGTCAGAAAAAAATATCAAAATAGGATGTCCCATTTTCAGAAGTTTACATGATGTTGTGTGTTTGCAACGCACTGGGCCTGTGTGTTGCCACGGAAGCGAGGGTCTCTATAGATCAACTTGATACCTGATTGGTCGGCTGCACAGTGACATGAACTGAGTTGTTTCCCCTTCCTACTGTCTTTCGACCCGCCGGCCGCTGTTCCGTTTGTGGAGGTACGATTTTATGCAATATTTCTTAGTTAAGAGCACGCCCAAGTGTACTTATTAAGCGCAGTTATTTACCTGAGATGCCCCCAATCCGATACAATTGCACAGTCAGCCGATACTGACCCGCTTGGCCGAGAAAACTGAGACGTCTTCTACGGCCGGTCGGCGTCTGCTGCTCAGTCTTGTATTAAAAGATAACAGAACCCTACGATTTTAACAAAAGCTTTCTTCTTCAATGAAAGGAATTCGTTCAATAACACCGTTTCAAGGTCAATCTGTCAAGCGATTTTGTTGCTTTTTTGTGACATGTGTGATTGTGATCGAAAAGTAACTTGACACATGCATGTACCATGACAAAACCAAAATGGCGCCAGATTTCATTGTGTATTTCAATCCTCGTACGCAAAACTGCCTCACGATTCGAAGAACAGACTTCCACGAACAGGTTTTTTGGATTGTGCAACTGAAGTGTCACTTTTTACTGTATTACCAGTGATTGTTCGTAGGGGGCTGGGGGTACTGCAGTAATTATGTATATATCTGATCCAAAATGTCAAGTTTATATGGTTGCATTTGACATGTTTGCAGCACCGTTTTGGCAAAACTCAGCACTTTCTGCACACACCCAGCGCCACATGGCAGCAGGATGTCCAAACCCATCGGGATCTAAGGAAGTGGACAAGCACGCCCCTTCCTGGCACATGACCAAAGCCCATGGGAAAATTAGTTAGCTGCAGCAGGATAGCTCGGCCTCTGCCGAAGGAGGGTGCATAGACGGCAGCGGAATGCCCCCAATTACAAACAGGCAAGTGATTCTATGATCATCTTCATTTTATTGGCTCGCATGCGAAGCAAAACTGTGTTTATGTTCTGGACCACTGGTCGTCCGTCCGTCGTCCATGGTAAACTTTAACGGTGGCATTTTCTCGGATACCAATTTAAGTGACCTCTCTCAAAGGGTCACGCGGGGTTGACAGATGTGTGAAAACTGCTTACATTTTCAGAAAACATGGCTTTTGCTGCTGCAGAAGCCAGCCCTCGTCACCGAGGTCACACATATGTAAATCGGTCATACACGGGATTACTCTTTTTATTGTTGTGCAAGGCCCCTTAAACCAAAATTGGGCTGTTTCTGTCCTAATGCAGTTTTTTTTTCTTTTTTCATTTGGCAAATAGAGCCTGGGATGGACCTGAGAGTGCAAGCACATCGCAATACAAGGACAGTGATGAGGAGAAGTTTGTTTCTGGCTCGAGCTCACAGGATTCAGATGGTGTGTCGCCATCAATCTCTGGGATCTCAGACACAGAGAGTATTGTATTGAATAATTATGTTCGATTTCAAAGTGGCAGGTTCAGGGTGGGCAGGTGTCAGTGAAGCAAGTACTGGCCAGCAAGGTGCAGTGTGCGTTAGGGGGTGAATTAGGGGGTGGCAATGAGAATGTGGATAGGCAGAAGGAACATGACGTTGGGGGTGGGGAAAGAGCGCTTACCGAAGAAACAGGTGTGCACGTGTCGCAGAGAGGGAAAGGAAAGTACAAATGGAACAAGAAACATGCATGCAAATTGTGCAGCAAGCTTGTCTTGAAAATGAGCACGCACTTACAAGATGTCCATGCAGATGAGGCAGACATTGCTAAATTTTGTTGATGAAAAAAGGGACAAAGCAAAGACATCAAGCATGGATCAGACTACAAGATGAGGGTGATTACATGCATAACGTTGCCGTTCTTGAAAAGAATTCAAGATGTTTGATTCCTAAGAATCGCACTAACAGTTGTAACGTTGAAGACCTTCTCGCCTGTAGCCATTGCAAAGGGCTCTATCAAAGAAAGCTGATCTCTGTACACTCAAAACATTGCTGTCAAAAACCAGGAGAGATTCAGTTCGCTAAACGAGGTGACGCGGCACGACGTGGGAGGCTAATGCTTCCAATACCTTTAGATTTTGACTCTTCCTTCTATCATAAGGTATTAGCCAGACAGAGAGGTGATGAGATAAGCCGACTCATCACAACTGACCCCTTGCTTCTTGAGTATGGAAAAAAGATTATTTGACCGCAGGGACATTGAAGAACACACGGCTGGACAAATCAGCTCCAGGATGCGGGAGTTAGGGAGACTATTAAAGATTCTCAGAGTGAGGTCAGAAATGAAAATCGCAAGTTTAAATGCTGTGATCAATTCAGCTAGCTTTGATCATGTTGTACTGGCTGTAAAAGAGCTAGCAGAATTTGATGAGGACACACATCAGTTCAAAAAAGGCAATCTAGCAATGCGCATAGGCGATGCTTTGAAAAAATGTTCACAGATCAAACAGTCACAGGCATCCAAACAGCTTGAGCATGGTTCAGGGGACAGGTGGCGACAGGAGGCACAGCAGTTTGACTCTGTTTTCACAGGGGACTAGTATGATTGTGTGTCAGCTACAGCAGCCCAGACGTTCGGGAAAATGACCATGAACAAACCCAAGCTGATCCCATCATGTGAA
>BTPG01000003.1:57314314-57339314 GCA_036245525.1 Semisulcospira habei
GTAAGCCAATGGCTTCCTTGTTCTCTGTTTCATACGCGATTCACATTACTTTCGTTAATGCTGTTGTTCATAACGTTGGTGACGCTTTAGAATGCTTTCTCAAGTTCACTAAATTCGCAAGACTTTGGCCAAAGCTTTTCATTAATTCTAGAACTATGGAAAGCAGTCTGAAATTTGACGGTGATTGGCACCTTAGCCGACGAACTAAGGGAGCTAATTTTACCGGAAATAATGACAAGGGCAAATTTTCGAGCGGAGATCGAATTTCTACTGATATCGGCAAGAAAAACTAACGACAAGACAAATTGTGGTTATAATCGGAATTCTGTAGCTAATCTGTAACTCAGATTATTTCCTGAGATTTTATTTGATTGCAGTTTGGAAGTTATAAGCTTTTATTCTCTCGTGTGTAAACCTTTCACTTTCCAAGGTAGCCATTTTGATCTGCTGGAAACGAAACTCTCCGTTGGAATACAGATTCCTGAATGAATATTTGAAAATGTTTTATAAACCGAACGATTCTGAATTACAGTGATGTTATATGATGACATTATCTGACACGGAATACGATTTGTTATGCCTAATTATCGACATTGTAAAGAAGAATGCTTGCGAGTGACGGTCCACTAACCGCTTGTTACGAGTAATGCGGCTGGACTACGCTAGATCTAAGTAAATTCCAGAATAGATCTGATTTTTCCCGACATGGTGAATGATCGGAAAGTCTTACTAAATAGTTGGAAATACTTGGACGTTTTATTTGAGGCTCAATGAATTGAGAAACTAAGGACCTATTTTGTTTTGTGTAGTATCTAGTAGGATTGACCAACTACAGCCTTACGCGTGCCTACTAGAAGCAGTTAGTAGAAACCTGAATAACTAAATGTAAGTGTCCAGACATAGCGACAAAGAAGGAAATCATCATCATCATCATCATCATCAGTCCCTTGCCCGAACTGGGCGTTGGGGGGACTGAAAGGCAGCAGCAACAGACAGTGCTCTCCACTGAGTTCTATTTTGGGCGGTGGCAAGCAAGTCTGGCATCTCGAGTTCGGTCCATTCTTTTATGTTTGCGACCCAACTCTTTCTCTGACGACCTCGCCGACGACTTCCTTCGAGAGTGCCTTGGAGGATAGTCTTGGACAAGGTGTTGTGTCGGGTCACGTGGCCAAACCAAGCAAGCTTGCGCCGTTTCACGGTTGCCAGAAGGGGTTCATGTGGGCCCACCAGGGAAGTGACGATGCTCCGTACATATTCGTTGGTCTTGTGCTCGCGGTACGAGATGCGGAGCAACTTCCTCAGGCACTTGTTCTCAAAGGCCTGGATTTTCTTTTCTGAGTCTGCAAGCAGTGTCCAAGTCTCACAGCCGTAGAGTAGAATAGACACTACGAGGGACTTGTAAAGCCTGTACTTGATGGTGAAGCTGATGGAGTTACTTCGCCATATCCTGTCCAGCCTGGCCATTGCGGATGTTGCTGTACCTATCCTGATACGGATCTCTGCTATGCAACTACCGTCTTTGGACAGGGTGGCTCCCAAGTACTTGAAGCTATTGACCTCTTCTAGCTTCTGGCCGTTCATGTGAATGTTGCTGCTGCTGTCGCTTGTGGTGTTGATCATCACTTTGCTTTTATCCGTACTGATCTCCATGCCATAAGACCCTGCGCTACTTGAAAGTTTGTCTGTCAGGTTTTGGAGCTCACTATTGCTGCCTGCCATGAGGTCAATGTCGTCTGCGAATCGAAGATTGCACAGGGATCTGCCACCAATAGAGATTGAAGTATGGTGGTCGTGGAGGGTTTCCTGCATGATCTTCTCCAGGAATATGTTGAAAAGGACAGGAGAGAGCAGGCATCCTTGACGGACACCGATCGTCGTCCTGAAGAACTCGCCTGACTGATTGTTAAGTAGAACCGCGCTGCAGGCGTTCTTGTAAAGCGCTTCTATCATTTGGATCAGTCCCTCCTCTATGTTGAACGATCTCATGACTTGCCAGAGTCCGTCGTGCCAGACGCGATCAAATGCTTTCCTGAAATCAATGAAGTTGTGGTAGAGTTCGCGCTGATGCTGCAGATGTTTCTCGATCAGGACGCGGCAGTTGAAAATCTGCTCTACAGTGCTTCTTCCAACTCTGAAGCCAGCCTGTTCTTCTGCCAGCAGTTCCTCGGCGAAAGTTTTGAGGCGGTTGAGAATGATTCTAGGGGTGTAGAGTGTTCATGGAGAAGTAGTACCTTTGACTTTTCAGCCAGCAGCGCCTCTTGGGGCAGGCGGGAGCACTGGTCTTCACAAGAAGGAAATAAAAAGTATAAAAACCCGGGAAAAGAATTCCCTACCTGCTCCGCTGACGCAGATTTTTCATCAACTGACTTCGCCGATGCAACGTAATTTTTTTCCCTACGTCTACTGGCCAGCAACGATTTTTCTTCGGTCCTCTACTTTGAGAAGAGGCAGTGGTCACATCAAAACTACACAACGATTATTTTTTTCTTCGGTAACTACAGAGGTCTTTTTCTTCGAGAAGAGGCAGTGGTCACGACAAAACTACACGACGATTTTTCTTCGGTAACTACAGAGGTCTTCTATTTTTGTTCTACGATAAGAGGCAGTGGTCACATCAAAACTACACGATTTTTTTTTACTTCGTTCACTTCGAGAAGAGGCAGTGGTCACGTCAAAACTACACGACGATTTATTTTCTTCGCCGGTAACTACAGAGGTTCTTCTACTTCGAGGTGGTCTCGTCAGAACGTCATAGCAGATTCACGCGGCTGGCTGCAAACCCTCCTCGCATGTAAGATCGCCCGCCACAATTTTTGTCGCATACGATTTTGTTAACGCCGTCGTCGTCACGGTGGGATTCTGTTTTTTCCGCTAGTATTTTGCCAAATAGGACTGCAGATTAACTCCCCTAAACAGATTATCTCCCTAGGTTGCTGACAATTAGCCAAATAGAATGCGTAACGGTCAGCCAATCGATCCGAGAGAGAAAACTGACAGGGGTATTTTCCAGCAAAGAAAGTAAGAAAAAGCTTATTTATTTGCCTATTATTTAGTAGGAACGTTAGAAAGTTACAAAGAACTTGCAAGCATTTTTCTAGAGTAACCTGAGAACGAAGAAGAAAGAGAAGATTATATGACTTGGTGATTTTAAGAGAATTGTCTTCCTGAAGGAAGATTATATGACTTGGTGATTTGAGAAAAAGAGAAGTCTCTTCCTTAAGAGACGAGAAATATGATGTAATCAGTACCAAGAAAAGAACCTTGTTTTCTGAATAATTATCTCTGTCGTTTATCAGATAACAGTTTACTGCGTGAGATTGAATGGCGCAGTTACAGTTGGTGCGTGAGTTTGTGTCTGCATGAGAAGGAATTGAAATTGCATACACACGCGAAGGTTTTATCCTGACAAATTAGTAATGGTTAGCCATCCTGACATGTGGATGTGATTCCTCTGCCACGTAAAGAGTACGTCGCAGGGGTGTCGCATCAAGATTATCACAGGTGCATGCACGCACGAACAAAAACAAATCCCGAACCACCTCCGCAGCTAAAAGAAAGGCAAAGAGAAGAGCTAGCTGCAGAGGAGTAAGTGAGGAAAGGGGTATTTGTTACAATATATATATATAATATATATATATATATTATATATATATATATATATATATATATATATATATATATATATATATATATATATATATATATATATATATATATATATTATATATATATATATATATATATATATATATATATATATATATATATATATATATATATATATACATTGGTTAAAGAAAATTTCTTTTTGTATTTTTTAATTATTATTATTATTTTCTGAGGGTGGGGGAAGGGGATTGGTCTTTTTACTTATATATGTTTTATCTTTTGCTGTATCGTCTGGTGTATTTTTATATGTGTAAGGCAGCAGGACAGTTTGGAAGATAGGCATTGCTATGTCTAAAACTTTTTATCCTGAATAAAAACGTTTCATCATCATCATCATCATCATCATCTCTCTCTCTCTCTCTCTCTCTCTCTCTCTCTCTCTCTCTCTCTCGCTCTCTTTCTCTCTCTCTCTCTCTCTCTCTCTCTCTCTCTCTCTCTCTCTCTCTCTCTCTCTCTCTCTCTCTCTCTCTCTCGATCTCGATCGACAGTTTGATTTAGGAAGACCGCGTATAGAAAGTCGGTTAATTTTGGATATAGCTAATTCTGAAATAGATATTGGATGAGTTCGTAGTACAGCGTTGTAGCTCTTCAGCGTTTTGAATAGTAATTCATTTTTGCAAGTTTGGGATACGCTCTATTCTCCCATCAAAAGGTCAGGCCATGGAAGAGGCTGTATGGAAGCAAACAGTCAGCCCTGGAAGAAGCTGCGTGTCTTTTGGATGCGTGACGTAAAACATCAAATTTGTCATTGTGTTCACGGCGTCGTGAAACTAGTGATGCCATAACTTGAAGCTTATTGTGACGTTATTTTGCTGCTCGTGCTATTTTTCTTCTTCAAAATTTCTGTCACTACACGAGCCCACAGCGCCGTGCGTTAGTCTTTATTTGTGAGTGCGGGCATGTGTTGGTCAGAAGTTGGCTTAGAGAGGGGTGAAATGGATCAGAATGATATGCTTACAAATATAAACAACTCTGAATGTTCCTAAACGAAATGCGAGACGTCCAAACAATACGGTAGACTTTGGGATGAAATCCTCATCTTGTTTGTTGTCCTTAATTAAAAATAGGAACAACTTTAAAATGGGGCTCGTCGGAGGGCATTCCGGAGCATGCACGTGACGTTTTTGACGCGCGGGACAGACATTCTGGCAAAGAAGTAACACGATGAAAATGACGATATGTCTAGCTACGCAAAGCTTGCTGGAAAACGTCTTTTGGCGCCAAAACGCCGTATGTGTGTGTGTGTGTGTGTGTGTGTGTGTGTGCGCGCGCGCGTGCGTGTGTGTGTGTGCATGTGTGTGTGTGTGCATGTGTGTGTGTGTGTGTGTGTGTGTGTGTGTGTGTGTGTGTGTGTATGTGTGTGTGTGTGTGTGTGTGTGTGTGTGTGTGTGTGTGTGTGTGTGTGTATGACAGCGACTAGAGCGACAAGCGTGAACTATTAGGATATTCTACCTAAAAAAATAATCTTGAGGCATTTTTGTTTTTAATTTCTTTTTTATTAAGATGCTCATTGGCGAGAAAATAGCCATTTAAAAAAACCGGTTGATCCACACTGGAGTCCGTAATTTTGCTTATTTTTATTTGATATTTTGCGTATAGCTAGATAAAAGGACGATATTGAATGAAGTCGTTAAGTAGCATTGTACCTCTTGAGCTTTTTGTGTGATAATTAATATTGTTTTGAAAAAGAAAGTTTCTCGTTTTGGGGATTAATTTCACGAATTATTTGGGATTAGTCTTAAAACAATTGAATCTTTTTTACGAAAAAAAAATCTTCTCATTTATAATCGTATGATTTTTCATATGCGGTATTTACATAAGCCATACAATTTGTCTCGGTTGTCGGGTACGATTAGGTCAGTTTTGACCTGTAATCCCTAAGTGTAAAAATCAAATAATTTTCTGCACCACTTTTTCTGAGTTTTTTTTTAAACAACTAACTTGTCTTTTATTTTTCTTTAAAAAACAAAACAAACCACTTTCTTCTCACTTTCTTCTCATCTTCGCATGATTTTCCGTAAACAGTGTTTACATATGCCTGCTGTTTGTCCCGGCTCTGGGGTGGGATTAGGTCAAATTGTGAGCTCTAAGTTCTAGGTGTGAAAATCAGCCAGAAAATTGCCAAGTTTGATTATCTAATACGTAAAATGTTAGCAAGGCGATGAGTGACGTATAACATCGAGTCGTCATTATGAACACGGCGTCGTGGGACTGTGACGTGAAGCTTGAGTTGACGTAATTTCGCTGTTCGTACTATCATTCTTTTTCAGAACAGCTATCGCTACCCCAGACCACAGAGCTTACGAATGGCGGGAATTGCCGTGTGTCCGTCTTTGTTTTTGTGTGTCAGTGTGTGTGGATCAGAGGCTGGGTTAAAGTAGAAGGAGATGGATCAGAAGGATAAGCTTGACAATAGGAACAACTTTGGGCTGGGATCTGGGGTCCCATCTTGTTGTAATCTAAGGTACGATAAATTAGCATAAATGTGCAGCGTCTCTGGCGTGTCTTAGGTTTATTTAGCATATTATAACCGGCTAGCGACAATACAATAAATATTCTCTTTTTTTTTCACAAGCAGTGCAGGCACGTCCTGAGATAGCCTTATTGCTGTCGGTTCGTTAACTCATTCAGTCCCGACACACCACAGCAAGATATGGATTGACTATGATAGTTCAAGGGTGGTGCCAGAATAGCTTGGCGCCTATAGGCGCCAAGCTATTCTGGCACCATTCTTGAACTGTCAGATCGATCTGTCTCCTGAATTGTAATGCAATCCTCACGGGACATCTGTGGATATTTCGTACCTGGGACACAATGGGTTAAGCAATGTACAACCAACCAACCAACTGACCCGTCTATGGTCTTCGTCGACATGACGTCACTTTCCTACAAGGCGGAGTTATCGTTCGTGGATTAGGACCTGACGCTCGCGATAACAAAAATGGTGAACAAGTGCTGTGTAAAGAATTGTCACAATCGATCTGATCGAGAGAAGGATCGACAGTATTTTTCTGTTCCTTTCGTCATCAAACACAGAGGAAAAGAATTGGAGGAGCTAACAAGAAGGCAGAGACGTGAATGGATAGCACAGCTTCAACTTAAGAAATTAACTTTCAGCACCAACACAAGAAAGTTCGTCTGCTCGGATCACTTTGTCAATGGTACGTTTAGTTTTGGTTTGTAGTTGGTTTATATTATAAAAGCATGTTACACTGTATCTAATTTTAAGGTTAATGTTTGGGTTATAGCTGTATGAATTGGTTATGGGTTAGCCTGCTGGCTGACAGTTACCTATGATTTAAACAAAACCCAGAGGTGATATCAGATATTAAGGAGTCTTGCTGTTGGGGTGGGGTTAAAATGGCTGTGGTTTTGTGCTTACCAGATGTTGAACTGGTAGTGATACGCAAACAGCTTAGAAAGTAAAGAGTTAATGACTTAATGCAATTGCAAATAACTCTTTGTTTAGAAGTGGAATGGAGAGCGAGTTCAAAATGAAATAAATAGACCTTATTCTTTGCCAGGCCAACCACATAAAACTGCATCCCCCTTTCTTTCCTTGATATTCTATATTAATACAGTTCTGTTATTACACACAGATATATATATATATATATATATATATATATATATATATATATATATATATAATATATATATATATATATATATATATATATATATATATATATATATATATATAGAGAGAGAGAGAGAGAGAGAGAGAGAGAGAGAGAGAGAGAGAGAGAGAGAGAGAGAGAGAGAGAGAGAGAGAGTATTTTTGCTAAAAACTATTTTTTCCCACAGGTACCAGAGCCTACATTCGTGACATCAACAGTCCGAGTTGGAAGCCAAGCTTGAAGCTGGGCCATGTCAAACTAAGCAGAGATGGGGACCTCACACGGTACAGAAGATGGCGTGAACGTCAAGAGAAGAAATCTGGAACCTGTGACAGCAAGCATAATTCTGATACTGAACTTGCTTTAGAGGAAGATGTATCTGACAGCACTGTAGACTTACCATCAGCAGCTGCTGCACTACCTGATAGAGGTGATGATGGGGGCACATTTTGCCAGACAGACTTAGTAGCTCTCAGTACTTTGACATTGACAGAGGAAAAAATGCTAAGAGATGAATTAAACAGACTCACACAGGAAAATATCGCTCTTAAACAACAGATTGCTGGCAAAGAAATGCATTTAGAGTCACTAAGAGACCAGGATGACACCGTTAGATACTTTACTGGTTTGACAGACTTTTTTCTTATGTCATCTTTGTTCACTTTTGTAAGCAGTCATCTTCCTGCACACAAGAGACGTGCTCTTTCTCAGTTTCAGGCATTTTTGCTTACTCTCATGCATATGAGACTAAATACGCCACTACAACATCTGGCATACATTTTTTTTGCATTTCAAGATCAACCGCTTCAAAGGTTTTCCACGAGACTCTCCATGTTTTATATAACAGACTGAAGCCAATGGTGTTTTGGCCTGAGCGTCAGTATATCAGAGCATGTCTGCCAATCCAATTCCGGGAATATCCATGGAGAAGAGTTGCATCTATTATTGACTGTTTTGAGGTTTTTATTGAGCGACCTTCTAGCCATGATGCGAGTGCAATGACTTGGTCAAACTATAAACATAACAACACTATTAAGTATCTTATTTCTATTACACCACAAGGTCACATTTCATTCATTTCAAAGGGATGGGGAGGGAGGGCAAGTGATAAAAAAGTAGCAGAGTCATGTGGTTACTTAAAAAATCTGCTTCCCAATGATATAGTACTAGCAGACAGGGGCTTTGACATTTTTGAAAGTGTAGCCATGCAAGCTGCTGAGGTTCGAATCCCAGTATTTACCAAAGGTAAATGCCAGTTGACTGGGCCTGAAATTGAATCAACAAGAAAACTGGCCCATAGACGTATTCATGTAGAACGTGTGATTGGTGCACTGTGCGGCAAGATGACTATTCTCAGCACTACCGTACCAATTGATCTTGTGTTTTGTCGAGAGGGTGAAAATGTTACATCACTGGATAAAATAGTAACTGTGGGATGTGCAATTGTAAATTTATGTGAAGGAATTGTTTAAATCGATGAAGTCATGTCTGCATAGTTATGCCCACACTGCACAACCATTAAACTCTATTTAAGAGTCCGAGCTTGATTTTATGCATGCGTACTCAGACTAGACCTCGGTTTATACTCTCATCCGAAAGAGTTAGGCAGTTCGAAAACATCATACAGTTATTGGTCCGCACTATACTTTCAAAAATGTCAATGCCCCTGTCTGCTACAGTGGCCCGTAGCGCAGTGGGTAAGCGCTGGTTTCCAATGCCGATGGTGGCATTGATTGATTGATTGTACATTGCTTAACGTCCCGACAGCAACAAGGCTTTCTCAGTACGTGCCTGCACTGCTTGTGAAAAAAAAAATAAAACAGAACATTGAATGTATGTCGCCAGCCGGTCAAATAGAGATTTCCCTGCATATATATATATATATATATATATATATATATATATATATATATATATATATATATATATATATATATATATATATATATATATATATAGGCAGGGAAATGTACGCTATAAACAGAAAGAGAGATAGAAGCTAGACGAGATAGAGATATTGATATTGCATTAAATTGGACCTAGTAAAAATGTTGAATATTTTTGTTTCAAAAATATTTAGTTATATGGAAAATGTTGAAACGAAGTAAATCAATTCATTGACAATTATTAATTTTAATATGAATGAATCTTTAATGTACACATATTCAGATATTAGATATTAGACACATACACACAAAGAAGATAATACTACTAAAGTACATTTGTAATTAGCCAGTTTTACAATTATTTGTGCAGTTGAATATTGACATATTGTCATACAAAATGTTGTCAATTTGACTGTCAGCTTGCCACACTTGCCACACTGACAATGTGTTTGTTACTCAGGCCAAGTGAGACTCTTTAGTCTTTGGAAGGCATATGATATTTGGCCAATAAATTAGCCAAAATAAGTTATTACGACAATAGTCAATATTCAGTAACAAACGCACAGCAGTCACATTATCCAGCTGGTTACATAACATTGCGATTTTTTTCCGTATGGTCTCAGGACAAAATAATTTGTTAATGATCCACTGCTACTTGTTGTAGGTAATACATGTATTTTTTTGCAGTTTTGTTTATTATAAATATACAAATATTTGTTAATAAATACATTGAAAAAGAAAGAAACAAATGAATAAAAACAATAAATTACATGAACACCTTTAAATTTGTTTTATAGTTCTTTTTTTTTTCCTTCTTCTTCTTATTTTTAAAAGCAGAAATATTGTTGCCCCCTGGGTGCTACGGCCACGAAAAAGCCCTGCAGAAAAATTCATACCACAGGAAAGCATGCAGTGTTCTCCATATTGATTAAATTAAACTAAGACTTTAGTTTCCTGGGGCTTATCGACTCAGGAAACGAAAGTCCTAAAGAGGCACACCTTGGACAGAGCCACTGCCCTTTTGGTTTTCTATGTATTCCTACACATGAATAGTGAAACCATTCAATGGGACAATCAGAATTGTCGCAAGCAACCAGCCTGCCATGTTCTGGTTGGCGACATAGGCAGAACAGCACACCAGGGTCTGCAAGTGCACACTGCTTGCTTTCTTGTACACATGTAGAATCTGCAGATTTATGGTCAAGCCAATTGCCAACAAGCTCTGGCAAGATTGCCAGCTTAAATAATGCAGTTGCTTTGATAACAAAATCGTCCCATAAGACCTGGTTTGCAAAAATCCTCTGAACGCTGATATCAACAGATGTCCACACCACAAAGTCACAGTATGAAAATTTTGATGAGAACAAATGGGCCTGCACCTGATAATAATATGGGTGGTCTTCCTTTAAAAGTACTTTGTCCTGACAACGCCTAAGGCAAAACTTGGAATCTTAAATGGCTGTGTCAATAGTGTGATCTCTATGCTTAAACGGACATTTGACTTCAACACAACCAGTGCCATGGCACGCACACTCAACTATCGCATCAGGAGAAGCTCCAAGAAATGGGTACTCTGGTGATATGTACAGCCCGCTATCTCTCATGCAAAAGTTAGTATGCTCATTCTGTAACAATGTGCAATACTTCACTTTGGCTTGCTTTTCTTTGTTCTTGCCCCAATCAGTCTGCTCAATACAGAATGCAACACGTTCCGGGTAACATATTTTTTTAATGAGCGAAGGGGCAGGGTTATTCACATCAGTGTGGCAGACGGCATGCAGATTAGAAGCTGTTATTCTACCTGCACGGGCAGAAAACCATGTCTCATTTACTGCCTGATCTCTTGTAGTCATTTCTATTTTTTTTCAATTTCGGATGACGACATGTGTACAGACAGATTACGACAGTATTCCTGCAGCTCTACCAATGGCTTTCCAACCATTTTCTCCTGCCTTAGTGTTATCAGATTTGCTGGTTGGAAAGTCATGGTTTCGTCTGCTGGAATACTGCTGTACTCAAATGCTGTACTGCTATCACTATGGGAAGTTAATTTTAGGATGTTGTAAGGAGTAGGACCTAATTTTAATTGTTCAAAAAACAAGTTGACTTCATCCTCTGTGGGTGTTTCTATCTCTGGCAATGGCTTTAACTTAGTCTTAGAAGCAGGATCAGCTGCTGGGTCCAGAATGAAGCTCTCAATATTTTTTTCCCTTTGCTTGGCCGATGAAAAGTCAATGTCACATGCGGGTCTAGGAAAGACTCCCTTGACGCCAGTTGGTACTTTCCAGTATGCAGGGACGCCTGTCACAGTTGTTGTTTCCCTCGCCCTTGTGAAGGAGTCCAACGCAAAAGCCAATGCTGCGACATGGGTGCATGTTTCACCTACTCCTGCCATGCAGGTGCAGTGTGCTGTCAGGATTCCACCATCATCACCAGCAATGAGCCAAGGCTGCAGACATTTCTCGTTCAAACGTTGCGAGTGGAGAACCTGTAATTAGTAAAACACACATATTATGCATACATCATAGCTTTAGAGCCATGCTCTAAACAGTTAATAAAAATTAATTGTAATCATGCAGCAGTATTTAAAATAGGCTATTATTGGCATGCATGTAAAATTTTAATTTATTTTCACAGCTTGTAGGTTTATTATTGTGATGACAATTCATATTAAATATGTGTCAATGTGTGCTTGAAAATTAATAGCCATGTCTATGGATGGCTGTGTGCAATGCCTGAAAGTAAATTTGTATCTTAATTTATATAAATTAAAATAGTTTTTTTTTTACTGCTTTTAGTTACATTTTGTACTTGTATAATGTCTGTTTAAATGCATCAACATTTACTGTCTACTTGCAGATAATACTAATAGTCTACATAATTATGTATTAATAAATTTTACTTCTTAACTTATGTTACAGATTAGGTTATAACCTAAATTATGTTAAACTAGGATGAATTGTCAGTTGAGAAAAGTCACATTTTTGTGGGATTCCGGATGGGGTCAGTGTGGAGCAACAGAGTACTAAAACTAATGAAAGAAGAAATGGCACAATCTCTAATTTCATCACTTACTTAAAAATCTGTTGGTTTACTCTAGTCTAAATATAGGCTTAGTTTATTGTATCCCGACTATGCAGCAAAATCTCACAAACTACAGAAACAGCCTATATGATTATGAGTAATCCAGCTACAAAGTGCACTTCCTGAGCCTCACTACACTACTAGTGTGTACTAGCATTACAGTTTGTAAACCAAGTGAATGATAAACAAAACTGAAAACAAAAACAAACACTACACAATCAGTGAAATCAGTCACATGAGTGACATGCTGAGTGATAATCATAAATATATCTCCAACACTTACCAAACAGTGTGAAATGATTTATAACCGTAAAAATAAATAATCTTTAAATCAACTAACCTTGGCAGATACGATGACATTTGTGCTTCCATCTGGTGTGTGGATCTGTATATCACGAACCCAGCCCGAGACAAAAAGCTTGTACGCTTGCAGACTCTTGTAGGCTTTAAATTCATCGCAGGTGTAAGCAGAAACACCCAACACAAAATAGTTGACGATGCTCGCATAGTCTACAGGCGGATAAAAATCCGGATTTGAAGTCCAAGAATTGTTTGGAAGTTCGTATGGATCAACACCATCAATGTAGCACAGTTTTTCGAAATACCGTTTCTTTGCCTCCGGCATCAAATTCGATGCGTACTCAACATTACTACTGCTCTTGGCTTCCATGTTTACCTACGCAGCTAGTCCTAATTCAAGAACGATAACTCGTTTGTACTATTTATGTCGACGAAGACCATAGGCATTGTTTTATTTTATCGCATGCTCCGTCTTTCCTGGAGCCTAAATAGCCTCCGATGGAAAATGAGCGCTCTACAAAGGTACGCAACATAGCATTCAACGAATACACTTTAATTAACTCATTCGAGACGTGCCGCATCCGGATACACGGCTTTAAAGCCGCTTATCCGGATGCGGCACGTCTCGAATGACGTAACAAACATTAAGGCAAGGAAAAACAATATTAGTACAGCCTTGGTCAAGAGTCAAATTAGTTAACCCTTTGGCTGCAAGTGCATGTGAATATCGCGTCTGAAACCACCGCACACTGGCAGACATTCGCGTGTGAAGAACACAAATAAAATGGGACCAAACACCGGGCACAAAGAACACTGGACACATGACTAATATGAGACATAAATCCTCATGAGCACACGCGACTGCTGGGGCTATTGAGGATTGCTGTCTATAGCTGTCTTTTGGGTAGCGTTCGCCTTGCATGGGCAGTTAAGGTGTTAAGGTTGTATACTATACCTACATTTTTTAATTGAAAACTGCCGCTTATAGGGTTTTTTGAGAGCCTTATTGAGTCTGGAGACTATTGCCACCCTGAAAGACCCATGGTCCCGGGCATATTTGTAAGTTTGAGCCTTCTGCGTGACCTACCCCTTAAGCAAAAACACGCAAAATAGCTGATTTCAGAACACAACAAAAATTTATCGAATAGTGTGTTAAAATGATAAAGAAACGTTTTGGTCACTTCATAAAGTATGTTAGTATTTTCTCGTAAAAAAAGTGTGTTCTGATAATTGGAATTCTAACTGTAATCGAGAAAAGTTTATGTTGTAAATTCGCAGATTGCCCGGATGTTATCAATAACATTTTAAGTGTTTGCAATGTTGGGCAATTGCGCAGGCCCTTTTTATTCGATAAAATCGTACTTTAGATCATATCACACACATTATTTATGAAAAAATGGGGGGATCCCGCGCAAAAATTGGCACTTTGGGTCGTTTGCGAGTGCGTTTTCAAAAAGGGATACAAGCGATGTCTGACTTCCGGCAGATCATTTCTCCGCCGTAGCCGTCCCAAGCCCGCATGAGAAAAGAGGAAATCAACTACCAAACCAACAAGTATAACCTACGCCCAAACTGTTGTAAACTACTAGTCTTCGATCACTATTAGTGACATTGAGAAAGTAAACTGGAACAAACAACAACGGGAGATACGGGATGAGAATGTTTATCTATAAGTAATTAAATGCACCAGTTATCACTTAGTAGTTGAGTTAGTGCAGTAGTAAAATATTCATTTTGCCACGCAAGGTAACCAGGGTTCAATCCCCGTAGATGGATATTTTTTCCTTGCTCAAAAATTTGAAACCAATACAGTTGCTACTTCGCTAAATGAAACAAACGCACACACACAATATATATATATATATATATATATATATAATATATATATATATATATATATATATATATATAATATATATATATATATATATATATATATATATATATATATGTTCTTTTTTTTTAATGTAAAATATGCCATTATCATCACCGTTGTAATGTGGATGTTAAACCATGAACCAACCAACAAACCACTTTCAGTCTTGGATAAAAATGCATACTGGTTACCTCGGTACATTTGTTCATTTATTTTTTTTCAGCCAGGCATTGTGAGCATGTTTACATTCATTCAATCATTCACAGATTCACTGATGAAAAAGCACACCAAAGAGTGTTGTCACAGAGTGTTTTTATTTTTATTTTTCTGGCATCATCTACAAACATTAATTAATGAATAATGTGAATTTGTTTTAATATACCTGCTGCAAGCAATGCTACATGCTCCTTTGGTGTATCCGTGAAAGCAGGTCGGTGAACATCTCTGGTTGAAAGATGTTTGTCAACAGATTGGTAGTGGATGTACCTGTGTCTCCAGCTGAATCTCAGTTTCCCAGCAGTTTTTGGTTACAAATTATAAGGAAACAAAACAAATGTCACATGTTTCAATATGCCCCGTTATGTTTGCACATGATCATTGTGAGTAAAGAATAATATCTTTGTTTATTTTCAAAAGAAACGCTGTATTTGCAGACATTCATTTAAAGTATACATGTACAGTCAAGTATGTTGAAAGCATATTAGGCTACAATGCACATAGGCACCCATACAAAAGTAACTACCTCAAATACAAAATGTTAAATGTTTAGGGCTTAACATCTTTTGTCCATAAGGTGATTTCAAAGATGGGTCACAGAAATAGGGTCTGAACAAATTTTGACCCAAGCTGTATTCGAAGCCGGGACCTTTGGGATGAGAGTCAAACACACTACCACCGATTGATTGATTGTACATTGCTTAACGTCCCGACAGCAACAAGGCTTTCTCAGGACGTGCCTGCACTGCTTGTGAAAAAAAAAAAAAATAAACAGAACATTGAATGTATGTCACCAGCCGGTCAAATACATTAAATAAACCTAACACATGGGGCCTAAATAAAGCTAAGACCATTTAGCAACACACATCCAATATCAAGAGCTACAGGCAGTGCAGACAGTAGGGAGAGTTTTAAAAAGGCAAATACAGGTGAATGGACAAAGGGTAGACAGAAACACATGCCCCAGAATAGAGAGAAAAACCCACCCTGTGGGGCTGACCAGGGTGACCACCGAGCCACCCAGCTCCCCCACAAAATACAGCTTTACTGTGGAACAACATATTTCCACTACATTATTCACATTTACATTGACAAAGTGCTGACTTTATACAAGCTAGTGGGTGGAGAACAGTGGAGCTGAAGTCATTTTCAGTTGTGTGCATGCCAACCGAGACTGACACCGGCAACCACTTGCTCATGAGGTATTTATTTGGGAGCCAACTACACAGTATATAAAAGAAGGGGGATAGGAGAGAAGGAATGACAGACTTATCATTTAGAGCCTTCCACTACATATATTATTTCCCTCATATATATATAACACGAAGAGTTTTTGCGTTCCCGGCTGACGGCCATCTTATTCTGTATTAAAATTTCACTGATGACACGGAATGCTTAACACAATGTATATATATATATATATATATATATATAATATATATATATATATATATATATATATAATATATATATATATATATAATATATATATATATATATATATACATACATACATACATACATACATACATACATGAATACATACATACATACAGAGAGAGAGAGAGAGAGAGAGAGAGCATCACTGAAGTCCTGATATAACTCAACATTGCACATCCCACTACGTTATAACAGTGAAATTCAGTGTCCAGCCACCACTACACTACACACATACCACAAAATCAAACAATACTGTTACCAGTACCACACTCTGTCCCATTGCAGCACAACTAAGTGAAATGCAGTCTCACGCCCTATAACATATACTGCACAATGCTGATGTCAACATAAAATACCGTAACAACTGCATAACAAGGGTAAAATGCACTGTGTCACCTAGTCTGCATAATATAGGCATGCACACCAAACAATACTTTTACTGCTCTTGATACAAAGTCTGTGCAGTCGACCATATCACAACACTGCAAAATACATCAGTGCTACGCTGGCAGAGTGCCTGCAATACAACCCGAAACGCTAAAGGTAAATTCTTTGTAAGGCACTGCAACACTAACCTGCGAAAGTTTTGTTTTTCTAAAAGAGTTGCCATTGTTTGGAATGAGTTACCAGTTTCATTAAAAAAAGCACCTAACATAAATTCTTTACAAACCAGATGGACAAAATTACCAAAATTTAAAGAGTTTTTCTATTCATATGATGAATGATTTATAGGAAAATTTCATGAATAGCAGACTCATAAAGTAACTTCAGAAAGAAAGGACATTTGCAAAGGCCTCACGGCCTATTTTGTCCTCACACTACTACAGTCTGCACCATGCCGGCCATTAATATAAGCAATACTCTTCAAAAACTCAACATGGTGCAGGCTATCGTGTCACAACTGATTGCACATTGCATAGCAGCTACCACACACAACCTGGTACTGTGCACAATGTTGGCTTCAGTTTTACTTTGTTTATTTAATGTTGGACCTGCTGGGGGCATGAGAAAAATCACAAAAGAACTTACATGATTGCGCTCAAAAATTAACTACACATGTACACATGTTCCTTAGACAGCACAAATGACTTGTATGGACACAGATCATAGTTAGGTCATTCTGTTTGCTGGTATGTGTCATGTACAGTACGTCTGGAAAACGTGTGAAATGAACCATGTGATTAGCAATTCTGATACGATAAGTAAAGCTACACAGCTGAAAGTCAACGATTGACAGGAAGAAAAAATAATAAAACAAACAAACAAAGTACAGTACATATCATATGCCTATGATCAGGTATCACCCAACCAATGAAAACTGCTGTGACAGATGGAGGGCAATGCAAGAACTACATGGTCAAATCACTCTTTAGAAGTATTGCGATTTTCATTGAGCAAGTCCACATTTGGTATATTTTGAGCAGAGGGTTTAATGACATATGTATATATATACTACATACCTACCCCCCCCTCCCCCCGCACCCCCCCCCCCCCCCCCCCCCCCCCCCGGCTGCATTTCTATATTTTGGCACACCCCCTCTTCAGAAAGGACCCATGGGTGTTATACTCTGAGGCCAATGACCATTTTCAGAATGTATATCATTTATAATCATGCAAAGCGGAGCAGTGATAAGTTTTCTCCTTGTTTCACACCGACGCTGCAAAAAAAATCTATCTGTACCACTGTTTCCTAACCCATAATAGTCAGCTGTGGAGTACATATTTTGAATGACTGATGTATGCCAGTATTTCGGAACTTGTCACACAAAAAAGACCTGTTTATATGCTGAAATGTCTTCGAAAAATGAACACATTGGCAGTAAAGGGTTTTTTCCCTGGATAATCAAAAATACAAATTAAGCTGCGTTTCCAAATCGTGACATGACAGGAGAGTGCAGTAAGGCAAAGGCGTTTGCTGCATTGCGAAGGATGTGACTGTCCAAAACCTTGGCATTGTGGCCAGCATTGTGGATGGACAGCAAAATAACAGGACGTTTGCCCACAGGACAATCAGTTCACTTCCTTTGCCTTCCTGTCGGTTGGCCATCCCGGAGAGACGTACCCGCTGAACTCTTCTTCAATGTGGCTATTGCAACCTGCAAAAGATAATTTAGAATCAAAAAAAAAGTTTTGAAATGCACATTATGCGTGCATATATATGTGTTTGCAAGTATTTTTACAAAGTACATACATGCATAATAATTATGACAGTATTCAGAGCAAGAACAAGAAAGACAATGAATGTCCTTATGGTTTACGTGTATGACCAATCCACATAATACGTCCAACCTGTGTGACCTTGCGTGAGGAGAAACAATTTGTGTCAAAATCTGACCATTTTTTACCCCTTTCTGGACCCCCCCCCCCTCCCCCCGTGACCCTGACCTTTGAAAGGTCACAGCAGTTGGTATGTTTAGAAAGATTGTACCACAAAGTACCCTGGTGCCAAGTTGGACGTCTGAGGCTTAAATAGTCTCTGAGGAAATACCAATGTTACAGTTGCCCACAGATAACAGACAGTCGACGGATGACCCATTACAAACACTTAGTTTTGCTATCACACGTGAGCCACATATGAGACGCAACTGAGCTTTAAATGACCACAATGGGTGTATAAATATATCTAGAATCAGCATCACAGTGTAACTTGCAGAAAATGTTTCATACAGGACACGTTTAACATATTGCTGTTTAGCAACAGTACACACTGGACCAAAAACCCACCCCACCACCCCCACACTTTGGTACCGGTCTCAGGCCACTTTACAAATTTCAAATACAAGCGATCAAAAATCTCAGTAACTTCAGTAGCTGAACTGGCCCTTTGTCTGTCTTGTACTGTGTTTGTACTGTGTTTGTCTTAAATGGCGTAAATCCGTGTCTGTTTCGTGAATGTGTGTGTTGGGTTTCAGGCGCGGCGCTTTGAGTCGATTTCCCCAAATTTGAGAAAAAGCGCCTATATAATAACGGTATTATTATTATTTATTATTAAAAGCTGGTATTCAGTGTTTTCTTATCATTCTGTGTGCACTAAGTGCTTATTAAAGAAAATGACAGTATTTGCAGACTTGCACAAGCCTCTAGTTTCCAAATCAAATGCAATATGGTGCCACTTGTTGACAGCAAGTGATTTTAGCATTCGGTGTTGTAGAGAATGCTGGTACTGTACTACACCATCTTCAAAATGAAAGAAAGCATTACAGTATGATGTGTTTATTCACACCAGTTGTGTTTTGTTATGAACCTGATTCTATTCACAAATCAACCGGTATGATTTACCTCGAGTCCAGGAGAATAGTTGATCTACTGGAACTGGCATTGCCTGCTGTCAGCTGTGACCTTCTCCTTTTGAGCAAACATGACCTGACTAGCTCCTGCCTCTTCTTGGTGTAGGCGTCATACTTCTGTGTTCTGTGCTTGTTTTGAAAGTATACCCTCTGGGTGCGACTCTGCAGTGCGACGTCAACAGCAGCATTGACCTGAAATGAAATACATGTTTATTAACGTGTTGTTTAGCAGCATGCCAATTTTACGTCTGATCTTATTTCAGGGTGGGTTGGTTCCAAACTCCCCAAAAAGGGACTTTGTTATAGCATTATAAACAATTCGGGGCCAGGGCGGGAGGGCAGGGCTCCCCCCCCCCCACCCCTGCCCAATATGCCCCTACATTTAGTTTACACATTACTACCTTCAAACTCATGTGAAATAAACTGTAAACACCACAAACAACAATGGTGAAGCCTGGATCGCTCATGTGCATTTAAAACTGATCATTTACATAATCTGAACTGTGTGACCTTTCCAAAAGGTGACTGAAATTTAAGTGCCATGAGTCTACGCATCAGAAAAGGGCTGGCTTTTGTACTTGTGCATAATATTTGAGAAAAAATATCTATTGTCAAAATATGGCTATTTTTTTACCTATTTCTTGATTTCTCATGACCTTTGGTCTTAACTCAAACTGGTATGCTAAGACAGGTCTTGCCACAAAGTATCCTTGGGCCACGTTGAAGACTGTGGTTTGAATAGTCTCCAAGAAAATGCCAACATTACTGTTTACCATGGACGACGAATGGCCCAGAACATAGCCTCACACTTGCTGCACACATGAGCCAAAGACAGAAAGCATTACAGTATGATGTGTTCATTCACAATCACACCATAGTTGTGTTTTGTTCTGCACCTGATTCTAGTCACAGATCTACCGGTATGATCTACCTTGAGTCCAGGAGAATACGTGTCGCCTTCCTTCACTTCACTTGAGCTGTGGCCTTGGTGTAGGTGTCATACTTATGCGCTTGTTTGCAAGTAAGTCCTCTGGGTGAGAGTACTGAGACTCCACAGTGAGAGGTCAACAGCAGTATTGGCCTGAAATGAAATACACGATTATTAGTATTACCGTGTTGTTCTGCAGCATGATAATTTCACTTTGTGTGAACTAAATGCAGGAGCAGATTATTACTTTCAAAATAAATAAACAAACTGTGTACACCGCAAAGAACAAACAAGAATTGCAAAGTCTGTACGCCTCATGTGCATAACTAATTCACATATAGCTATAAGTATAAACTGTGTGACCTTTTCAAAACTGAGGTAGCTGACATAAGTGTCACAAGTCTCAACATAAAGGCTTGCTTTTGTACTAGTGACATTTGTATTTTCTCTACAAATTACAATTATGCATTTTTCTAAAGTTTGTCAACCTTCTGTGACTCTTGACCTGTGTAAGGAGTCAACCAAATTAGTATCTATAGGATGAGGAAGATTTCATCATCAGCTACCCTTGTGCCAAATTTGATAGGGAAATTGCAAAAACTTTGATACAAACCGCAATCATACAATGAAAAAATAAATAAGCATATATCACACATTCCAAGGTCATCCAAAATGGTAGTCAACAAATATTAGGGTTTCAGTCAAAGTAGCGTAGGTTTAATTTAACATACATACATACCTATAAAGTACTAGGTAACCCTTTTACTCCTGATACACCCACTGCTTGACATAAATGTGACTATGATAGTTCAAGAGTGGTGCCAAAATCGATCGGCGTCTCATCCGCCAAGCTATTCTGGCACCATCCTTGAACAAAACAAAACAAAAAAAAATGCTGGACTTATATCCTAATCTGTAATATAGCCTTTATAAGACAGCAAGGGAATGGATGAGCAAATTAAGTTACTAAGTACTGGAAGCAGTTACTGAGTTAGAGGTTCATAATGCCAAATTCTCCCTTAGCAGGACTTTTTTCTACACACAGTATGTTTTCCTAGATAATAAGCACTGGCACTGGTTTAATATAACTACAATGTCGACTACATACCCTCCACTTATTAATAAAGGCTCTCCGAAAATGTATGGAAATGTTCTACTTCTAGGTGGTGACTGACATGGCCGGAATGCCCCCCCCCCCCCCCCTTCTCAACCCACAATAAAATGTAGTCTTCTTCATTGCAGGTAGGCAGTGACGACGGCACTAGTACTGTGGGGACTTAAATTTCCATGCATACACGTACAGTTAGCTATGAGGGTTTTACGCCGTGCAGGTGATATCTCACGGCGGTGCATAAAAGGGTTGGACGCTGAACCAGGGAGATATGCCACTTATATTACGACAGTTTGCTTCTGCTAGTACCTCGTGTTCTAATCGCTTAGCAAACACCACCACCCTTTTTTCTAATTAAGTTTACCTTTTCGTGTCTGAAGAGATTTTGTTGTTTTCCTGGCTGCCACGTAGACTGCTTCCCGTCTTTGGTTGGCCCGTTCTTTTTTTTTTTTAATTTCAGATTCCCGAAATTGCGTGTTGCTTGGCGCTATTACGCAGGTTATGCCTTACGCTCGATGACTTGTCGCAACTTATGCAAAAGTATCTTATTTCTGAGGAAACAAAACATTTTACGCATAGAAACAGTCAGCGTACACACCTATTTCAGACAGTATATATCTTTTGTCAATTATCGATAAATTGAGCTTGTTTGCAATACGACTTGCCGTACGGCGGTTTTTTTCGGTGACCTCTAGTCTCAGGTCACGGCAGACGCAAGATAGCGGTATCTAAATGCGCAGAAAAGATGCGCGAAACAGGTGTGTCCTACAACCTTAAGCCTTTGGCTGTCGGTAGCGCTTTTGGTCACAGACTTAAGGTGCACGGGTGGACTAGAGCTTGTGTCAATAGTACATACCTGATCCTGTACTTTCTCTGTGCTGGTTCCCCCTTCGGCACTTCCCCCACCACTATACACAGTAAAGTCACCAGCATCACCAAAAGCATGCTATCCATAATTCTTGAGAACGGAAACAGCAAAGATCTGGAATGAAAATCATAGTCGAGAAAATCTCAAAAGCTTTCATACACCTCAAAATGCAGCACGTGTACAGTCCGTTTGAGCACAGCTTGCCTCGTGTGCTTTTTTGCAAATGCCTTTTGAACGCAGACGATTTCTTGACAGCTCTAAGAAGAAAAGAATATCCCCAACCTTGGTCCTAATTCATATTAACACATTCGAGACGTGCTGTATCAGGATATGCGACCTTATGCCGCGTATCCGGATGCGGCACGTCTCGAATTAGTTAATTTGTCTTTAGCCCTGACAACAATGGGTTAGGAGCTGCCATCAGGAATTTTTAACATGGCCGAATTAAACCTGCTAAGATATACCCTGATCAAGCCCCATTCAGAAACGAGGCAGCAGTATGATTGCCTCCCTTAAACAATAGCAGACGTGGATTAAGATCATGCATACACGTGGAAAAGGAAAGGATTAGTTGGCAACGTTAAAGAAAGTGTCGGATTGGCGCGTGACAATGGAAATGCAAGCTACTCAAGTTTCTGTACCAGTAATGCAGAGGGACAGTTGGTTGACAGCCGGCCATGCCGGGCACCCGCCGTACGCCTACTTTAACTCATTCAGCCCGACCCATGTATTTCGCAAATTTTGGAGGCGTCATCTAATGACTATGCACCAGTTGCAGGAGATGGATCGACAATGATAATTCAAGGGAAGTGCCAGATTAGCTTGGCGCCGACAGGCGCCAAGCTAATCTGGCACTACCCTTTAATTATCATGATCGACCCGTCTCCTGCTGTAGGGCGTCAGGGCTGAATGGGTTAACCGGCACTCTTAAGAGCGCCCTTTTTGTGCAGTGATCGACGACTGACGCGGAGGGTCTCTTCAGAAGTTGGCATCAATAGCCCGATCTGCGAAACATTATGTAAAGCAGTGCTATTGTCTTGAACCACGAGAGTCTCTGCTACCAAACTAACTGTTTTCCGTTGTTTTTGTCTACCATAATTTAAAACAAAAAACGGTAGACTTTGAAATGGGGCTCGGTCGGGCGCATTCCGAATCATGCACATGACTTTTTTGGCGTGCAACGCAACAGTTCTGGCCGCAAAGAAGTAACAAGATAAAATGACTTCACGTCTAGCTACGCAGACCTTGCTAGAGAACGTCAATTTGGCGCCAAAGCGCCGCGCGCGCGCGCGCGCGCGCGCGTGTGTGTGTGTGTGTGTGCGTGTGTGTGTGTGTGCGCGCTACTATATGTGGTCGGGTAAATACCCTGATTTCCCACAGTAGATACACAGAACATTACACAACAATGTAACGATACAAATTTTGCCTCGAGTTGCCATGATACTCACAAACCAGATAGGTGAGGCTAGCGCTGGCAGAATTGTCAGTACTCAAACCAAGGGGAATCACAGCGCTGGACAGACAACAGTTAGATCCATTGTTATAGCATCTGTTATAGCATTTTACACAATTTTTGACCTGGGATGGAGGGAGCGGGGAGGGTCCGAAGCCCTTGGAATACCCCCCCCCCACCCACCCCCAGATCTGCCCCTGAAAGTCTCCTTTTGCTTTAGAGAAAGGTCAAGTGATAATGGGCTGGTCGAGTTAGTGCGACATCACTTTCATGCCGCGTATCCGGAGGCACCACGTCTAGAATGAGTTAACCTTTTTACTCCTTGAACGCAAGCCAAAGGAAAGAGACATAGATCCACATTAGCCCCAGGAATTTGCGGGCGCTCATGAGGATCTATGCCTCTTGCAGAAATCACTCTTCATCCATTTTCCTTGGAAGATTGTATCTCTTTGGCGCTAAATTACCAAAGATTGCAGAAACACAGTCTACGACCACTGGCAGTAAAGGGGTTAATCAGACAAAAAAAAAAAAAAAAACCAACCCACTTCAGGGGCTGTGCTTTGACTTTATTTCAAACTCATAAACAGAAGGTGTCCATGAAATGTATTTGTAACCATCACCATGACCACCACTGGCTCTTGATGTTGCTGATACTGCCCATACCTTCTGTGAAGAAATAACCAGCAAAGAAATAATCACGATTTAAAAGACCAAACACAAACAGTTAACTCATTCGAGACGTGCCACCTCCGGATACGCGGCTTATGCCGCGTATCTAGAGGCGGCACGTCTCGAATGAGTTAACGAATTGTTTGTGCCCGACCTTTTAATGCGTGTTTATCTCTTTATTGGTTATATTTTTGTATTATACACTCTTGGCAGTCTCTTATTTGTTTTGGTTTTACATTGTACATCTTCTGTGAAAATCTTCATAATAAATGGAGATAGATACTGTTTATTTAATGTGTAAAATAACCATCAGTATTAAAATGTGGCTGGCTGATGAATTCTTTCTCACAGTAAATTCAAATGTATGCATGTATATGGGTGTGTGTATATGATTGCGTGTAAATGCGTGAGTACGTGCGTGTGTTTGTGTGCATGCGTGCGTGTGTTTGGTCACTGTGTGCATGCGGTCGTGTGTGTGCATGGTCGCTGTGCGTGCGTGCGTGCGTGCGTGCATGCGTGTGTGTGTGTGTGTGCATGTGTGTGTGTGTGTTTTCACAAAGTGTGTGTGTGTGCGCGCATGCTTGCGTATTTAC
>BTPG01000003.1:57341814-57426814 GCA_036245525.1 Semisulcospira habei
TTGTTTCAGAAAATGTTGTTCATTCAGGAATCGAAAGTCACAACCGCCCAAGGAGCATGGATACAAATTGGTCTCATTAAGAGGCATAGATCCTCATGAGCCTCCGCAACTGCTGGGGCTGATGAGGATCTCTGCCTTTTGCAGTTGACGAACATTTTCTCGGCAGTTAATAGGTTAATTAAAATACAGATTTCACGAAAACAACAACAATAACAACAAAACACCCTGAAAATCGTGGGACACATGACAGCACAACCCTCAAAACAGCATGTTTACACTTTTCTACCTTCTCAAAGTATAGCACCTGCGTTCCCCGAGTCTTATTATTTCTTTTAGTTATAGTTGTATTTGTATGATCCTCCTCCTCCTCATCATCATTGTCATCAGCATCAGATGATGATCATCATCGTCGTCGTGATCACACAGTGTGCAAATCGTCATAAGTTGGTGCAACTGCTGCTGGCGCCGGACATAGCACGTGTTATGCGCTAGGGTTAGTTTTCAAATGCAGCCCTGACTCCACCGTAGGACACTACAATGCCGTATCAACCAGAACAACAAGAAGCACACATCAACAAAACAGAAGCAACTAGTGACAAATTAGTTTGGTGACTAGAACAACTTTGCATGGTACATCCGTCTTCCTCAACTGAAAAGCTTACCTCTGACTGGTCGCTGGACAGGGTTTTGGGGATTTGGAGGCGCTGGAATCGGGTCGCTTACTTTTAAGTGGCGGGCTGGACCTGGTACATAAATATAAATAATAATAAAAATAATAAAAAGCCTCTACACTCTACTGGTAAACATATCCCCACAGTTGATGCTCAAATTCACACAACGTTTTATGCAAACAGAAACAGCCAGATTGACCGTAATGGCTGTATAGTGCCTGATTAGCTTGGCGCCTTTCTAGGCGCCAAGCTAATCTGGCACTATTCTTCGGCCATGACTTTCGATCCAACTCAAGACGTTAACTAGCTTTGAAACAGGGGCAAACAATAATAAAGATCTTTGAATCTTGAAAACATGTGCAACTATTCTATAGGTGAAAAAATAATTAATTTTTACGTTTGTCGCATAAAAGGAACTGTCTTTCGAAATTTAAAAATAATTGTTTATATTAAATGTCTTTATTAAACAGTAAAACAACCCATGCACGCACGCACACATGCACACTCACAATAGAATTGAAAATGATGTCCGACCAGATGGGATGAAGAGTTAATTAACGTTTTGTATAATTTGAAGGCACCGCAATGACTTTCTTACCTGCACAGGGTATATATTCGCAAGCTGAAAAAGTAAAATAAATAAACATATAAATAAATAATAAATAAATAAATAAATAAGTAAATAAATAAATAAATAAATAAATAAATAAATAAATGAATAAATAATAAATAAATAAAATTGGTCTCAGCTACCAAGTTGACTGCCACAACTAAATGTCTTCCATTCTACTCCATGGAAGTCATTTACTTATGATTCAAAGGGCTACATTTACCAGTGACATAAATAAATTAATATATGTTTGGCCCCTCTATATTGCTGTAAAATACAATGATGTAAAGCACAGTCATACTCGATCTAAAGCCTATGACCTTCGTGCTCAATGTGTTAATGTGTAACACACACACGAGCGTCGACATTGTCAACTTTCTATGTGAAATTTCATCATTTAAAAGTGAAACTCAAGCGCTAGGCGCACGCACGCACGCACACACGCACCCGCCGCACACACACACACACACACACATACACACACATACATACACACACACACACACACACACACACACACACACACACACACACACACACACACACACACACACACACACATCCATTCCATAGAATGAAAGTGATTTTGTTCTGGGAGTCAGAGGGATAAATTCACAAGTCATATAAACAGCAACAGCAACAGCAACAGCAACAACATCAACACTTACGTATACGTCTATATTTGTTATCATGACGGAAGCGGGAATCGACTGGATGTGGTATGAGCGGTCCACACTGGTATTTGTCGTTATCTTTCGGCGGGTATGCGTCGTATATGTCATAACTAGATTCGTATTCAGCCGTAGGAGCCATGCCGCCGTTGTACACTGGCCCGATCTCACCAGCAACTGAAACATAATTACGCGGCACACAACCGATAAATTACACATCAACATCAACGGTTTAACCCATTTACCTCCTACGCCTAAAGCAGGAGATGAATTGTCCATAATAATTTAGGGGTAGTGCCAGAGTAGCGTGGCGCCTGAAGGCACCATGCTAATCTAGCACTACCCTCGAATTATCACGGTCGATCTTATGCAACTGGCACATAGTCAGCCTGCTTTCAGTTGTAACTTGTGTCATTTTATTCTTCTTTAAATGTTTTAGTACAGAAAACTCCGGATACAACAAATCGCCAGGGGACCCAATTTTCTTTTTGTTATATCCCATGTTTGTTGTGAACAAAGTAATTTGCCTTGAAACACTGCTGTTGGGACCTTTGAAAAAGTGTTCCTACATCTGACTCCTGTTATATCTGACCTTGTTGTAAGCGGAGTAGACTGTATTTATTAGACAAATATGTAAAGCGGATAGAGCACTAATGGTGATTAGGCGCTAAACAAATTGTCATTATTATGATCGTTACTATCGCATCATACTAATCATTAACATTATTACCATTATTATTATTATTATCATCATCATCAATATTAGTTAACACCTCCAAATTGGGGAAAGTAGTTTGTGGGGTTAATTTATATATCACGAGACCTCTTAACCCTTTCACTCTCAGTGATGACAAGCTGCGCGTCTGAAACCACTACACACTGACCGATATTCGCGTGAAGAACACACAGATATGAATCCTGCTACCCAATTTAGGCATAAGGAACACTGGATTAATAAGAGACATAAATCTTTATGAAACCCGCGAATGCGGAGACTCATGAGGGTTATGTCTCTTGCAGCTGGGTGGAATTCACCTCATTTGCCCCGGCAGTTAACTCTTTCGAGACGTGCCACAACCGGATTCTCGGCTTAAAGTCGCGAATCCGGATCCGACACGTCTCGAAAGTGTTCATTAAAGGGGCCCATGATGATCTATGGCTCTTGTTGGATGCACTCTGCAACCTTGTTCCATACAATCCAAACAGACTCACATACACGAAGAGAAGGATGCCGCTATCTCTCTTCTTCGTCTCTCTTTCTCTTTCTTTCGGCCTCATAATTATTACCGCTTATACACGCGCGCTCGCGCGAGCACACACACACGCACATACACACAGACACCACACACACACACACACACACACACACACACACACACACACACACACACACACACACACACACACACGCGCACACACACACTCGCTAGCGCACAGACTCTCTCTCTCTCTCTCTCTCTCTCTCTCTCTCTCTCTCTCTCTCTCTCTCTCTCTCTCTCTCTCTCTCTCTCTCTCTCTCTCTCCTACATCTTATGAGCTCTGTCTTTTTGACACTTTTATCTGACGTCACTTTTATATACTTCCTTTACTACGCAGTTTTGTTACTTCTACTTTTCTTTCACGTCACATCCTTCAGCTGTCGCTTCCTTTCTTCGGCACTGACAAGATAAGTAGCAAACTGTATCCTTGTTTAGAAGAAACTACCAAGTGAGTACAAAAAAGCACTGTCAAGGGAGAGAAGTGTGCATGATAGACCAATTATCATAGATCTACTTTGGTGCAAGAAAAAGATAGGAAAGAGGGGGTGCGCTAAGTAAGTGACTGGAAGCAATGCATATGGAAGCCCCCCCCCCCCCCTTCTTTTTTGTGTGTGCTTGGACCAAAGTAGATCTATGATCATTGGTCTATCATGCACACTTCTCTCCCTTGATAGTGCTTTTTCGTACTCACTTGGTAGTTTCTTCTAAATTACAAGCACTGGCAGTCAACCCTTTCGGTCTAGTTTTTTTACTACAATTTCGACTGCAACCCCTTCCCCCTTTGTGGTAGGTTCTCTCTTAGGGTGCATGGAAATTTAGCTCTAGGTGGAGGCATGGAATGTATGCCCCTGCAAAAACCACAGTAAAATGTGGTCTTCTTTGCAGGTAGGCAGAAATTCCTTCTCTTCCTCCAGTATTGCCGATGGTGTGCTGAAGAGGTCGCCAAACCGAAACAGCTGTCCACACCGGCTAAATATCTGGACCTCCACTTGGGGGACCTAGATTTAAATTTCCATGCACCAAAGGGGCTGTGAACAGTGGGATATGTGATACGCACCCCTTCGGGGGGGGGGGAGGGGAGGGGGGCTTCCATATGCATTGCTTCCAGTCACTTACTTAGCGCACCCCCTCTTTCCTATCTTTTTTGTGTGTGCTTGGACCAAAGTAGATCTATGATCATTGGTCTATCATGCACACTTCTCTCCCTTGACAGTGCTTTTTCGTACTCACTTGGTAGTTTCTTCTAAATTACAAGCACACTTTCGGTCTAGTTTTTTACTACAATTTCGACTGCAACCCCTTCCCCCTGTCTGGTAGGTTCTCTCTTAGGGTGCATGGAAATTTAGCTCTAGGTGAAGGCATTGAATGTATGCCCCTGCAGAAACCACAGTAAAATGTGGTCTTCTTTGCAGGTAGGCAGAAATTCCTTCTCTTCCTCCAGTATTGCCGATGGTGTGCTGAAGAGGTCGCCAAGACCGAAATAGCTGTCCACACCGGCTAAATATCTGGACCCCCACTTGGGGGACCTAGATTTAAATTTCCATGCACCAAAGGGGCTGTGAACAGTGGGATATGTGATACGCCCGCCTTTGGGGGGAGCTTCCATATGCATTGCTTCCAGTCACTTACTTAGCGCACCCCCTCTTTCCTATCTTTTTTGTGTGTGCTTGGACCAAAGTAGATCTATGATCATTGGTCTATCATGCACACTTCTCTCCCTTGACAGTGCTTTTTCGTGCTCTATGGTAGTTTCTTCTAAATTACAAGCACTGGCAGTCAACCCTTTCGGTCTAGTTTTGTATCCTTGTTTGTTTGTCTATTTTGAAAAAAATGGGATTAAAAAAAATAAATAAATAAATAAACAAACAAGCGCACAATGTCGCGAATTATTTTGACAGTGCAGGGAGGAAGACAGTTACAACACAATTTATTATTATTAATAAATTCTTGTATCAGTCTTTTCTAAGCGTGCTTCTTTCATCGTTGGGTTCTTCTCTTGTTCCTAGGACGGCTGGGGCTCTTATGCGTACCGTTAACCCCATCCCTGCCATTGTGTACATTTTTTTCGGCAATCTGTGTTTTTTTCAGCGACCAAACACCACAACCGCCCCAAAAAACATGGTCTATGCAAGAGCATTAGAGCCTCATCAGCCCCCGCAATAGCGGGGGCTCATGAGGCTCTATGTCTCTTGCAGTTGGATCGTGTTCCTTTTTTTTCTGCAGTGAAGGGCTTAAGAACGATCAAAGAACCACAGTCTGCGTCAGCTGACAGTTAAGGGGTTAAATACCTCTGTCTGGTGGTCCCTCGTCATGTGACTGGCGTGGTCGATGTATCATTATACGTGGAATTTCATTGTCTTTGCTCTCTTTCCCACTACGATACCACCAGCACAAGGCGATCGTGAGGATGGAAGCAGCCACCATGCCCGCAATGATGATTTCAGACATCTTTCCGTCTTTTCTGCTGTTGGTCTGTGTGCTGTGCACTAGGCAATGCGACCAGCCTGGTTGAGAGAGAGAAAATGAGCTCGCAAACTGAGTTTGCAGAGTTTGAATTCCGTCAGCACATTTTTGTTTGTCTATTTTGAAAAAAAAGTGTGTTTTTTTACTTCTTAAAAATAAACAAATAAACAAACAAGCGCTGATCAGCTGTGGACCAGTTTAGTCCATAAGATACACTGAAGCCACAAGGTAAGTCCTTTCCGGCAGCTTTACCTAGGCGTACACAGGAACACAGGATTCTTGTAGCAGACGATACTGACAAATAGCCAGCCGGATCATTTGAGAGCCACTCTGCCTGCATCTGTATTCCATAACAACGGTTGTCACAGCCCTATTCCACAGGTGCACATGGAGTGTGACCGTCACGTGTGTCATCCAGTTATTCGTCAGTATCGTCTGCTACAGAATAAGTTCGTGTTTAGGCCTACGTAAAGCTGATAGGGGGTCACTTGAGACTGAAGTGTATCTCCTGTTTCGTGTGCACTGGCCTATATGACACTGCGTGCCTTATATAGGCCCCAAAGCTGATGGCCGCCGTGAGCTGGCCTTAGTCGCCTGCTCGGCGTTAAACCCAAATAACTAACCCAAAGCTGATGGAGTTCAAACTCTGCCAACTCAGTTAGTGAGTGGTGTGACCGACAGCGGCAATGTCTAGCCCTAGCTGGGTCCGAAAACACGTGCGGGGCGGAACAAAAAGACAACCACAGTTTTAAACGTACGCTTAGACACATGCAAGTATGACGTAAGAAACGCAAGGGTGCCAGCAGTTAACTGATAGGCAGCAAGCTTCTGAACTAAACTCTCATGATTAACGAGGTCAAAAGCTTTCGAGAGGTCCAAAAAGACAGCCCCAGTCTTGAGAGACCTCGCGCTGGGACCATATGGCGTTGAGGCGCGTCCCCTGGGTGGCGGATAGGGGGTCCACCGCGAGAGGGGTGCACCGAATGAAATAAGGTGCCGTGAACCAACATGGTCTAAGGGAAGGAGACCCCGACAGAAAACCCCTGGTCCTCCTAGTAAGGTGGTTGGGCGTGTGGGTAGCTTCCCCACCCCGCAAATAAGGAAATAGCTACAAAAACGCCGACGAATAGACAAACAGAAATCCCTTTCCTGGAGGAGGAAGGTTCTTCTACCAGAAGATTTATGAAGTCGTGTGGTGAAAGTCGGAAGTCTTCGGAAGCCACAGGACCGAGCCGCCTCTCTCTATCCAGGGACACAATCATGGGCACATGGAATGTCAAGACCATTTACCAGAGCGGCAAGGAAGCCCAGATAGCAGCGGAAATGCAAAAGTACAACTTTTCCCTGCTAGGTATCAGTGAAACCAGATGGACGCAGTCTGGGCAGAAAACGCTGTTAAGTGGGGAGATGATCCTGTATTCAAGTCATGAAGAGGAGAATGCCCCCCCCCCCCACTACAGAAGGTGTAGCATTCATGCTGTCACCAGTGGCACAGAGAGCGCTGATGGGCTGGGAACCTCTTGGGCCAAGAATTATCACAGCAGCCTTTAGAACCAAGAAAAATATTAAACTCAACGTCATCCAGTGTTATGCGCCCACTAATGACAGTGACGAGGAAGAGAAACAAGAGTTCTACGACCGACTCTAGAGTGCTGTGGACAAATGTGCCGAGAGAGACATTACCATCGTCATTGGCGATTTTAATGCCAAAATTGGGGAGGACAACACCGGACATGAAGAGGTGATGGGGAGACAGGGACTAGGGGAGATGAGTGAGAACTGGGAGAAGGTTGTAGACTTTGTGCTCTAAACAGACTTGTCATTGGAGGCAGCATCTTCCCACACAGAAGAATACACAACGCAACTTGGGTCTCACCTGACCATACCTCAGAGAACCAAATAGACCATATCTGCATTAGAAAGAAATTTAGAAGATCCCTTCAAGATGTTCGAGTGAGGAGGGGAGCAGATGTCGCCTCAGACCACCATCTGCTTACCTTAAGAATAAAGCTCAAGTTAAAGAAAAGCCGCACAGAGACAATACGAAGACAGCGCTATAATGTAGGCCTCATGAGAGAGACTGGAGAGAGAGAAGAGTTCAAACTGGTGCTGTCCAACCGGTTTCAAGCATCACAGGAGCTAGTAAACGAAGAGGAGGCGGTCACCACAGAGCAGCGTGGAAGGCAGTTAGAGAGGAGCTGAACTCAACCTGCAAAGACACTGTAGGGTTTAGGAAACTTACTGGCTGTCGGCACAGACCTTGAAGAAGATAGAAATGAGGAAACAGAAGAAAGCAGTTGTCAACAGCAGTCGCAAGAGAGCAGCCAAAGCAAGGGCACAGGTGGAATACTCGGAAGCCAACCGCGAAGTGAAGAGGAGTATCAGGGCAGACAAGAGGGCCTACACAGACAGCCTGGCCACAGAGGCAGAAAAGGCAGCAGGCAGCGGCAACATGAAACAGCTCTACATTACGAGAAGATTGTAATAATAATAATAATAATAATAATAATAATAATAATAATAATAATAATAATAATAATAATAATAATAAGCGCATTAAATAGGCGCTTTATCCAAATTGAAAATCGGCTCAAAGCGCCGCCGCGAACTGAACCCAACAAGCACGCTCACGTGAATCACGCGCATTCAATCACACACTGTACATAAACACAGAACATTCACGTGGTGCTAAGGGCAAGCTCAGCGAGCTGCTGAAGTTTTTAGAAATTCAAAATCGTTTGTATTTGAAATTTTATTAAGTGGGCTGAAGCTGATACCAAAGTGGAGGGGGAGGAAGAGCCGGAGTACCCGGAGAAAGAACCCCCGACGGTCCGCCCGAATTAACGGTGACACTTACTAGAGGAGAAAAATCCGACGCCGGAACTCGTAATCGAACCTCGCACCTTTAGCATTGGTGGCAGGCGCCTTCACCACTGCGCCATGGACTGCCCGTGTCAGGCAAGTATGGCCATGCAGAAAGACCAGTAAAAGACAAAGAAGGCAAGCCTATTGCAGACAGAGCAGACCAACTCGACAGATGGGCCAAGTATTTTGAAGAGTTACTGAACAGACCCAGCCCCCCTCCCCCCCCCCCCTCCCCCCCCCCCCCCCCCCCCCCCCCCGACATCCAGCCAGCAGAGACCCATCAGCTGTGACAGACCCAGCCTGGAAGAGATCATAAGAGCAGTGGCATTTTTGAAGAACGGGAAAACAGCAGGGCCAGAAGGCATCCGAGCGGAAGCTCTGAAAGCAGACCTAGAGACAACAGTAGAGCTGCTGTATCCACTGTTTGGAAAGATCTGGGAAGAGGAGGTGATGCCGGCTGACTGGAAGGAAGGGTACCTAATCAAGCTTCCCAAGAAAGGCGACCTCAGCAAGTGTTCCAACTACAGAGGAATCACCTTGCTGTCAGTAACAGGAAAGGTCTTCAACAGGATCATCCTGGAGAGAATGAAGAGCTCCGTCGACCCCCAGCTGAGAGACCAGCAAGCAGGATTCAGAAGAAAAAAAAAAACCCGTTCATGTACAGACCAGATCGCCACTCTCCGCATCATCGTGGAACAGTCTCTGGAGTGGAGCTCCCCGTTGTACGTCAACTTTGTGGACTACGAGAAAGCATTTGACAGCGTGGACCGAGAGACTTTGTGGAAACTCCTACGATACTACAGTGTACCCACAAAGCTCGTCTGCCTGATCAAGAGCAGCTACGATGACATGACATGTCGCGTGATCCACGAAGGGCAGTTCACCAGGGAGCTCCAGGTCAGAACCGGCGTGAGGCAGGGGTGTCTGCTGTCTCCGTTCCTCTTCCTACTGGCCATAGACTGGGTCATGAAGAGGGCCCCTGAGCAGAGAAGAAGCGGAATACAGTGGACACTGTGGACACAGCTTGACGACCTCGATTTTGCAGATGACTTGGCTTAACTGTCCTACACTCATCAACAAATGCAGGACAAGACGACGAGGCTTGCTGACATCTCGTCCCAAGTGGGCCTTACCATCCACAAACAGAAAACAAAGACAATGAGGCTGAACGCAACAAGAGAAGAACCAGTCTTGCTTGCTGGCAGCCCGTTGGAGGAGGTAGAGTCCTTCACCTATCTCGGGAGCATCATCGACAAAAAAGGCGGCACTGATGCAGATGTCAGAGCACGAATCGGTAAAGGAAGAGCAGCCTTTCTTCAGTTGAAAAAAGTGTTGAGTTCCAGAGAGCTGTCACAACACACCAAAGTCTGGATTTTCAACTCAAACGTAAAAGCAGTTTTCCTATATGGAGCAGAGACTTGGAGGTTGACAAAAACCACAGTCAACAGAGTACAGATCTTCATAAACAGTTGCCTTAGAAAAATCTTGAAAATCCACTGGCTAGAGAAGATCAGCAACGTCAGACTCTGGGAGAAAACAGAGCAGATTACATCAGAGTATGAAATTGGGCCAAGAAGATGGGGATGGAGTGTTCACAGTCTGAGAAAGCCAGTTTCCAGTATCACTAGGCAGGCATTGAACCCCAAGGGAAAGAGGAAAAGAGGCAGGCCGGGAAACACCTGGCGTCGAGACCTCCAAGCAGACATCAAGAGACTGGGAACCACCTGGAGTAAAATCGTAGGAGAAGCACAGAACAGGAGTCGCTGGAGGTCTCTCGTCGACGGCCTATACCCTGGGAGGGGTGACAGGCGTAAGTAAGTAAGTCTTGAGAGAGAGAGAGAGAGAGAGAGAGAGAGAGAGAGAGAGAGAGAGAGAGAGAGAGAGAGAGAGAGAGAGAGAGAGAGAGAGAGAGAGAGAGAGAGAGAGAGCGAGAGAGAGCGAGAGAGAGAGAGAGAGAGAGAGAGAGAGAGAGAGAGAGAGAGAGAGAGAGAGAGAGAGAGAGAGAGAGAGAGAGAGAGAGAGAGAGAGAGAGAAATGAAATGAAATGAAATGAAACTTTATTTCTGAACGGAAGAAGCAGTTAGCACATGTGCCATTTTTCACGCTTGCCGTTGCTAGTCTACAAAGGTACAACTCTGCTAAACTGAGGTACAAAGCTACTAACATACAAAGGTACAAAGCTACTAACTTACAAAGGTACACAGCTACTAACATAAAAAGGTACAAAGCTACTAACATACAAAGGTACAAAGCTGCTAATATACAAGTGCACATAATATAACAAGTCGTTCCAAAAAAAAAAAAAAAAATAAAACAATGGATAAGGCAAAAAATGGAGGGCACCGATTATGATTGCTAATAATGTGAATGGCAAAAAACACAGAAGAAGATATTCTTTAAAATTCCTTCTTTCACTGAAATCAAACACGCGCGCACTCTCTCACCGCACCCACTCTCTCTCTCTCTCACACACACACACACACACACACACACATACACACACACACACACACACACACTCGCGCACACACGCACGCGAGCGCACACACACACACATACACGTGCGCGCGGAGGTTAATATCAAGGCTTTAGGCGATGGGGATACCCGAACCAGTGAATGAGCTGTTAGATAGCAAGTACTTGAAGAGGCTTTCCTTGAAAGAGGTGAGTGAACCAGTGTGTGTTATGTGCGCTGGCAGTTTATTCCAAAACGAGGCGCCCGAGAATGAGAGGGTGGTTTTAAATAAATCTATCATCGGGCGTGGTGTGACGCTTTGATGTTGGATAGCCTGAAGCGGCCTTGGTGAAGAGCTTACACAGGTATTCTTGGTGGATTTCATTCCAGATTTTATACATGACTACCCCTTTGTTAAAGAGTTGGTGCCTGTCGAGAGGAAACATCTTTAGTTTTTCAAATTTTTTGTCAGTACAAAGGGCTGGATCAGGCATGATCTGCTTCACTGCCCTGCGATGCAAGAAGTTAAGCCTCTTCAAGTGTATGTCACCGTTGCCGTCCCATGTCGTGGAGGCATAATCGATGTGGGATTTGACATGAGCATTGTAAAATAGTTTGCGAGCGTCGACATCAATAAGATATTTTAGCTTAGACAACATAAAAACATTTCTGGACAAAGTTTTACAGACAGCATTGATGTGAGATTGCCATTTCATCTGGTTATCAACAATAACTCCAAGTAGACGATGTTCAGTTACTTGTGTAATGGTGTGGTCTTGGATTTCCAGGCTAAGCGAAAGTGGCTTGAGCTGATGCTTCTGACGGGTTGCTATCGTCATACATTCGGTTTTGGTAGGATTAAGGATCATTTCATTATTTTCACACCATTTGGAAATTTCGCTCAGTCCCTGTTGCAAACGACCATTTAAAGACTCAAGACACTTATCGGGGGTGTGGATTGTTGCGTCATCGGCAAATAAGTCACATGCAATTTTGTCATTCGTGAAATGTAGTGGCAGGTCATTGATAAATATGCAAAAGAGAAGAGGTCCCAGGACAGAGCCCTGGGGCACTCCTCTTGTTACTAAACCACTTGAAGAGTAAGATCCATTGACCATCACGCGCTGCTGTCTGTCTGTAAGATAGGAAGTGAAAAACGAGGTTGTTTTCAAGGAATGAATAGATGCCTGAGAACTGGCGTCTGAGGTATGAAAACGATTACTTGAAAATGAACCATCCAGATATATACTGAGCTTGGAAAGGAGAATGTCATGATCTACCAGGTCAAAAGCTTTTCGAAGGTCTATGAAAACAACACCTGTAAATTCGCCTTGGTTCATTGAACTTAGCCACGCGTCTGTAAGTCGAGCTAAGGCTGTATGACAACTATGCTTCGGACGAAAACCTGACTGGAGGGGGTGGATTAATTTACGTTTTCCCAGGTATTTTAACAGATACTTATGAATGTGTTGTTCAAGGGGTTTACTTAAGACAGACAAAAGTGAAATGGGGCGATAACTGCTAACATCGGACAGATCTTTTGTTTTAGGTAGGGGAATAAGAGAGAGAGAGAGAGAGAGAGAGAGAGAGAGAGAGAGAGAGAGAGAGAGAGAGAGAGAGAGAGAGAGAGATAGAGAGAGAGAGAGAGAGAGAGAGAGAGAGCGAGAGAGAGAGAGAGATGATGATGATGATGATGATGAAACTTTATTTATCAACGGTAAAAAGTTTTGACAGAAACAAATCGTCATTTTACAAACTTGCCGTTGCTAACATCTACAACATAAAATAGATTAAAAGATAATAATAATAATAATGAATTATTTTTACACATATTATTTCATGCAACAATCATCATCATCATCATCAGTCCCTTGCCCGAACTGGGCGTTGGGGGGACTGAAAGGCAGCAGCAACAGACAGTGCTCTCCACTGAGTTCTATTTTGGGCGGTGGCAAGCAAGTCTGACATCTCGAGTTCGGTCCATTCTTTTATGTTTGCGACCCAACTCTTTCTCTGACGACCTCGCCGACGACTTCCTTCGAGAGTGCCTTGGAGGATAGTCTTGGACAAGGTGTTGTGTCGGGTCACGTGGCCAAACCAAGCAAGCTTGCGCCGTTTCACGGTTGCCAGAAGGGGTTCATGTGGGCCCACCAGGGAAGTGACGATGCTCCGTACATATTCGTTGGTCTTGTGCTCGCGGTACGAGATGCGGAGCAACTTCCTCAGGCACTTGTTCTCAAAGGCCTGGATTTTCTTTTCTGAGTCTGCAAGCAGTGTCCAAGTCTCACAGCCGTAGAGTAGAATAGACACTATGAGGGACTTGTAAAGCCTGTACTTGATGGTGAAGCTGATGGAGTTACTTCGCCATATCCTGTCCAGCCTGGCCATTGCGGATGTTGCTGTACCTATCCTGATACGGATCTCTGCTATGCAACTACCGTCTTTGGATAGGGTGGCTCCCAAGTACTTGAAGCTATTGACCTCTTCTAGCTTTTGGCCATTCATGTGAATGTTGCTGCTGCTGTCGCTTGTGGTGTTGATCATCACTTTGCTTTTATCCGTACTGATCTCCATGCCATAAGACCCTGCGCTACTTGAAAGTTTGTCTGTCAGGTTTTGGAGCTCACTATTGCTGCCTGCCATGAGGTCAATGTCGTCTGCGAATCGAAGATTGCACAGGGATCTGCCACCAATAGAGATTGAAGTATGGTGGTCGTGGAGGGTTTCCTGCATGATCTTCTCCAGGAATATGTTGAAAAGGACAGGAGAGAGCAGGCATCCTTGACGGACACCGATCGTCGTCCTGAAGAACTCGCCTGACTGATTGTTAAGTAGAACCGCGCTGCAGGCGTTCTTGTAAAGCGCTTCTATCATTTGGATCAGTCCCTCCTCTATGTTGAACGATCTCATGACTTGCCAGAGTCCGTCGTGCCAGACGCGATCAAATGCTTTCCTGAAATCAATGAAGTTGTGGTAGAGTTCGCGCTGATGCTGCAGATGTTTCTCGATCAGGACGCGGCAGTTGAAAATCTGCTCTACAGTGCTTCTTCCAACTCTGAAGCCAGCCTGTTCTTCTGCCAGCAGTTCCTCGGCGAAAGTTTTGAGGCGGTTGAGAATGATTCTAAGCATTACTTTGCTAGGGTGACTTATCAGACTGATAGTTCTGTAGTTCTGGCACTGTTTCAGGTTTCCTTTTTTGGGGAGCGGGATCACTAGAGACTGTGTCCATTCTACTGGCCATTTCTTTTGCTCCCAGATCTTTTGACAGAGTGTAGTGAGGACCTTCGTTGTTACTTCTCCTCCATGCTTCAACAGTTCAGCAGGTACGTTGTCTACACCTGGAGACTTTCCTCCCTTCAGGCCGCGTACGGCTGCTTCCACCTCTTCAGCTAACACTGGCAGGTCTTCAGCCTTCCTGGCCCCAGCCTGGTTGTTTTGGAGGATGCTGGTGTCTGGCTCAGCCTTGTAGTTATACAAGTCTCGGCAGTACTCAGTCCATCTGTTTAGTACAACAGTGTTTTCCGTAAGGAGTTGGCCGCTGCTGTCTTCGATGACTGTGGCTGTTCGCTGTTGAGTCTTGGTGAGGGTCCTTAGCGTTTCATAAGCCTTCTTGCTGTTGCCATTTGCCATGCCCTCTTCCACGCTACAACACTGGTCTTCAATCCAATCTTCTTTGGCTTCTTTCATCCTCTTCCTGATCTTCTTGTTGACAAGTCTGTACTTGTTTGCTGATGTGAGGTCTTGGCCTCTCTTTTTCTTCCAGGCTCTCCTCTCATCACAGAGATCGAGGATGTCATCGGTGACCCAGGGCTGTTTGCGCTTCCTCTGCTTCCCCAGCACTTCTTCTGCTGTAGAAAGTAACACCTCTTTTATATTTCCAGCAAGGGTGTCTACGTCGCAGTCCAAAGTAGCCAAGGCTGCAAATCTGCCTCCCACCTGGGCTTGGAAGAGCTCTTCTACTTCCGGGTCTTTTAGCTTCTGGAGGTCGAATCTGATGCGAGGGTTCTTGCTATCTCGTTTCAATGCCAGCTTCAACTTGAGGCTAGTAAGGACGAGGTTGTGGTCGCTGCCAATATCAGCGCCAGGAAAGGACCTCGTTTGTGCTTTGTTAACGCTGGATTTGAATCGTCGAGGCAGCAAGATGAAGTCAATCTGGTTATGGACCAGGCCTCCTGGCGATTGCCATGTCACTGTTCTTGACTTCTTGTGTGGATGGAGGGTATTAGCAACGGTGAGACGGTGACTCTCTGCGAACTCTAAAAGTCGCAGGCCTCTGTCATTTGTTTCTCCAAGGCCAAACTTGCCAGCTGTTCCTGCCCATTGTTGGTAGGCGTCAGGGCCGATCTTTGCATTCCAGTCACCGAGGACAGTCAGAATGTCTTTCTTAGGTGTTTTCTTGATGATGTTGTCCAGTTGTTCGTAAAATTCTTCTAATTCTTCATCATCATGGTCTGCTGTTGGAGCGTATACTTGTATGATAGTGATGTTGTGCGGTCGGGCGGAGATGCGGATGGAGATTAGTCTGCTTGACACGGGGGTGCAGCTGATGACAGTTCCAACCACCTCTTTCCTTACGATAAAAGCTACGCCATGTTCGTGCTTGGTTTCTTTTCCGCTGAACCAGATTTTATGGCCTTCATCTGTTGTTGTTTCTCCGAAGCCTGTCCATCGAACTTCTGCAAGTCCTACAATGTCCCAGCGATAGCGCTTCAACTCGTGGGTGAGTTCCTTCACTTTGCCGCACTGGTAGAGTGTGCGAACGTTCCAAGTTCCGATAGTTATTCCTTGCGTGGGCAGCTTGATGGTGGGTTTGGTTCCAGTAACACACTTGTCGCCCCCACCCTGGAGACCTCCAATGCAACAATAAAATTTATTAAAAAAAAAAAAAAAAAAAAATGACACAAAATAATAATAACACTTAAAATTCATCTTATACCATACACACACACACACACACACACACACACACACACACACACACACACACACACACACACACACACACACACACCAAAAATATAGATAAATGCATAATTATATTACATAAAAGCATTAACCATCAGGGTTTGTTTAAATGCCCTGTGTCGTTATGTTTGGCTCATCAGGTAATCGAAAAGTTTCGATTTAAAGATTCCAAGTGAGGCTATAGTCTTCAAATGTGCAGGAATAGTGTTCCATACAAACGGTCCAGAAAAGGATAAACTAGTTTTAAAGAGGTCAATTCTAGGCAGAGGTAGGGGTAAAGTATTGTTCCTTGAGGACCGTTCGCGTTCTTGCTGTGGCACAAATTTGGTGGTTAGAGAGAGAGAGAGAGAGAGAGAGAGAGAGAGAGAGAGAGAGAGAGAGAGAGAGAGAGAGAGAGGAGAGGAGAGAGAGAGAGAGAGAGAGAGAGAGAGAGAGAGTGAGAGAGAGAGAGAGAGAGAGAGAGAGAGAGAGAGAGAGAGAGAGAGAGAGTGACAATGACAATGATAATGACAATGACAATGACAATGAATCTTTATTTTCCAAGGATAAAAAGATTTAGGTCTGAAGACCTTTCTTCCATCTTGTCCTTGCTAAACTACTTACACAAACACTCACGGGGCCGCAAGCACTTACACACCATAAGCGCCTAACAAGGCGAGTCATACTGGCTGCCCCCCACCCCCCTCCCTCCCCCCCCCCCTCGGTCAGCTGCCGCTCGAAAGCGACTGCAGGGATACAACCAGTGTGTAGGCGATCATATACAAAAACATCATAAACATACTTAATACCCGTAATGAGATCTACATGCGCTACCATCTAAAAAATGTACCATTAGATAAAAAAACAAACAAACAAACAAAAAAAAACCCCAACAACAATCAGATAGACAAATTCAAAATACCCCCTCACTCTAAGACAAAGGCAGTTGACGCTTGCATTTGTAGCAAATGCTGATGAAGCCGTGTCTTGAAAGCATTTATAGTCGTGATAGATTTTATTTCTTTTGGAAGTGAATTCCATTCTTTGGCTGCTGAATACGACAAGGACGATTAAAAAATGTCAAGGCGGGGCCTATGCACCACCAGGTCGTTCCTCAGTGTCGGGTACTGAGTGTGGGGAGAGCAGCGAGATATCCAGGTGATTTTGAAAGAGTGATCTTACGCAAAAATACACATTTACAATACAATACAATACAATACAACTTTATTGTCTGTTCGAGTCCAGGCACGACAGAAATTTGCCTTTCGGCTCGTCATGAAACAACAATATAAGACATTAACAAACGATACAAGAACATATCATGAAAAATTATCATTGCAGCAATCTATCACAAGCAATCTGTCACAAGATGGGAGGTAATGTTAAGTAGATCATACTTATCGCGGCGTTATAAACGAGAGTTGAAAATCGAGACAGCAGTTGGAATAAAAGACTTCCTAAAAACATTCCTTTTGGCAAGTGGCATGTTGAAACGTCTGCCTGATGGTAGCATTTGAAACTGATCAGAGAGTGGGTGACGAGGATCATTGACAATGCTAGCAGCTATCCTTCGGACAGCTCTATGGTACAGATCATCTACTGGGTACTGTCCTAGGCCAATGATCTTCTCAGCTGTTCTGACGATACGTGACAGTCTGCCCCTGTTTTTCATACTGAGATTGCCATACCAAGCAGCGATGTTAAACGTCAGTATGCTTTCGATCAGGCTTCTATAAACGGATTCTAAAACGGATTGAATAAAAAGTGCTTACGAAGGGGCAGCATGTTTACTTTTGTAGTTTATCGTCGGTAGTGGGAATCTTTTACGATAAGCTTTGCCGCACGTCAATGAAGTGAATTTATTCTTTTTAATGAAATATTGCTGCATCCATCCCATACTGTCGATGCGTAATCTAGATGGGATTTTATGTGTGCATTAAAAAAACAACTGCCTGGTTGAAACGTTGCTGAATTGAACTAGTCTGGATAACAGATATAGATTTTTTGACAAAACCTTACAAATAGAATTAGTATGCGAGTGCCAACTGAGCTGGTCGTCTACAGTGACACCAAGCAAAGGATGTTCTCTATCTTGCGCTATTGGTTGCTGTTCAAGGGAAAGTTTGAGTGGTGGCGGGCTCAGCTAATGCTTTTGCCTTGTTGTCACAAGCATACACTCCGTCTTTGATGGATTTGGAATCATGGAATTAGTCTGGCACCAATCAAAGACTTCATTTATTGTTTGCTGGAAGGAACTAGTGATTGTGGGCACGTCTGGCGTAGACACATCCAAAGTTTCATCATCTGCAAATAAGCTACAGGTAACGTCAGGTTGTGAGATATGTAAAGGTAAGTCATTTATGTAAAGTGTGAACAATAAAGGCCCGAGAATAGATCCCTGGGGCACGCCATGCATAATCAGCCCCTCAGAGGACGATTTGCCATTTACGCTGACATACTGTCGTCGGCCTTCAAGGTAGGATTTAAAAAAGGATACAGCGCGGTCACTTACGCGGTAGACTGAGAGTTTTTCGATAAGGAGGGTATGGTTAATTAAGTCGAAGACTTTGGTAAAGTCTATAAAGATCACTCCAGTCAACAGTGCTTTGTGACGTGTACTGAGGATATTCGCCCGGGACGCCTTCGGTGGAGACCAACTTCCCTTCCACTAACACAGTGTGATCCGGTTTGTTCTCCCTTCAGTGGCCTGTCGCTGAAATCCTCCGAACACCCAGATAAGTGTCTATTATCACTATTATTTCCTGCCATTTCGGTTTGCAGGCCTTTGCCTCTCTGCTTTTTCTTTATGCTGTACATATAGTATCATCTCTCCATTCTCCCATCTTGCAATCTTTTTTCTCTTACGCTCTCTTTGCCTTTGCATTTTTTGTTCTTTTCCTAGCTAGAGATTAGTTTTCATTCTTTCACTCCTTTTTGTACACCCCTCCGGTCGCGTTGGCATTTCCCGCTATCACATCCTGATCGGTTTGAAATTCCCGCTTTTTTTATCGTCTTTGTTTCCGCCATTTTTAACTGCTGCTGCTGTCTTTCCCCCCTCTGTCTGTCTCTGTAGCCATTAATCGTATTAAACATATTCTAGTTTAGAGCCACGTTGTCTTAAACAGTGCTGAAGTTAGCTTTTGTCATGGACCCGGTAGAGGGTCATCTTGATTCAAATGCTACTCCCCAGGGAGAGGAACGACCTACTGGTCACACCGACACAACCATTGAGAACAACTCTTTTCCTGCTACCCCTGTAGTAGGTAAACGTACTCATCCCTCCGACTCGCCTGATCTAGGCACGGACGGAAAGAAATTAAGAATCCTTGAGGAAGACAGAACCTCGGAAGATGATTTATTTGACGAAGATAGTCATGCCTCTGTGCAGTCCCATTCTCCGATTTCCCCTTCTCGTGACTCGGAAAACCCCCCAATTGTTCCCGGTTCGTCCGATAACGATGCTCCGGGCGACGCTAACAATGGCGCTGAAGACGTCAGCTGCAATGGTCAACTCGCTAGTGCTATTGACAATGAAGGCTTTGATCACGCCGGCCATACGTGTAAAGCCAGAGCGGCGTTCGTTAGAAAGAACAAATCTGCTTTTAAACCTGCCCATGATGCAAACTACGCGCAACCTCGAATTAAACCCCAACGTACTTTTGCACAGTTCCCGGTCAAAATAGTTGATCTGGGCACTGGCTCAACGAAACTGTCTTTCTTTCACCCATGGTTTGACCCTGTCCGACGTGCTGCTGGGGCAGTAAAGCAGGACGAACTCATCATGGAAAGGTTAAATTCGGGGCACTACATTGCTCACTGTAAAAACGCTACTATCCAACACAAACTTAGCATTCAGAGAGAACTGGGTGGGGCAAAGGTGAGGTGCTCCATACCCCAACTTACTACAGTAGGAGTCATTTACGGCATACCGCTCGGAGAGGGCGAGCTGCAGAGAGTGAGGCAATCACTCGGCAACGCGTCCTCTGTGGAGCGTCTGAAGAACAAGAAAGGCGATTCTACCAAAGCTGTAAAGGTCACCTTCAAATTAGCCACCCTGCCACAGAGAGTACATCTAGTAGGCGCTTATGTTGACGTAGTGCCTTTCTCTGCGCCCGTGCGCAGATGCACTAGATGCCAGCGCCTGGGGCACACCAAGGCTCAATGTCGTGCGAAAAAGTCAAGTTGTGCACAGTGTTCACAGCTTGATCATGAGCGTGCTAACTGTAAGAACTCAAGAAATTGCGTAAACTGCGGTGGGGACCATAGCCCCGCCTATGCTAAGTGTCCAGAGTACACTCTTCATAAAAGAGCAAATGAAATCAGGTCAAAAACGTACATTCCCTTCTCAGAAGCTCTGAGGCGTGCTAAGGTTGGACAGGAGGTTAACGAGGCCTCCCAGTTCAGCCCCCAGTATGACAAGCAGTTCTGGGGACCACCAGTGATCACTGCTCCGGGCAGGCCGGCCCCCGCCCGCCCCGCCCATCCACCCAAGCTCTCAGAACACCAAAAACATGACTCAGCAAAATCTAACCGCCCTGAAATTGCCGAATCCCCATCAGTAACGGAGACAATCTTGCCTGACATAGAACCTCGGTCTGCTCTAGAGCAACAGCAGGCAGCCGCCAAAAGCAGCGAAAGTCAAAATAAACATGAAAACCTCCGTCCCAAGAAAACTCGTAAAAGAGGTAAAAACAAGAAAAAAGAGTCTGCTCAACAGTCCCTCACAAGTGCCTCCCATTCCCCGAAGTCTGGAAAAAGCGATCCGGAGAACATAGTCGAGCAGAGTGAGGCCCAGAATGTGCAGAATGAATCTCCCCCTACCCCGTTCATTCAATCCAATAGTAACGACATTGACGCAGGCAGTGAAGGATCTTTCGATTTGGCAATGGAGGGCTCTGATGACTGGAGTTCCCTTGACCAGCATACCTTCATCAAAAACCTCTTGAAGTCACTGGTCAGAGCCCTGGAAGAAGGAAACCCCTCGGCCGTATTTGGCCTGTTCTCCGACTGGCTATATCTAAAATACCAAGCCCACACCCCCGACCGCAAACTGATGCGGGAGGGGCTTCTAGACCTGTTCAAAATCCTAGGCCATCTCGGTGTGCTTGGTCGATTATAAAAACAAACAAACTTAGATTTTCCCTATTAATTTGTACTAATTAAGCCCCTGTCAAAATGGATAGTCAACTTAAGGTGTTGCAATGGAACGCCCGTAGTCTGGGCCAAAACTTGGACTATCTAATTCAGCACTTGTATGAGAATAAATTTCAGGTGCTCTGCCTACAGTCACCAAACTGTACATTTAAAAAAACTCCCCAAACTACAAGGTTACTACTACCCTCCTGTAGTAAACAAAACCACAGGAACAACGAAAATATATACGGCAACATATGTTAAGACTGATGTTACATACCACCCAATCCCCTCTCCCGTCCCACCATCCTTGGACACAGTCTATCATTGTGCAATAGCTATTCGCTCTGCAAACGGTCTACATATAAACATCCTTAATACATATAAATTATTCCTAAATCCCCCCACCCGCCCGAGTACACTGAGTGGATAGTTCAAGTCTCAGACCCACAGGCCGAGTGGCTTGTTGTAGGGGACTTCAATGCCAGACATTCCCTCTGGGACAACCTTGTATGTGAGTCCGCTACGAGTAACCAAAAAGCCTTCCTGGCTGACCAAATCATGGAATCTGATCTGTGTCTTTTAAACAGTGGTGTCACTACTAGAGTGCCTGATAGATCAGACCACCTTCCTTCTGCTATAGACTTGTCCCTAGTATCTCCTGGTCTGTTTCCTATGGTTGACTGGGAGGTCGGAAAGGACACCCTCGGTAGCGACCACCTACCTATCTCAATTGCTGTTCACGTGAATTTTCGCTCTCAGTCAAGCTCTCTAGAACTTACCTATAATTATAAGAAAGCAAACTGGTCGAAATTTGGGGCCCTCTTAGAGTTTCAGTCCGACAAGCTAAAATCCGAAGATGTAGATGTCTACTGCGCCAATGTCACCAAACATATACTTAGTGCAGCGGATACGGCTATTCCCAAAACAGGAAGAAACAGAAATAAAGACACCAGGCCCAACAATCCTTGGTGGAATGAAGAATGTGAGAAAGCAAAGAAAGACAAAAGAAAAACGTATAAAATATGGACAAAGGTTAGATCAGAAGAAAACCACACAATGATGAAAAGGGCTAAAATAGCATGTAATAGAGCTACAGCTAAGGCCAAAAAGGCGTTCTTCTCAAGCTCTATGTCTTCTCAGATACACTCGCATACAGATCTCTCAAAAGCATGGAAAAGCATAAAGATCCTCAAAAATGTATATAACCTGCCCGATCCCCCAGTAGAAGTGGACGGCGTCACAACATTTGACGATGCAGGTAAAGCTGAGGCTTTCGCTCGGGTTTTTGCGTCGGTTAGCCAATCCTCCTCCCTTCCTGAAACCGCCCGCTCGTTTAGAACTCGGGAAGAAGGTAGGGCGGAATATAGCGATCCGTTCCCTGACAACACCTTGTCTATGAACCACCCCATTACCCTCAAAGAACTGAAGGAAGCAATCTCATCTGTATCATCCCCGAACGTTTCTGTTGGTCCCGATGACATTTCATATTACATGATTAGCAATTTCCCTGAGAAGTTTTTACACATCATTCTTGGTCTTTTCCAAACCTGCTGGGAGAGCGGAGAGCTCCCAAAGTCGTGGAAACAGAGTACTGTAATACCAGTGCCAAAACCAGGCAAACCCAAAAAAACTCACAAGCAGTTACAGACCCATTTCTCTCACCTCTCATCTTAGTAAATTCTACGAAAGAATCGTAAAGAGTAGACTGGAATATTTTGTGGAATCCAGAAACATCCTTCCAGACTGTCAGGCAGGATTCAGAAAATCTCGCTCAGTTACGGACCATTTAGCATCTCTCACTTCCCACGTGAAGACAGTCCTCAAGAAGAAGAAGTGCATTACAGCTACTTTCTTCGATGTCCGCAGAGCTTTTGACTCTGTCTGGCACAGAAGGCTGCTGTTGAAACTGAAACAAATCGGCCTCTCGGGGCGCATCTATTCGTATGTCCGTAGTTTTCTCCTTGGCAGAACTTTCTCAGTCAAGGTGGGAAAGTGTCTGTCAGCCCCACAGACCGTGGACTGCGGCGTTCCCCAGGGCACTGTGATTGCCCCAATACTCTACAACATAATGCTGTATGACCTCCCTTCCTTCCTTAAGTTGACTGGCAAAAACAACCCAAAAGAATTGACAACAATGTATATTACACAATACGCTGACGACTTGGTGATCTGGCAATCCTCCAAGATTCTCAAAAGCTTCTCTGAGCAGAGAAAACGAGAGGCGTCGAAATTCTATCAAAAGGTGCTTGACAGAACCCAAGAGTACATGTCTATTAACGGCTTTGCCTTGGCCACGGAGAAAACCCAACTTATATTCTTCACCAAAAATCAAGACATTTACAAACCAACATACTCCCTTGAAAGTGTGCAACTAGTGCCGTGTTCTCAGGTAAAATTCCTGGGGGTCATCTTCACTCAGAACTTAAGCTGGAATGCGCACATAAACTACCTCATCAAAAAGCCCAGAGTGCTCTGAACCTAATAAGAATAATAAGGAAGCAGTCGTGGGGTCAAGACACAAAGACCCTCCTCCATCTCTGCCAAGCCCTGGTCCGCTCCAGGCTCTCCTATGGTCAGGAGTGCTACTTCGCTGCCCCACAATCGCTTCTCTCAAAGCTTACCTCCATCGATTCCCAGGCGATCAAATTAGCGCTTGGTGTCCCGGTTCACTGCGAAACACGTGCAGCCTATGCAGAGGCTGGGATCTTGCCCTTGGCTCACCACAGGAAGCTGCAAGTGTCCAAATTTGTCAGCAGAACCTTTACCGTCCCAAACTCAGCCACCCATTTCCTTGTAAAAGACAAGAAATGGGACAAATTCAAAGTTAGCAGGAAAAACCACACGCTTGAATCCATAACGAGCTACACCAGTGACATTACTGATTCCCCAGATACAGTCTTTGGGGAAGTCGCTCCAAAACCAGTCCCTCTACAGCCACCTTGGCTTCTTGAGGCCGCCAAAGTCAGCATTGAGGACCATAGCACCAGCAAGACCTCCAACCCCCACTTGCTTGCGGCTCGGGTCCGGGAGTCGTTAATTAAATACCAACATCATCTCCAAATCTATACTGATGGTTCCGTGCTGGAGGATGGACGGGCCGGGGCCGGCTTCTCCATACCCTCCCTCAATACATGTAAAAGCTTCTATCTTGGACTAGGCTTCTGCGTCTTTTCGGCTGAAATGACCGCTATCATCTCCGCACTTCAGTTTATTATTTTTTATCGTCGCACTCCGCTCAGAGTTGTGGTCTGTGTGGACTCGCAAGCTGTCCTTAAGGCCATTCGCTCCTCTCGGTCTCGATCCCGACCCGACCTCCTGCAGGAAATCCTCTCACTCTCAAACGCCATCATAAGACAAGGAACTCAGTTGGATTTCCACTGGGTCCCAAGTCACGTAGGGATTAGAGGCAACGAACTGGCGGATAGCGCTGCCAGAGTCGGCGCTCTCAACGTTCCCCCAACTCAGCAACTTCGCATCCTCCTCTCTACCTCTGAACTAAACTCCAAATACTGCAATCTCATCCAAAACTGCTGGAAAAGGGAGAAGCGAGAACTGTGTGCCGTGAAAGAAAAGCGATGCTTCGCAGATCTTACCCCCTTTCTCCCCAAACTCCCTAGATCTCAAACGGAGATCATCCATAGGCTCAGAACGAGATCCTGGAAGCTGAAATTCACCCAGACCCTATGTCACTGCGGGGAGACAGCCGGCCTAGAGCACTCTCTGCTACTATGCCGCATGCCTCCTCCACAGCTCTCCAGAGTTAGACAATCATGTCAGGCTCGCGACATCAGAAACCTCTTCCAACTCCTATCTGATCATTCTCTGGCCGTGGAGCTGGCGAAAGCCATCCACTCCTCAACACTATCGACTTACATATAAACAACAGAGATGGGTACGTCCCATCTAAGATGGCAAACAACGACGCCCTATGCTAAAATTCTGTTATAACTGTGCGTAGTCTTTGTTGACCGCATATGCACCAACCCACACTCCTTGCAGACACAATGATTGTAACAGCGAAATCATAAAAACACCACATACCATTTTTTTCCCCCGATAAATTATATTATATTATAATTATGAACTATGTTTTATCCTATAATCATAATAATCTACCTGTCTCCAATCACATCGGTGTGGCGAGAGACGTTAAAAATCAAGAAACAACAACAACAGTGCTTTGTTTATTGATGTGAGCCAACGATCCGTTAAATGTGAGAGAGCTGTTTGACAAGAGTGCCGCGGGCGAAAGCCTGACTGTAAAGGATGAATAAGGTCGTGTGTGTCAAGAAAGTGCTGTAAGTGTTTGTGTATGTGCTTTTCTATGGGTTTTTGAACGAAGACAAGATAGAAATTGGCCTGAATTTATTGGGACCTGTAAGATCTTTGTTCTTAGGAAGTGGAATAACTTTGGCTTTTTTCAGATCAGAAGGGAATTCGCCACGCTCGATACAACGGTTGTAGATGTAAGTTAAAGACTCTACTATGAAAGGTAATGATAGTTTTAACACAGCAGTACTAATTTCATCATGTCCTGAAGTGCGCTTACTTTTGAGACATTCAATCGCTTTACCGACATCGTGCACTGTCATGCAAGGAATGTGGAATGATGAACGAGAAGAAAGTTTGCCATCACAAAATTTGACAAGGATTGGGGATACAATGGGTGCCTTGGACGTAGTGTTTTGCAGCAACGACTGGGCAGCAGAAAGAAAATGATTATTAAAAGTTTCTGCAGAAATAGAGGTATGTGTAGGGCTATAGTTAGATTTTTTTAACAGCATTAAGCGCTCTCCAAACAGAGACTGTATCCTTTTTGTCATTCATTATTCGTTTAAAGAGTGACTTTTGGGCATCAAGAACTATTTTTTTTACGCGATTGCGTTGCTAACGGTAAGCAGGGAAATCTTTTTTTTCTGTTTTAATTCATCTCTCAATTGCATGGCATCGACCAAACCTTTGTTTCGCCAAGGCGGCAGTTGCGTTTTTTTTTACTCGTTTTTCCCTAATCGGGGCGTGCCTATCAAGAACGCTGAGTACCACTCAGACAATACACTATCAGGCTCGCAATGATGATAAACAGTATCAATAGAAACGGAACTAAGGTTAAACAAAAAAGCCTCTTTGTTAAAATGCTTAAGCGATCTATACATGATGGTAGTGTGCTGGTGTTTACGGATAGGTTTATCTGCTTTCACGGTCCCGTTACAGCAGACAGGATATTGGTCGCTGATTCCAAATTGTAGTACATCCGTCTCCAACACTCGGCTCTTGTTCGATGTATATATATGATCAATGAGTGTAGAGGACGTAGACGTAACACGAGTTGTGGATGTTATCAGCTGTTTGAGCCCGAAAAGAGTAATAGTAGACTCCCATGTAGGGTTAGCGGAAAACATGTTAATGTTAAAATCCCCTAACAAAAGCACGTCTGAAGTACAGTTTTTAACTTGATCTAGCATGTCGGTGAAATCATCAAGCCATACATGTGGTGCAGGAGGGTTCCTGTAAATAAAACCAACTAATACAGGACTTGACTTGTTCTTTATTTCTACTCAAACAGTTTTCACTGTGTCTGATTCAATGTCCGGTCTTCTACGGGTGATGTCTTTTATAGAATCATGAATATACAAGGCAATGCCGGTATGTGTGGGGCTTTGTGGTTCGCGGTGTATAATGGGAAAATCAGGTATAGAAATTACGTCATCGCTGATATTGGAGTAAAGACGGGTTTCCGTGAAACCAAACAAGTGGAAAGGGTTGGGTTGACTAAAAAGAACACACACACTTCGGGAGTCTTGTTACATAGATGATAGATATTGAGATGACCTATGTGAATATTAGAGGAGTCTGACATGTTGAAAAGACGAATACTGTGAACACAACAGTTCAGAAACAGGTAATACACACTGAGCTGCACAGGCAATAAACCTAACAAAGATCAAATGTTTGTCACAATGAAGCATTGTCATTTAATTTAAAAACTATGACAAGAAAATCGAGTTGAAACTGGATCAGTGTCACACGCAGTTTCGCAGTCTAACACCTGAAAGTCAAAAGTCCAGTTTCCAGTGGCACAGTCGTAAAGTCTACGGCAAAGGGAAGCACAAAAAAGTTAATAGTACCAGCTATGAACGCTTAGACAGGCTGCAAGGTCTGGTTGAACGGAGGGTACATCAATAAAGCACTGTACTGAAAGCCATGGGACGGGGCCCAGGGATACTGGCGTGCAGGCGACAAATTGTAGAGACCGTAGGGGTTCGGGATCAGGGTGTCGAGTACCACTGTGGTTGCAGAAAGGACTGCTCATGCTGCTGTTATTGCGGATAGTTAGGTGGTCTGTTTTGTTGGTCGACCTCTATATGTGTTTGTGACAGTAAGTCCGTACTCGCTGCAGAGTATGATTGCTCGCTGTGGGACTGGCTGTGTGTCTGCGGCTGGTGTTTGACCACACTAGAATATGTTTGTTTTATTTCAGTCTGCGAGTGGGCCTCTTTCACAGCAGTCTGGGAGTGGTTGTCGTCGGCAGTGTGCCCACCCCACTTTATACTGTAGGCCAGTCAAACAATTCCCTGGCCACTGGGGTGGATTTTGTCGCTGTAAAGTGCCTTCCTAGGTAGCCCTTTTGTAGTAGTGAAGGATTGCGTGTTGTCCAGGAAAGTGGCCCCAAACTTGCGACAAACATGGCATAGATTGGCATTGGACAGGCCAATTGCGATGTTCATGGCATGTCTGGGACCACGCCTGGCCGGCAGAATGGACGAAGCCTGCATGAATCGCGTTTCGGGGAACACTCGTTTGCAGTGATGAATAAGGTTCTCCCACATCTGGCTGGTCACCTCGCTGGATTTACAGTCGTTAATACCTACATGTAGCTTCACACATGTACACAGCTAATCTGGGAGAACACTGGCAGCGTCTTAAGCCAGTGTCAGGTGAGTCGAGGTCAGGCCTGAAACTGATAACACTTGCACTGTGTCGCCCTCGTAGGTAGCCATCTTGTTGCCCTTCAGGTGCTTGACCGTAGAGTCACTAAGGACGAGTGTAGTGGTGTCAGCCTGTACTGTCTGTTGAAAGATAAGCTGATCAGGCGGCAGCCTATCTAACTGGTGAGAGCGCGGTGAGGTGATGGCGGAGTCGGGACCAGCTTTGATCTTCTGCGGGGCATGGTAGCGCTAATCAGCACAGGAATGCGGGCACCGCTAGCTTGGCCCATGTCACCACTGACAGCAGATAGCTCACTGGCGGAGTGTGGCGGCGTGACGTCACCTGACGTTATAGCGAGTGGAGGGGTCGGCGGGTGCGAGGTCAGTTTTTTCACCTGCTTCCTCACGTCCTGGATAACCTGACGCTGGTTGCCGGCCGTTGATGATAGCTGCGTGACTTGAGTGGTCAGCGTAGAGACAGTGTCATCCAGCTCTGACAGAATGCTGTATGACACCTTCAGGTCTTTGGCCACTTTGACGGCAATGTCTTTGATCGCGCTGTCAAGCTGGTTGATCCTGGCCAGTGCACACGTAAGGTCGCTCTTCAGCGATGACATTTCAGTGCGGAGCGTAGCGATGAGTTCGTGTGCACTGGCGAGTTGAAGATTGATATAGACTACAGTTACCGGCAGTTGGAGCGAGGATTGAGAGGCCGCCATGTCGCTGTCTGTATTGCTGGGTACGGTGGACATAACATTAGACAGGGGAGACAAGCCGGAGTGTGGTTCCAACACCCTGTCCGGTGTGTTAACTGCTGTGGGGCACAGTGGATGGGGATTAAGGGTCAATGGCTGTGTAGACGAGGTCGCCTCTGAAATGGGGCTTAAGTCTGATGCCAGAAGGAGAGGGGGTTGCCTGAGCAAGCGGTCGGGGGGAGGGGGTGCGATAAAGGCCGGGTGGAGTACTTGTACCCGCGCCCCCGGACGTCGACAACGCCCTTACGTCCACAAGATAGGGGCGTGGCAAAGGCGTGGCTGCGCTGATATCGCGATGCAGTGCTGTTTGGTCGTCCATTGGCAGCTGGGAGACAGAGAGAGAGAGAGAGAGAGAGAGAGAGAGAGAGAGAGAGAGAGAGAGAGAGAGAGAGAGAGAGAGAGAGAGAGAGAGAGAGAGAGAGAGAGAGAGAGAGAGAATGACAATGACAATGACAATGAATCTTTATTTTCCAAGGATAAAAAGATTTAGGTCTGAAGACCTTTCTTCCATCTTGTCCTTGCTAAACTACTTACACAAACACTCACGGGGCCGCACGCACTGACACACCATAAGCGCCCAACAAGGCGAGTCATACTGGCTGCCCCCCCCCCCCCCTCCCAATGAACAATGAACAATGAACTTTTATTTTACAACGGTAAAAGCATTTGGTTACAACCAATTTTGAAACTTGCCGTTGCTACATCTAAACTACAGACTATCCATACACATAACCACAAACACTACAATGGTCTAATACATAACTCATTTCGAGCAATGTACACACACACCCGCACGCACAATTCACATACACTCATACAAACGCATGCACTCACATTCACACACACTCAGTCACAAACGCACCTGGCACGCATGCGCGCGCATACACACACACACACACACACACACACACACACACACACACACACACACACACGCACGCACACGCACACACACATCATTATACAGATAAAAAATGAAGTAATAACATACTTTAAAACAACTAAAATACAACAGAAAAGATAAAATGAAAAAGGTGTTTCGGTATTATTATTTACATATAATTATACAGAAGAACATATTAATACTTTTAAGTTCTAATAAAATATAAATGAAATAATAAATAAAAGATAAAAAATCAGTATTCACGAACACAATATCCTTTAATCCACACACAGACATTCCCGCAAGTGCTCGCAAGCATATGGACACACACACACACACTGGACATAAACTTGCCGTTGCTACATCTAAACTACAGACTATCCATACACATAACCACAAACACTACAATGGTCTAATACATAACTCATTTCGAGCAATGTACACACACACACACACACACACACACACACACACACACACACACACACACACACACACACACACACACACACACACGCACACACAAGCACGCACACACACACACACACACACACACACACACACACACACTCCCACACACACACACACACATGTGCAAACATATATATCCTATTGACCTTAATAAAACATAAGAGACGCCCGCATAAAAGGAAGTACAGTGCTAAATGCTAACATGGTGAAATGATCACTAGACGTACAACAGGAGTCAGTGGTAGAAAGAGTCATTAGTACGAAGATCGCACACATTCAGTGGCTTGCATGTACACATTATACATTCGGAATATGATAAAGCGGCATGCAAATGTACTTGTACAAACACATACACCTCATACGCACACATATAATAATAATAATAAAGGTAATTTATATAGCGCCTAATCACCAAGGTGCTCTAGGCGCTTTAAATCGCAGTAATGAAACAAAGCAAAATACGAAAAAACAAGCACACAAAACAACAAAAATACATTGATTTACAAGGAGCAAAAAACTCTCTCTCTCTCTCTCTCTCTCTCTCTCTCTCTCTCTCTTCCTGCACGAGTGCGAGTAAGTCGCACAGTCACATCGCTCCGTCTCCAGTGACAATTGTGTTGGCAGTGTTTGGTTGTGATGTGTGATTTTTAGCCTCAGTGACTTGTGATAGTGACTTCTATTGGAATGTGATTTTTCCATTTGTGTAACATTCATTTTTCCAGAATTATGAACGTTTCTTTTTTTCCTCATCACTGTTCTTTTGAATACTTCGAGCGGTGGAACATGGACTCTTCCGTTTCTGGGTCGCTTGGCGCCAGTCCGGCGTGCCTAGTACAGTCGTATTAAGCAATCCCCAGTCTGCCGTGAACCTAGACATACATCCTTATGGTTCCCGCAGATGCGAAAGCTCATGAGAATCCTGGCTGCGCGAGTAGATGCAGTAACTGTTTCCATCGGGTACTGATTAGACGTGTTGACAGCAAGTATAAACAGACCGCTCTGCTAGTGCGAGCTCACATTCCAGCTTATCAGTCCAGATGTGTGGTAAAGTAAACTGACGCTAGCCGGGCCCCAGTGCTTGACAGTCGCTGCCGCCGTCACTCTTGAGCGCAGCAGTGAGCTATCATGGCAATCGTCTCAACAAGACGGCACCACTTGACTTGCCAGTGATTACCTGGCCGAGGTAAACATCGGCCATGATACGGATTTTGCTTCGCCCCAATCTCGTCACACTTCGGTGAGCACAAACGACCGTCCTAAGTAAACTTAATCAGCAAACAAGATGGCACGTCGAGAGTGAAGCGAGCGCATTGATGACACCAATCCCCCAACAATGCCAGGCCCCACCACCCGATCTAAATCCTTTTCCCCACTTGAACCCATAGAGGAGATCACAGATACAAATGACCCCATCCAGAAGCACTTTATAACGGACTCCACCAGAGTGTTCGCGTGGAGACTAGCTCTACATGAACGCTACCTCGCGCATCCAGCCCCTGGAATATCAGCATCTTGGGAAGACCGAAACAAGAACAAGAAACCCATTGACTCCTCCATCCAACCCCCCTATCATGACGCCCTGAACAACACATTGATTCAACTAAATGACGGAACCCCCGATGGAGATGTAACCATCACTATCTACTATACGTCCTATCTGATAAGAGTGCAGGGAAAAAACTGCAAGCAGTGGATAGATGAAGAGTTTCTAGTTGTTCAAGAAATAGTAGAGGACACTGTATCTAGTTCCAGTCTTCTCTACCCACCCTCCCCTCAGACACCGTCATCACCCCATTTCTTTGAAAATGAATTAGCATCTGCCATCGCCCAACCTCCAACCACCCTGCACCACGGAGGTATCCCACCCCAATACCCGCAAGCTCAAACCACCAACACCTTCCAGCCTGACACTTTCCCCCCTCACCCTGATGCTTGCATCATCTAACCCCTCCCCCCCTGCCTACGTCTGGCCCCTCGTCTGACGTCACTAACGACAGCACCTGTGGAACGCCAAAAAGCAGCTCAACAGGGTGGGACTCAAATCCTGCCACTGAAACCATCTGCAAGCGACCAACAAAGTAGGACTGGGAAAAATTTCAGTGCAGTGCTTTGAATGCCAAACACATCACGAAGGCGGGCAAGTAGAATGTCATGGTCAATGGTATCAAACGCTGCGTTCAGATCGAGCAGAGTCAGAACAGAGATTAGATATTCATCGCTAGCAGCAAGTAGGTCATTCACAACACGCAGCAATGCTGTCTCCGTGCTATGACCAGACCTATATGCTGACTGGAACACATGCCACAGACCATTATTCTTGATATGGTCTAGCAGCTGTGTGAGCACAATCTTTTCCAGAAGCTTTGAAAGAAAAGGTAGGTTGGATACAGGTCTGTAGTTTTTCAAACTGTTGGGATCAAGTAAAGATTTCTTTAAGAGCGGCTAAACAATTGCAGTTTTGAAACGCGTAGGTACAGTGCCATGCAAGAGGGACTCATTTACAATAGTTGTAACAACTGGTACAATTGAATCTTTACATTCAAAAAGAAGGGACGAAGGCACAGGGTCTAGCTCACAGGTCTTGAGAGACATCTTACTCATGGTGTCTAGCACTACCTTTTCGGTCACTGGACTGAAGCATGCAAGAGGAGTGCCAGCAAAACACTTAGTTTCAAATGAGCAAGATGTCTGAGCATCATCACATTTGTCAATGTTGTCACGCATTGTTCTGACTTTGGAACTGAAAAAGCGAGAGCAGTTCTGGGAGATCACAGATTTGATGCGTGCTGGGCAGTTGAACAGATTTGGTCTTACCCAAGAGTCCGTTAGTCATACGGAAAAGTTCTTTGCAAGTACTTGCTGCAGCAACTTTTGCGCAGATGAAAGCAGTCTTGGCATTGGTGGTCAAGCGAGTGGTCTTATACTTCAAACCACTCAGAATCTGTTTATGAACAGTCAGCCTAGACTTGAGACAACACCTCTCTGCCTGACGCCTTTCGTGCTTCAAGGTGCGCAGTTCAGCGACCACAGACGGGTACCAGGGCGTGGAGTGATGCTGCGACACCCGGCGATCTAGGACAGCCCGCAGACCAGCGTTGAGTTGCTCGGCCGAGACGTGGGGACGGATGCCGACAAAGTCTGCAACATCGGTTATGGTCGATCCCCTTGAGGTTCCTCGAAGTCTTGGTAACAGGCTGCAGCTGAGGTTTGGTTATATCCAAAAGACACAGAACTGGAAAATGGTCAGAAGACATGGTGTGGCTCACAGAGGCGGACCTAAAGATGGAGTCCTCCTCTCTATACACGACCCAGTCGAGTGTATGACCTTTGGTATGAGTAGGATGATGCACGCCTTGAGACAGACTGAAGGTTTGTAATAGGTCAAGCATACGAGCCGTGTTGGTGTTGGAAGGACAGTCAAATTGAAAGTTGAAGTCGCCGACAATTACAAGCATTCCCACCCAAAGAATTATAGTGCTCCATGAAATCCGCAAACTCGCTGAAAAACGTAGTGTCTATTCTTTCTGTTGGGGGGTGGGGGTGGGGGTGGGGGGTGGGGGTGGGGGGTGGTGGTGGACGGTACAGACAGTAAAAGTGCACATGCTGCGCACAGAAAGTGTCAAATGGGCAAGCTCAAACGTTGAATGAGAAAAGGGGAATGATGATGTGATGTTGGCATGCTCCAATAAACTGTCACGGATCAAAAAAGTCCTCCACCACGAGTAGCATGGGAGATGGATCTAAGGCAATAGCCAGATGGAGTTATGTCCACACATTTCGCCTCGTCTCCTTGACATTTAAGCCAGGTCTCTGTCAGGAACAACACATCGATGTTCTGGTCATGCACAAAATTACACATCTCAGTCCTTTTGTCACGCTGTCCCACTGACTGTGCGTTGAAAGTACAGACGTTAAAATATTTCTGCTGAGGTTTAGTGTTTATGTAGATGAGGTTTTAGGCGAAACTATGTCCTTTGAGGGTGCACATGGCAACGTGTTAGACCTGCCAGTGATGAGAACAATAATTTGTCTCTGTTTCCTCCAACCACCTCTCCGGGTCCGTTTACGAGGCAAATTACACCCTATCTCCAAACTCCGAAGGTTGAGGATGAGAGTGGGGTCCAGACGTATAGCCACAGGTCTAATACACAACAAATCATCTCTGGAGTACTTGTGTTGTGGATCAGTGGGCGGTAGATTAGAGAGGTTCACTGGCAGACTGGATTGATACACAGTGCATGATGACGGATTGGTGACACCGACAGACTGGGTCACTGTAGGCAGACCAGAAGAGTTCATCTGTAGGCTGGATGTACACACAGTGTGTAACGATGGACTAGTGGCACAGTTGTAGACTGAGTAGGTGCAAAGGTACAGCAGGTGCAGTCAAGCGTGACTGCCACTGATCCAGTAGAGCAAAAAACAGTAAAAGCCAAAGCATTTTCCACTCTGGAGGAAATGGTCCACAAAAAAGATACCAAAATGTAGCCCAGTTCATCATGAACATGAAGATAACATACTTCAAAAGGGGCAATCAACACAGCCACAATTACACACGAAACAATGGGAGAGAGGTTCACTCTGCCTGTAAGGCGTATGAACACTACTCACTGCATGCACACTGACTGACTGACCGGCTCACTCACTCGCTCGCTCCCCACGCACGCACGTACAAAATGACACACACACACACACACACGCACACACGCACACACACACGCACACACACACACGCACACACACACACACACACACACACACACACACACACACACACACACACACACACACACACACACACACACACTCAATTACGACAGTTGATTACGCTGACAGCGGATGCGCATGGGTGATCAGTCACATGGCCAGCGGTGATTTACAATCTCGACTTGAAGTGCTTAAATAGGCTAAGCTTAAAAGATGACAGCGTATTAGCATTTCTCATTTCACGCGGTACTGAATTCCATAGTGTGCTTCCCGCATAGGACAGGCTACTTTTGAAAAGGTCAATCCGTGGGCGGGGGGGCTCGAAACTGATGGCCAAATCTAGAAACTTCAGGGAAACGTCCAGGAAAAAAAGTGTACAGATACGCTGGGCTTGACTAATTGCGCAACTTAAACATTAAGACACCCTTGTTAAAGTGAAAGTGTGTCTTTATAGGGAGCATATCCGGAAACGCGAGTTTGTAATCGGTGGAAAGATGGGGAGCCGGAAATATTAATTTGGCAGCTCTCTGGTGTAGGCAGTTTAACCTCTTCATATGCACTTCGTTTGGACCATCCCACACTGTTGAAGCATAGTCGATGTGAGATTTGATGTGAGCGTTGTAGAATACTTTGCGTGTTTCAACATCACTTATGAATTTAAGTTTAGACAGCATATACAGGTTTTTCAAAACACGTTTACATACAGTGTTGATATGAGACTGCCATTTCAGCTGATCGTCCACAATGACTCCTAGCTGTCAATGCTCGGTGGCCTGTTCTATGACATTATCATTCAGAGACAGGCTGAGAGAAAGCGGTTTAAGCTGGTATTTATGGCGTGTAGTAATTATATTACCATGTTTTTTGTTGTTGTTGTCAATGGATTAAGTGCCATAGCGTTTGAGTCACACCAGTCAGAAACTTCCTGAAGATTCTGTTGTAGCCGTGCACTAATGGTTACTATGCTTTTAGCCGGTGTATGTATTGCTGTATCGTCAGCAAGCATGTCGCACCTCGGCACTGCTGAGGTGAAGTGGTAAGTCGTTAATAAATAAACAAACAGAAGAGCAATGGCCCGAGGACAGAGCCCTGAGGCACTCCGTGCCGGACAATGCCTGCCGACGAATAAATAGCGTTAATAATTCATTTTGTTTTCTGTTGCTTAGGTAAGAACTAAAGAATGATACAGCGCTAGAGGAAGGTAAATATATTTCAAGTTTATTCAGCAGGATTCCGTGATTAACGAGATCAAAGGCTTTCTTAAAGTCCAGAAATACAGATCCTTTTAATTCTGATTTGTTTAGTGACGTCAGCCAAGTATCTATAAGTCTAGTTATGGCCGTATGGCAGGAGTGTTTAGGACGAAAGCTGACTGAAAAGCGTGAAGGAGATTCCTTTCTTCTAAGTACTTGTGCAAATGTTTATGAAAGTGCCTCTCTAGGGGCTTCGAAAGAGTTGACAAGAGTGAAATTGGTCTGTAGTTGTTAACATCAGTGAGATCTCTTATCTTTGGTAAAGGGATTACTTTTGCACGTTTCAAATCTTTTGGGAACGTGTTGTGCTTGATGCACAAATTATAAATATAGATAAGAGATTCCACAGGACCTTTTGCTTTTCATTGACATGATTAGCTTACCAACCTCGTACACAGCCAATGGAGGAATAGAAAAGGGATATTTGGCGGCTGTCCTATGGTCACAAATGTTCCTCGAGCTCTCGGGACAATTATACTAGTGTTGATCTGAGCTTGAGGGGATAAGTGAGTCAACAACAGAGAGAAAGTGGTTGTTAAAAGTGTTAACATTAAGTTTGGCAGGGATTGCTGGGGATTTCTTACTGCTGCCTCTAGTAACAAGGTTTACAGCACGCCAGAGTGAAGATGTGTCTTTATTATCTTTGATCAAACGACCACAAAGTGATTTCTTTGCTTGGACGACCATAGATTTAACTAGATTTCGCTGTTTCTTATATTCTTGAAAACGTTTGTGTTCTCTCAGCTCGTCTCTTAGCGACATGGCTCGAATAATTTCTTGTGTTAGCCACTGGAATAACGTTTGATGTTTTACTCTTTTCTGTCGCAAAGGGGCATTTTTGTCTAACACACTATTAAACAGTTTATACCAAAAAGACAAAGCTCTATCTGGATCAGTTTCATTATGGACGATTTCAAACTGAGTGTTGCGGAGATCAGCTAGAAAAGCAGCCTCGTTAAAATGTTTAAATGAGCGAAACGTAATAATAGTGTGTGCATGCTTTTTCTGCACCGGAATCCTATAGGACCACTCACAGACAACGGGGTAACGATCACTAATACTGAGACCGGCAACACTAACATTAGACACGGTTTGGGGACGGTTAGAGTAAATGTGGTCTATGAGTGTTGCCGTTTTTATGGGTGATCCTGGTTGGAAAGGGGACTAACTGTTTTAGGCATACTTGGTTCGTTGTACACTCCCACGCCGCATGTGTTTTCAACATTCGATATTGAAGTCACCTAACAGCAACACGTCATTGTCGACGGCGTGAAGAAAGTTATCGTACCATTCGTATGTCAGTGGCTGCTGGATTACGATACAAGAAACCGACAAAAGCTGGTCGGACTTTGGGGCATCGTATCTCTATCCATACACACTCGACTTCAAAAGTTTCTATGTATACACGCCTACGGACAAGATTCTGGATTGCAATGTGAACATAAACAGAAATGCTTGTTTGACCAGGTCCCTTAACATCGCGACGAAAGACAGCGAAATTTGGAAGACTAATTGCGTCGTCGCTGATGTTGAAATTTAAACGTGTCTCGCAAAGACCAGACAGGTGGAATGGTTCAGATTTGTTCAAATACACGTTCAAGTCAGACACATTAAATAAGTGAAAAATATTCAAGTTCCCAATGCGCAGATTGGTGTGCTTTTCCTTGGAATGATCCATTGTCACTTTGGAAAAGTAAATTTCAGAGTCGAAATATATCAGCAAGACAGTGTGCCGATAATAAAACACAGTCTACAGGTACGTGGTAATAATAATAATAATAATAATAATAATAATAATAATAATAATAATAATAATAATAATAATAATAATAATAATGAATATACTAAACTGCATCACTTTACCGTCCATTACACAGTGTCGTTACCAAGCGTGACGCCGTTTCTCAACGTAATACAGTTTAAAAGCGCACCAAGCAGCAGTGGCGAGTCCGGGCCGACACACTTGACGAAGTTGCTTACGTGGGTAATCCTCTCAGTGGCTTAACACAACCGATGGTTACTTAAAGAATCACTTACTTCTCACTTGAAACACAATAGACGGATGATGTGTGGTAGACACCAGTAGTTTAAAGCTTGTAGCGTGCGATATTGAATATAGCAGGCTGCACGCTTTAAATAACACAGTCAATCCCGAGGAATGATAAGAGCACAGATAGGAATCGCGCAATCCCGGTAATCCTAAGAAAAGATCAAAGCACTGCTTAAAGCAGGCTAAACACACACACAGAGGCAATACAGTGCCTTGCAATAAAACTAGGCACAAATGTTGAAATTGTCACAAATCAAGGCGAGTAATGTATCAAGTCGTCAATTTACACGATGCGAGAAGACAGTTTAGTTAACACAGCACGAACAGCGCTGACGTTATCACACGCTGCCTGACACATCCACAGTGACAAGCACAGTGGTAAAATCGAAATAAAATAAAGCAACGAATTACCATCCACGTGAGAGGTCGACATGTCCACTGGCACCATTCAATGTGGGCCTTTAGTAGAGCTGATGTTGTGTGGCACGCTATTTTCTGGGTAGGTAGACACGGTAGATGATGGGCGATGACCTGACCCGGCCACGCACCAAGGCAACCCTCCATAGAGAGAGAGAGAGAGAGAGAGAGAGAGAGAGAGAGAGAGAGAGAGAGAGAGGGGGGGGGAGACAGGGAGAGAGGGAGGAAAAGATATATATATATATATATATATATATATATATATATATATATATATAATATATATATATATATATATATATATATATATATATATATATAGAGAGAGAGAGAGAGAGAGAGAGAGAGAGAGAGAGAGATGATGATGATGATGAATCTTTATTTATTCAGGATAAAGCTATTAGGCAACTCAATGCCTGTCTTACAAGCTGTCCTGTAAACAAACAACATAACAGGAAAATAAACAGGGAGCATGCAAATACTAACAATAATAATAGTAATAAGAAGAAGAAGAAGAAGAGGAAGAAAAACTACGGGAAAAAAACGCAATGGAGAATTTGTAACTGCCTCCGATGCAAAAAGCAAGAGAACGAAACGCGTGCACAGCATTAATATTATACTCATCTAAGACAGTGTCATAGAATCAGCAGCATCAATAGCGTATAGTGACACCGACAACACAATAGATGATCAGGTAGCAAATTTAAGGAGAAAGAGAAAAAATTTGACGTTTACGTGTTATCAGCAGAATTATTTTTATATGGCAAACTGTGAAGTCACGCTGATTGGAAGTGAGTGTGCAATGCACGTTTAAAATGGATTTTATCGCAAAATGATTTAATGTTTAATGGCAATGAGTTCCAGACAGAACTACCAGAAAATAGAAGGCTTGACTTGTAGAGATCTATCCGTGGGCGGGGTAAGTGAAGCAAGTCATTCCTCGTATGTAGGTGATGCCGAGGGCTGAAGTTAAATATCATGCGCAGATATTCCGGGGCTTGATAATGAAATATTTTGTGCATGAGGACGCATTTGTTAAATTTGAGTTGTTCCTTCAGTGTAAGCAGGCCAAGGGATTTTATTTTCTCAGCCGTGGAAATAGGGTTAGGAATAATTAACTTAACTGAACGACGATACAGCGAGTTTAGTTTTTTAAAATGAAGTTCACTGCATTCGTCCCACAAAGAGGACGCATAGTCACAGTGGCTTTTAATGTGTGCGTGAAAGAACAATGTACAGCACTTTGTACTAAGAATATGTCTAAGTTTAGATAGCAGAAATACATTCCTGGACAAGGTTTTGCACAAACTGTCGATATGTGGCGACCAGTTCAGCTGGTCGTCAATTACAACTCCCAGTAGGCGGTGCCTGGATACTTGTTGGATAGGTTTATTGCCAAGTGACAGTTTCAGAGGGGCAGGATGTAGCTGACGCTTTTGGCGGGTTGTTATCAACATGCTTTTGGTTTTAGAAGTACTGATTAGCATGCGATTTTGCGCACACCAATCTGACACTTCATAGAGACTCTGCTGGAGGATACAATTTAGCGTCGTTTCACGTTTGTCTGATGTATGCAGAGTTGAATCGTCAGCAAAGAGTTCGCATTTAACCTCAGGATTTGAGATGGAAAGAGGTAGATCATTGATGAATAAAGAAAATAAAAGAGGCCCTAGGATAGATCCTTGGGGAACTCCGTGCATCACTATACCTTCTTGCGAATACCGCCCATTGGAGTACACCTTCTGTCGGCGGTTACTGAGGTAGGAGGAGAAAAAAGCTATAGAGTTCGAATCAAGCTTATATACTGAAAGTTTCTTTAAAAGAATGTTGTGATCGACTAAATCAAATGCTTTGGTTAGGTCCAGAAAAACTGCACCATTTAATTTGGAATTGTTTATTGATGAGAGCCAAGAGTCAACAATGTGCACGAGGGCAGTATGACATGAGTGTTTAGGTCTAAAACCAGACTGAAGAGATACGAGGAGGCGGTGATTCTCCAAGAATTGGAGTAGGTGCTTATGAACGTGTCTTTCTAGTGGCTTCGATAATAGTGATAACACTGAAATAGGACGGAAATCGTTTGGACTTTTGGGATCTGTACATTTGGGAATGGGGACAACTTTAGCATCTTTCATGGCATCTGGAAAAATACCTTGCTTGATAGAAAGGTTGAATATAAATGTCAAGGTGTCAGCTGTGTATGGAAGGGACAATTTCAGTACCATGTTGTTTATTCCATCCAGGCCACACGATTTACTTGTTAGAGTAGAAATATATTTACCTACTTCAAACACTGTCATAAGAGGTATGGAGAATGACGCACCTGTTGCAGACTCACAGTGTGTGCGCAGTTTATCAGAACAACTGTAACTATCAGTGCCACTGGAAAAAGACTGTACAAGGGACTCAGCAATATTTAAAAAGTGGGAATTGAAGTCGTCTGGAGTTATGCCTGGAGAGGTAGCAGCATTGATGGAACTCCTCTTCTTTGTAAACAAATTGATTGCATTCCAGACACTTCGGGTATCTTTACCCTCTGCGATAACTTTTTCCGCAAGCGTTTTCTGTGCTTTTCTAACTAAGGATTTTACAAGATTACGTTGTTTCTTAAAATCCGCAAACTTTTTCTGTCGTTTTAAGTCATCTCTTATTTTCATTGCGTGAATGATGTCCTTTGACAACCAAGGCGGAAGGGTAGGGTGTTTAACGCGTTTAGTCCTTAGTGGGGCATGTTTATCGAGGACCCAAAGAAATAGCTTGTACTAAAGCGAGAGGGCTTCATTGGGATCATTAGTGTTATAAATAAGGTGAAAGGGCGTGATTGAGAGGTCATGAAGAAAGTCATCTTTGTTGAACTTTGTGTAAGACCTGTATGTGATGGTAGTGTGGTGTTTGTGCTGGGGTTTATCACGTTTAACTGAAAGATTAAAACAAGTAGGAAAGTGATCGCTAATGGCTACATTCGGCACGTGGACGTTTGTGACAGCGGGTGCATTAGTAGTATAGATGTGGTCAATCAATGTGGCGGATGACAAAGAAACTCTAGTGGGAGACCGAACCATCTGCTGCAGGCCAAATAATGAGGTGGTGCAATTCCACGCCGCATTACCAGTCTTTAGCAGGTCAATATTAAAATCGCCTAGAAGGTGTATATCTTTGTTGTGACGTTGTTGCACCTTATCCATCATGGTGACAAAATCATCATACCATGAAAATGTGGCTGAAGGGGTGCGATAAATAAATCCAATTAGTGTGGGGGAAGATTTGTCACATTTCAGTTCAAGAAATAAACTTTCAACGTGACAAGACTCTAAATCCATGCGGCGGGTAACGTACTGGCGGATAGAGTTATGAATGTACACAGCTATACCGGTATGACCGGGGGATGATGCATCTCTACGGAATACAGCATAGTTATGAATGGAGATCGAGGCGTTACTAATATGTTCCCTGAGTCTAGACTCAGTAAATCCAAATATATGAAAGGGTTGGGGTTGTGAAAGTAAAACAGTGGCGTCGGGCACTTTGTTGTATAAATGATAAACGTTAAGGTGCCCTATCCGTAAATCATGCTTAGTCAGCGAACACTGATGTACATGTGGGCTACAGGCAGGCATGATGAAGCAACACGTGGGGGGAAAATGTGTACAAAAGTCAAATAAGAACAAATGAAAACTTTTGAACTCTAACAAAGTTAAACAAAACCCAGGAGAAACTACAGTGCTGAAAACTCAGCTCAGTCTATCGCTTTCGCTGCAGACAACGTCACACCCCACGCAGGGGAAATAATAGGTCGTTACGTTCTGTAGGCGAATGAGTCACTGAACGTATACCGTATCTGCGATATATACAAATATCTAAACCGGCTCCTTAGCGTCACATCCCACATAGGGGAAATAATGTGTTGGTTACGTTCTGAAAAGCGAAATAAATGAGTCACTGATCGGAGACCGTATAATATACGATACACACACTGGCTCCTTCGCTATATCAAGAAGAGTATATTTCCTCCCTTTTGAAAGAAAAGAAAATGCAGAAAGATAATAATCGTCACCATTCACAGAAAAAAAAATTCATGTCACTAATTAAATCCAAAGTGCTATTTGATGAAAAAAAAATATATATTCAATGTCGGACACTAAACAGTTTGCCAGATTGTCAGATTCATATTTCATAATTAATGAGAGGGAAGGTTTGTGCTGCACTGAGTGACTGTCTTTCCGTATGAGAGGGAAGGTGAGCGCCACACTGGTTGACTCCGTCGATTCACAGTAGAGAAGCGAGGGAGACAACCCATGTGGACATATAAATACGACATTGAGACATCATGGTACGCCGCGCAAGTTGTCTCCGTCGCTCCGCCAGAACGAATCAAGGGAGACAACGAGAGTGGGTTCAGAATGTCACTTCACTCAGTCAAGGGACGAACGATAGAGAGAGAGAGAGAGAGAGAGAGAGAGAGAGAGAGAGAGAGAGAGAGAGAGAGAGAGAGAGAGAGAGAGAGAGAGAGAGAGAGAGAGAGAGAGAGAGAGAGAGAGAGAGAGAGAGAGAGAGAGACTCAGACTCAGACTCAGACAGTTTATTGTTCAGACAAATTGTCCATACAATGGAGTGAGACATTACATAATTTATAATTCAGGTGTATATAAAGGCCATAAGGCGATGTTTATATCAACACACACACACACACACACACACACACACACACACACACACACACACACACACACACACACACACATTTCCATTCGATCTACGCCAGCACATAATAGCCACTTTTGACCTACATGTAAAATGCGGTATCCAAATCCAGGCCACAGCCGTGTACTACACAGACCAGGTCGGAGTAAGAACCACAGTTTGCACGTGGAATCATACAAGCATGCTGCTACGGAGTTTAAAAGCATGACATACAAATCTTGCTAAATCGGCAATAGACTGCGGGTTGGTAGTGTCTAGGATACACAATTCTTTCTTTCTGAGTTCCACAAGGTCAAACTTACATAGGTATTTGGCTCGCAGTTCATCATAGAATGGACAATAAAACATAAAGTGAACTTCATCTTCCACAGCCTTGGCACACAATGGACACACTTTCGTTACAGCATTGGGAGTACTATATCTTTGTTTGTTACTTTGCAATTCGGTTATGCCAAGTCTAAATTTAATGTATAGATTTTTGACATAGGTTGGCTTAACCAGTTCAAAATAATTTTCTTGGACAAGTGTATGTTTAAAACTACGATACACAGTAAAACGTTCACTCTCAGAAAGCTTTGATGACCAGTTTTGTTTGGCACAATCAACCATCCTTTGTTTAAACTTGTTTATAAAAGCATTCCTGTTTCCAACACCTTGTGAAATCCATACATGACCAAACCCATTTCGGAAAAGCAAATTCTTTATCTTTGACACCCATGTTTCTTTCCCTTTATCGTCTAAATCCTTAAGCATATGATAAGCCATATTTGCAAATCTAGTAACAGGTAAAGCGCAGAGTCGAAGCCAGTAGGAAACACATCTTACTGACGTTAATACTGACAGGGGATATCGACCAAGTTCACCATAAACCATCAGGTTCGGTGTGCGGAAGTTGACATTAAGAAAACGTTTACATGCAAATGTATGGACTCTTTCAATTTCGGCACACTCGTTTATACCCCAAATTTCTGAGGCATACAACAAAATTGGGACAACCTGCGCATCAAACAGCTTGAAAAAAACATCAGGACTAGCGCAGTTAATTTTCTTCAACATACAGAAAATATCGATTACACATTTTTTTGCCTTAGTCACTAAGTCATCAACGGATGTGTTTAAACTCAAACGTGTGGTAAAGTTTAACCCAAGGTACTTATACATATTGACAACTTCTACCCTCGTTCCCCCGTAAATCCATTTCTCATATTTTGACAAATACCCACCATTTCGAAACACAATTATTTTTGTCTTGTCTAGGTTAACAGACAAACCAAGCTTAGATGCTTCTTTGTATAAATTGTTCAGCTGAGTCTGAAGGCCATTGGGGGTTGATGAAAACAAAGCAATGTCATCTGCAAACATCAACAAAAACAGTTCTGCTGCATCGGCTTTTAGTTGGAAACCATGTTTACCATTTTCAATAATGTACACAGCAAGCTCGTTAATCAAAAAGGAGAACAATGTCGGCGATGCTAAACATCCTTGTTTTAAACCTTGGAAACACTCAAAAAACGCTGTACAATTCAGGCTGTCTCTAACACAAAATTTCACCGAGTCATACATTGCCTTCATAGCTGAAAGCATTTTGCCGCGCACTCCAGCCTTCAATAAAATATTCCAAAGCACACCTCTTTTAACAGTATCGAAAGCTTTGCGGAAGTCAACAAAAGCCACATAAACTTTCTTATTTTGTAGAAGTTGTTTTTGAACAATAGCATAAAGTGTAAATATATGGTCCACAGTAGAGTAGGATTTCCTAAACCCGGCTTGTGTTTCAGACAGAATATTATGTTCCTCAGCCCAGTCTGTTAACCTTCTGTTCAAAATGTAGGTATACAGTTTACTAACACAGCTAATGAGAGCAATACCACGATAATTATCTGGATTATTTACATCTCCTTTCTTGTGGAGTGGGAAAATAATAGCTTTAGACCATTCGCTGGGGAACAACCCTTTGTTGAATAGAGCATTAAAATACTTAGTGAGAAAGGAGATGATAGCTGGGTTGGAGACTTTAAGGACTTCATTTATAATTCCATCAGGCCCGGGGGCCTTTCCTGCTTTGGCATGTTTTATAGCAGCAATAACTTCTGCTTCTTCTATGTTGATATCTAGGTCATGAAATAAGGCTTCATCAGACTCAGAGTCTTCTGAAAAATATACATCATCATTATTCTCTTGCTGTGCTATGTTTTCATTTAGAATGCTAGAGAAGTGATCAAACCACTGCTTCTTTGTTATATTGTTTCTTAAACGACGAGAGAGAGAGAGAGAGAGAGAGAGAGAGAGAGAGAGAGAGAGAGAGAGAGAGAGAGAGAGAGAGAGAGAGAGAGAGAGAGAGAGAGAGAGAGAGAGAGAGAGAGAGAGAGAGAGAGAGAGAGAGAGAGAGAGAGAGAGAGAGAGAGAGAAAAAAATGATGATGATGATGAAACGTTTTTGTTCAGGATAAAGTTTTAGGCATGTGAATGTCTCTCTTACAAACTGTCCTGCTACTCTACACACATAAATATACATTGAGCAACATAGTAAAGTATTAAAATATTAAAAACAACAAACAAACAAACATAGTGTCAAGAACATTGAAGAGTACGAAAAGCATAAAAGGCGAAAAAAAAAAAAAAAACAACAACAAAAAACCCATGTATACATAAACAGCGACATCTTGTAATTAGAACATGTCTCTGAAAATACAGCATCAATAGAAGATAATTGAATCGTGGTATTACTTTAGAAGTAAAAAGCGATAAAGGCAACCCTTAAAAATATTAAATTTAGGAATAGACTTAAGATGCTGGGGGTAAATTATTCCATGCTTTTGCACCTGAAAAGGGCCAGGCTAGTTTTATATATATCTTGACTTGTTTTTAGTAGGTAGAGCGACCTGTTTCTCGTGTTCTGTCTATGATTATCTGAAAACAGAGTTCGCAAATGGAGTGGGGCTCTCTCGAGTAGAATCTTGTACACACCGATTAAATTCGAATTGTTTGTTTAATGCCATCAATTTAAAAGATTAGATTTTTTGTCTGTGGGAGCGGGTCCAGGAAGTATGAGTTTAACACCGATACACCTCGACGATACAGAGAGTTTACTTTTTTCATATGAATTTCGGTGCAACCGTCTCAGACAGTGGAACCGTAATTACAGTGCGTTTTGATATGCGAGTAGAAGAAAAGCTTGCAAACGTCAGGATTAACTATACGGTTGAGTTTAGACAAAAGAACAAGTTTTCTTACACAGTTTTGCATACGATGTCAACATGAGGTTCCCAGTTTAATTATTGTGTCTACTGTTACGCCCAGCAAGCGATGCTTAGTTACTTGTTCAATAGGTTGGCCATCAAAGGTAAGTGTTAAAGTTGGTAGGCCGCGCTGGTGTTTCTGGCGTGTTGTATCTAACATGCAATTTGTCTTTGAAATGCTAATTATCAAGCGATTATTAATGCACCAGTCAGCTACTTCGTCCAGACTCTGCTGGAGTGCCTCATTGATGTTCGCTAGCTCCTTGTTAGATGTGTGTAAGGTTGTGTCGTCAGCGAACAGTTCACAGTTAGCCTCTGGGTGAGATGGCGGCAGATCATTAATAAATAATAGAAACAATAATGGTCCTAAAACAGATCCCTGTGGAACACCATCTGATGAACATTTGTCATTTAGGAGTACTTTCTGTGTTCTGTTTTTGAGATATGAAGACAAGAGGGAAACAGTATTTGAGTTAATGTGATAAAGTGGTAATTGTTTTCAGGAGGATGGAATAATTGACAAGATCGAATGCCTTTTTAAGGTGAAGAAAGATTGCGCTGATACTATCTTGTCATTAATGGCAGAGAACCATTTATCAATAATGACAGAGAGCCATTTATCAATTTATCAATGTGATTTAGAATCATCATCATCAGTCCCTTGCCCGAACTGGGCGTTGGGGGGACTGAAAGGCAGCAGCAACAGACAGTGCTCTCCACTGAGTTCTATTTTGGGCGGTGGCAAGCAAGTCTGGCATCTCGAGTTCGGTCCATTCTTTTATGTTTGCGACCCAACTCTTTCTCTGACGACCTCGCCGACGACTTCCTTCGAGAGTGCCTTGGAGGATAGTCTTGGACAAGGTGTTGTGTCGGGTCACGTGGCCAAACCAAGCAAGCTTGCGCCGTTTCACGGTTGCCAGAAGGGGTTCATGTGGGCCCACCAGGGAAGTGACGATGCTCCGTACATATTCGTTGGTCTTGTGCTCGCGGTACGAGATGCGGAGCAACTTCCTCAGGCACTTGTTCTCAAAGGCCTGGATTTTCTTTTCTGAGTCTGCAAGCAGTGTCCAAGTCTCACAGCCGTAGAGTAGAATAGACACTACGAGGGACTTGTAAAGCCTGTACTTGATGGTGAAGCTGATGGAGTTACTTCGCCATATCCTGTCCAGCCTGGCCATTGCGGATGTTGCTGTACCTATCCTGATACGGATCTCTGCTATGCAACTACCGTCTTTGGACAGGGTGGCTCCCAAGTACTTGAAGCTATTGACCTCTTCTAGCTTCTGGCCGTTCATGTGAATGTTGCTGCTGCTGTCGCTTGTGGTGTTGATCATCACTTTGCTTTTATCCGTACTGATCTCCATGCCATAAGACCCTGCGCTACTTGAAAGTTTGTCTGTCAGGTTTTGGAGCTCACTATTGCTGCCTGCCATGAGGTCAATGTCGTCTGCGAATCGAAGATTGCACAGGGATCTGCCACCAATAGAGATTGAAGTATGGTGGTCGTGGAGGGTTTCCTGCATGATCTTCTCCAGGAATATGTTGAAAAGGACAGGAGAGAGCAGGCATCCTTGACGGACACCGATCGTCGTCCTGAAGAACTCGCCTGACTGATTGTTAAGTAGAACCGCGCTGCAGGCGTTCTTGTAAAGCGCTTCTATCATTTGGATCAGTCCCTCCTCTATGTTGAACGATCTCATGACTTGCCAGAGTCCGTCGTGCCAGACGCGATCAAATGCTTTCCTGAAATCAATGAAGTTGTGGTAGAGTTCGCGCTGATGCTGCAGATGTTTCTCGATCAGGACGCGGCAGTTGAAAATCTGCTCTACAGTGCTTCTTCCAACTCTGAAGCCAGCCTGTTCTTCTGCCAGCAGTTCCTCGGCGAAAGTTTTGAGGCGGTTGAGAATGATTCTAAGCATTACTTTGCTAGGGTGACTTATCAGACTGATAGTTCTGTAGTTCTGGCACTGTTTCAGGTTTCCTTTCTTGGGGAGCGGGATCACTAGAGACTGTGTCCATTCTACTGGCCATTTCTTTTGCTCCCAGATCTTTTGACAGAGTGTAGTGAGGACCTTCGTTGTTACTTCTCCTCCATGTTTCAACAGTTCAGCAGGTACGTTGTCTACACCTGGAGACTTTCCTCCCTTCAGGCCGCGTACGGCTGCTTCCACCTCTTCAGCTAACACTGGCAGGTCTTCAGCCTTCCTGGCCCCAGCCTGGTTGTTTTGGAGGATGCTGGTGTCTGGCTCAGCCTTGTAGTTATACAAGTCTCGGCAGTACTCAGTCCATCTGTTTAGTACAGCAGTGTTTTCCGTAAGGAGTTGGCCGCTGCTGTCTTCAATGACTGTGGCTGTTCGCTGTTGAGTCTTGGTGAGGGTCCTTAGCGTTTCATAAGCCTTCTTGCTGTTGCCGTTTGCCATGCCCTCTTCCACGCTACAACACTGGTCTTCAATCCAATCTTCTTTGGCTTCTTTCATCCTCTTCCTGATCTTCTTGTTGACAAGTCTGTACTTGTTTGCTGATGTGAGGTCTTGGCCTCTCTTTTTCTTCCAGGCTCTCCTCTCATCACAGAGATCGAGGATGTCATCGGTGACCCAGGGCTGTTTGCGCTTCCTCTGCTTCCCCAGCACTTCTTCTTTCACTCAGTGATTTAGAATAGTCTGGCATGAATGTAAAGGTCGAAAACCGGATTGTGCAACACTAATCAGATGATTTTGTTCAATGAAATTTAGGAGATGAGTATGTATATGTCTTTCAAGTGGTTTCAAAATTGATGATATGGATATAGGTCTGTACTCATTTAAATTAATTAAGTCTTTGCTTTGGGAAGAAGAATTATCTTAGCCCTTTTTAATTTGTTAAGAAATACATTATGCCTAATGGCTAGATTGTAGATGAATGTAAGTGACTCAACGATGAATGGCAGAGATAGTTTAAAAAAAAATGAGTACTGATGCCGTCTGGACCGCAAGATAGTTTGTTTTGTAAACTAGAAATAGATTTGCCAACATCCAGAATACTCATAAAAGGCACATAAAATGTGTGACCCGCTCTCTGCTGACTATAGTGACGCAGTTGATCCGAGTATGTGTAGTTGTCAGGGTCATTGGTATTGGTCTGCGCCAGAGTTTTAGCAACAGTTAGGAAATAAGCGTTAAACGCATCGTCCGCATTGAGATCGAGGGGAATATTAGGCGGGCGTTTACTGTGACCTTTGGTGAAATTGTTTATCACTTGCCAGACTGAGCGGATGATTCCGCCGGCAATGACAGGTTCAGCATTTTGTTTTTGGGCTTTACGAACTAAAGATTTGACATGGTTTCTCTGCTTTTTGTACTAATTAAATTTACATTACATGTTACAATGACAACGTTACTCGCTAAGCAAAGAGTTCCCCCACAAATACGTCATTGGCCAATCACGTTTCTGAGTACAAACATACCCTAATCTTCATTCAGTCAAACCTATAAACAAAACGATACCAATAAATACACAATTTAGGGGGTTACAAAACAAACAGAACTATATGGTGTTCTGAGATACTGTTTGTACCAGTTTCTAACAAAAAATAACTGAATAATTTGGTAAGTTAGATAATATCAATGACAGGAAAATTCAACCGAAGGCTGTATGCTCTGCTGTATTTAAAACGACGAAGAAACAAAACGCTGGATAAATAAACAATTGAGCGTGTTATGCAACAAAATAACTATATGCACGCGCTGTGTTTGGCGCATATTACCAATTGTATACACAATAATGACTGCAAATGTGTTTAATTTAAAAATACCTTTAGAGAAAATCCAGGTGAATGCATTTAGCGCGAGGTAGTTGACCGACAGTCAAAAGTATTGAGATTTGAGTCTCCTGCATTGCGACGTCACACGCAAAAGGCGTAGTTTTTTTAAGGTTATTCAAAAAGAAAAAAAAACAACAACAACAACAAAAAAACCGCCTATCGGCGTAAGACGATGGCCAAAACTGCATTTCCCCATACACACAATTAAATCCCACCGAGGAATCCAAAACAAACATCAACGTAACAAGATTTACTCATTCCGAAAAATACGTGTCACTCGTTCAACTGTTTATTTCTTTATGTGTTTGGCGATTGTTTTAGAACGTATGACACAATCGCCAAACACATACAGAAATTAAACATTTGAACGAGTGACAAATATTTTTCGGTTTGGGTGCTGTCTACCGTAAACAACAATCCAAGTGACTAGCAGCAGCTAATAATGAGTTTGGCGCCGGTGAATTTCTGGGGTAATGTATTAACTATCGTTTCTGTACACATACTGCTCTGCGTTTTGCGGTGTGTATTCGCGGTGGCTAAGTGGGTTTGGCTCAAACGATATTGCATTTCGAGATACATCGCACTTAATGCTTTTACAATTGAAGACAAAATCGTTGTATTACGAGTTAGGCTTTGCTAGTTTTTCTTGTCGCCTCGAGGGTCCGACCAAGGAGGTCAATGTCGGAGGCATTGACCCCTTTGACAGGACCCTCGAGGTGACAAGAACAACTGGCAAAGCCTAACTCGTAATACAACTAATAACATCATATACATATAGCAAGCACAAATGTATGCCAATAACGGAGTGTCCCTCTGCTTCACTTCATAGGTATGTCTGTGTCTCCACACCTTTATCAAACCCCAATAACTAACTAACTACATCTTTATCAATGTCTATCTGTGTCTGTTTGAGTGTATGCGTATTGTCCAAGAGCCAGACCTGACTGCTGTCCATGTTCCCCTAAAATCCTTGGGAAAACACAAGAGATATAGCCGTTCGTGCTCTTCGCGGATCTAAAATGAGCGTCAGAAACACCTTCCTCTAGATAATAATAATAATTACGGTATTTATAATGCGCTTATCTTATAATAATTATAACTCTAAGCGCGCACTCACAACTCGCATACGCATGCGCACGCTTTAGACAATGACGCACGTAACACAAATAGTGAAAATACATAACGACGGTCAGCTTGGGGTGGGGAGTGTGGTGATATAGTGCTAGAACTTTTGAAAGAGGTGAGTTTTGAGGGCGGACTGGAAGGAGGAGAGCGAGTGTTTCTGACGGAGAGAGAGTGGGAGAGTGTTCCAGGTAGATGGACCGTATACTGAGAAGGAGCGGGGGCCGAAAGTGCTGAGTTTGGTGCGGGGGATGAGGAGGCGGAGAGGGTCAGAGGCGGAGCGGAGGGAGCGGGGAGGAGTGTAGGGATGAAGTAAGTTGGATAGATAGGCAGGAGCGTAGTTGTTCAGGGATTTGTAGCAGAGAGACAGAATCTTGTATTGAATGCGTTGGGGGATGGGGAGCCAGTGAAGGAGCTTGAGCAGGGGAGTGATGTGGTCGGATTTTTTCTTTCTGAGGACGAGGCGGGCAGCATTGTTTTTGACACGCTGGAGAGTGAGAGGCCGGAAAGGAGAGAGTTGCAGTAGTCGATGCGAGATGAGATGAGGGAGACAGCGAGTTGGTGGCAGCTTCGGTAGTTAGGTATTTTCTGATCTGACTGATGCGGCGGAGGTGGAAATAACATGCCTGGGCCGTGGCGGAGACGAAGCTGGTCATGGAAAGAAGGAATCGAGGATAACGCCAAGGTTCTTGACCGAGTCAGAGAGGGAGATGGGGGTGCTGTCGAGTTGAAGGTGGAGAGAGAGGGAGGGAGCTGGGAAAGTTTCTGGCGAGTGCCTACCAGCATGGCATGTGTAAATTAAAATTCATTTCAGAAGCCAAAACCAGGCATTGTTGTGTTAAGACACATCGTCGGCATCATCTGCAACCCCCAAAAAGGGGGAAAAATATTGAACCTCTGGCTCACAGTAACGGTACTTGTGCACCCCCCGTAAATGGCCAATTCCATGAAATCGAAAACCCCCCCCCCCTCCCCCCCAAAAAAAAAAAAAAAAAAAAAAAAACCAAAAAAAAAACAACAACAAACAAACAAACAAAAAAACCAAACACACAAACAAAAAAAAACCCCACAAAAAAACAACAACCAACAACAAACAAACAAACAAACAAACAAAAAGAAAACGATCAAAATAATGTATTAGATAATTTCAGAATTTTATATAGCACTTGCAGTCTATTTTTATGCTAACATCATTAGAACAGGTTGTCAGAATTACTACAAACTTGACTAGGTGATCCCTATGAGTGCCACAGTGGTTGATTTTGTATCCCTACCACCAAGTTGTAAAAATCGACAAAATTAATAAAGTTTCAATAATGTTAACATAACGTGCAAGAAAATTAGGAACGTTGCCACCCTTTACAAACAATTCGTTGTGAATGATAGCGTCACCCCCCCCCCCCACCCCCCTTTGAAAAGACGAATTGGGAAATGTGCGTTGTTTCCGATGCCCTTAGAAATTTTGTATATAAGTGGTAGGTCTATTTTTAAGGCTTAAACCGTTTGGATAGCGTACCACAACTACTACTAACCTGCTACTATGATGCTGGGATAAATTTAGGAGGCCACAGTGGCTGATTCTGCTACCCCCATTTTACCAGTACGTAAAGGAAAACAAATGATAGCAAAATATCTTACGCCATACTCTCTATTTAGATATTTGTAAAACCATGTTTATGAACAAAGTATACATATTGTGCATAAACAAAGCTGAAAGTTTTGGTCTTTTCGCCGATTTGAATATGATCCGTCAATTTAATTACAACTCTTTATAATTAAGAACGTTAAATGGGGTGGGGGGGGGGGGGTTGAGTGGGGGGAGGGGGTATTTTTTGTTTAGGAGGGCTGCTGCTGAAGCTTCTATCGTCTAGAGTGGGATGCACGATGTACCCATGACTGAAGGACTTCCTCTTTAACAGAACAGCAAGATTGAAGTCGATGACACACTCAGCAGTCTTGACAAACTCGGAGATGTGTACCTCAAGGAGAGGTACACTGAAGGGTTGTGTCCTGAACGCTGTTTTTGGTCTACATTAATAAATCAGTTCAGTAGTACCAAGGCACGTCTCAAACACCCTCCATCCGGATGACTTTGCAGTGTGGATCGCAGCAGAACACACAAAAATAGCAGCCTGCAGAATCCAAGATGCTACCAACAGAGTCAGCAGTGGATAGAAGTTGGCCACCCAATCTGAGCTACACCAACACTGTCACCATTCTCTTGTCTCTTTCAGTCAGGAAGGAAGAGGTCACCTTGAGAACTGGAGACCTTCAAGTGCCACAGACATACATGCCAACTTTACTTGCCAAAAAAAGCAACAAACCATGTTGGATTCATGCGGAGACCTCACACCGAAGCCTAAGGAGCTAGAATTGTAAGAAAATTGACTGACGAAGAAACTTGTGGGGACCACATTGGCGCAAACTCCAACATCCTGGCGCAAGTAAACCAGTAGTGGGGTACTGATATACTTCGACAACATGAAATACTGCCTCCAAAACCAAACAAGCCAGGCTTGACAAGGTGCAAAACATGGGTCATTCTGATGATGCAGTGTCGTTCTTAGGGCCATTTGGTGGACCCCAATTTAGGAAATGGAGAAGACTGGAACCATTGGAGCACAAAACAGCAAGTAAAACGAAGAGACTCTCAACATCACTGGAGACTGGAGATCATAAATTATACAGGAGCAGACCAAGAACTGTCCAAAACGCCCAAGTCTGAACTACCAACTGAAGGATTTGCAGAAGCTCATGCGGACGTCCTGGAACCAAACCCCAAGAAGAGCTACCTCCAGATAGCTGGACATCTCGAAAGAGCCTTCTAGACAACATAAACGATGCTCCAGAACTCATTGCTAAAAGAGTGACATTTAAAAATAAATCCTCTCGCTGGAGATTACGCACGAGCACTACCTTTTCAGCAGCTGTGATCGCATCTACACAGGCGGCTCCGCACAAGACGCTGTGCAAAACGGAAGAATCTACACACTACTACCGAAAGCACGTAGGGTTCTTGTAAAGAAACTTTACTCAGCTGCAACTCGTCACACATGGCACAAAGTTGTAGACCACACTGAAGTAACAGTTCCAACAGTAAATTATTCTCACGATGCACTCTCAGCACAATGCGTCCACAAATGCATCAGCACTTTGGTACACTGTCTCTCTGCAATGCATTCACAATTCCGATACACTGCGTCTCCTGTACAATGCGCCAACACTGATACACTGTCTCCTCTATAATGCATCAACATTTTTTACACACTTCGTCTCTCATACAATATACACACATAATTCGCTAACACGACTTTTCATACTATTATAGATTTCCAGAACAATCCCGCAAACTACACAACTGAACCAATCAGAAAAAAAAACCGTAACCAAAACTCATTAATATTCATAAATTACACACACTAGATCTGACCTAAAATTTCCACTACCAACTAGGAGTATACCATAAATGTTGCAAAATGTTGCCAACTATTTACTACACAACTGTGACGTCATATTAGAGGTCACTAGAATAATCACGCTGCTACTAGAACCTTCCAGTTTAATGTAGGTCAGACATTTCAACCCTGTAGTGAAAATACGCAAATTCTAATTACACAACAATCGATCGGAATTCTCCAGGCAAAAGGAAACGAAAGGCACGTGTTACTTATGCAAAACAACTCAACTGAACACCGGGTATTTCCTATGATAAAAACAAACATGCTCTACAAAATAACTCTACTACAAACGTAGCAGACTGGGGGCCATGTCCAGTAGCCACAAAATATTGCTACAGTAGTTTCCAGCGCATTCTGGAGTAGCTGGGAACAAGGAGGTTGACAGCCTGGCCAAAGCGCCAGACTGATTCAAGATCACTACCTCCTGCAAAGAAACCAAGACACTACTCAAGTGCAAGCAATAAAGTGATTGGCAACAGCAGAACGGCGGCTACAACCCGTGGGCAGACAACATCAACAAACTGATTGGAAAGAGCCAGACCACCATCTTTCATTTACGCACTGATCACTGCAGGTTTACCTCAAGAGATTGGGTCTTGAGGAAACAGCCCTAAGCGAATGTGGCGCAGAAAAGCAATCTCCTCAGCTCATTCTCCAGACCTGTCCATACTGAGAAGATGTCCAACGGCACCTCTGAGAACCCGCTGCCGACCTCTTGGCTGCTCACTTATTGGCAGCCTACAACACTAAGACTTAAAGACGGTCATCCAGCAGTTATACGGTGGAGAAGAAGAAGAAGGTAAAAAATGGGGATGGAGGTGGTGATCTCGTGGTGGGATAACTAAGTATTTTCATAACATTGTTTTGACTAAGAGAGATCATACAACTTGACTGGACACCTTACTAGATCAATACGTTATTTAAAATATCTCCTGCTATAAAAGATCAACCAGTTTCACTCATGCAGTCTATCATATTTTCCTTTTTCTCCACTAAAGAAACAGCAGATTGTCTGGTCACATTGTGATCAGAATACAGAACAACTTTCCACGGTGATTATGGACATTAACAGCTACGGAGACACAACACCTCCCTGAGATACACCTGAGTTTCACAAGACTGCTGTGCCATCGTTTGTCACTATGCTGTTCTATTGAAGAGGAAGTCCTTCATTCATCCGTACATCTTGCCTCCCTCTCGTGACTATAGAAGTTTTAGCAGTAGCCCCACTTTACAGACTAAAAAAACAAACAAACAAAAAACCCAACTAAAAAAAGGTACAGTTAATGTGACTGGTCACATTGAAATCCGAGCAAAGACCAACTTTCCACATTTTTATCCACATTATGCATACTCTATTTAAAAGAGATTTTAAATAATCATCTAAATTGAGGAGTATGGCATAAGCATTTTTTTAAATGATAATTTGTATTCCTTTGCGTACAGGTAAAATGGTGTATGGCAGCAGAATCAGCCTCTATGACCCCTATATACATTGTCTAAAGCGTGCGCATGCGTGCGCGAGTTGTGAGTGCGCGCTTAGAGTTATAATTATTATAAGATAAGCGCATTATAAATACCGTAATTATTATTATTATTATTATTACTATAAACTTGACTAGGTAATGCGGTGATCTCTATGAGTGCCACAGTGGCTGATTTTATATCCATACCCCCAAGTTGTAAAATTAATGGGAAAAGTTACTTCAGCCATTTCCCTTCATTTTTACCTCTCCTCACCTATTAAGTTTAAATAAGTTGAGCATAATGTGCAAGAAAATGAGAAAAGTTGCCGTCCTTTACAATAAATTCGTTTTGAACGATAGCTTCTCCTCCCCCGGCCCCATTTAAAATGCCGATTTTGGAAACCTTCGTTGTTTCCGATGCCCTCAGAAATTTTATATACAACTCGTAGTTCTTGTTTTGGCTTAAATCGTTAGAATAACGTGCCACAGTTATTCCATATATGATTTTATGATGCTGTGGTGTATAATAATAATAATAATAATTACGGTATTTGTAATGCGCTTATCTTATAATAATTATAACTCTAAGCGCGCACTCACAACTCGCACACGCATGCGCACGCTTTAGACAATGACTCACGTACCACAAATAGTGAAAATAGTGAAAATACATTACGACGGTCAGCTTGGGGTGGGGATGGTGGTGATATAGTGCTAGAACTGTTGAAAGAGGTGAGTTTTGAGGGCGGACTGGAAGGAGGAGAGCGAGTGTTTCTGACGGAGAGAGAGTGGGAGAGTGTTCCAGGTGGATGGACCGTATACTGAGAAGGAGCGGGGGCCAAAAGTGCTGAGTTTGGAGTGGGGGATGTGGAGGCGGAGAGGGTCGGAGGCGGAGCGGAGGGAGCGGGAAGGAGTGTAGGAGTGAAGTAAGTTGGAGAGATAGGTAGGAGCGTAGTTGTTCAGGGATTTGTAGCAGAGAGACAGAATCTTGTATTGGATGCGTTGGGGGATGGGGAGCCAGTGAAGGAGCTTGAGCAGGGGAGTGATGTGGTCGGATTTTTTCTTTCTGAGGACGAGGCGGGCAGCATTGTTCTGGACGCGCTGTAGAGTGAGAGTGGTAGAGTGAGGAAGGCTGGAAAGGAGAGAGTTGCAGTAGTCGATGCGAGATAAGATGAGAGAGACAGCGAGTTTGGTGGCAGCTTCGGTAGTGAGGTATTTTCTGATCTGACTGATGCGGCAGAGGTGGAAAAAACATGCCTGGGCCGTGGCGGAGACGAAGCTGGTCATGGGAAGAGAGGAATCGAGGATAACGCCAAGGTTCTTGACCGAGTCAGAGAGGGAGATGGGGGTGCTGTCGAGTTGAAGGTGGAGAGAGGGAGGGAGCTGGGAAAGTTTCTGGCTAGTGCCTACCAGCATGGCTTCCGTTTTGTCGTCGTTCAGTTTGAGCTTGTTTGCTGTCATCCAGTTTTTCACGTCTTTATAGCAGTCAGCCGTGCGAGTCAGTAGTGCCTGAGTGTTGTCGAGTTTGTCTTTGTCTAGTAGTTGTGAGTCGTCAGCGTAGTGGTGTATGTGGTGAGACTGGATGATGATGGACAGGGGAGAGGTGTAGAGTGTGAAAAGGACCGGGCACAGGACGGACCCCTGTGGAACGCCGCAGGAGAGCCTGACTGGGTTGGAGGAGACGCCGTCGATGGTGACGGACTGCTGTCTGTCGGAGAGGTAGGAAAGAAACCAGGAGTGAGCAGAGTCAGTGATGCCAAAGGAGTGGTGAAGGCGGTGGAGGAGGATAGAGTGGTCTATGGTGTCGAAGGCGGCAGAGAGATCGAGTAGCGTAAGAAGGGAGATGTTGCTCGAGTCAGTGGAGAGAAGCAGGTCGTTTAGGATATGTAGAAGGGCTATTTCAGTGCTGTGATGTTTGCGATAGGCAGACTGGAAGGGACTGAGGAGGTTGTTGTCGGCGAGGTGGAGGTTGAGTTGGTTGAGGACAACCTTCTCAAGAAGCTTGGACAAGAAAAAGATATTGGAGACTGGGCGGTAGTTCTTGAGTTCGTTTGGGTCGAGGTTGTGTTTTTTGAGGAGAGGACGGACGATGGCGGACTTAAAGATATCGGGGACGGAGCCATTCTCTAGAGATGTGTTGATGATGTCGGTAATGAAGGGCAAAAGTTTAGGGAGGCCGTCCCGGTAGAGAAAAGCTGGGAGGGGGTCTAGTTCGCAGGTTTTGAAAGGCATGGACTTTATGGTCTTGAGGACTTCATCCTGAGAGACGGGGCGGAAGGACGAGAGGGGAGTGCCGGAAAAGGGGGGTGAGGAAGGCAAGGCGGAGAAGGCAGAGTGTCGAGTGTGTTGCGCAGAGTTTGGTTTTGTCGGAGAAATAGGAGGAAAAAGCGGACGGAAGTTCTTCTTTGCTGTGTGTGTTGGGAAGAGGAGAGTCTTTAGAAGTGTAGAAGGTTTTGGAAGAAGTGGATTCCAGGATTTTGTTTTGAAGTTGTTTACGTTTAGAGTCGGAGATCATTCTACAGACTTTGGATCTGGTGGTTTGGAAGATCTCTCTGTAAACGGTGAGGTCAGATGAGCGCCAGCAGCGTTCCGCTTGTCGACGCTCGCGCTTGGCCTCAGCTATTTCGTCAGTGAGCCAGGGGGAGGGAATGGAGCAGGTGGTGACAGGGGCGTGGATGTCTAGAAGTTTTCGAAGGGAGGAATCGAAACGGGATGCAAGACCAGGAGAGGCGGCGGGGTCCAAGAGAAGGTCAACAGCTTCGTCGAAGAAGCTTTCTCGGTTGACAGATTTTAGTTTGCGACGAGAGACAAAGAGCTTGGGTTTTTTCGGGGGAGGTAAGTTGAGGGCGACGAGAATAGCAAGGTGGTCAGAGGGAAGCACGGAAGAGGTGTCAGAGTCGAGGAAGGGTTGATCGGATATGCGGGTAATGATCCAGTCGAGGGTGTGGCCAAGTCGGTGGGTGGGTTTAGTGATGTGTTGTGTAAGATTGTGGTTTAAAAGTGACGTGCAAAGGCGTTTTGTGTTAGGGTGGTCGGGTTTGTCGAAGTGGAAATTGAAGTCGCCAAGAAGGATGTGTTTTCCGGGTCGTGTGCTGTAGTGGTCGAGAAGGAGGTCGAACTCGGTGAGGAACATGGAGTTTGTGAGTTTGTTTTGAGAGCTTGGAGGGGGGCGATATATACATGAAAAGATGAGGGACTGGCCAAGGAGTGTTGCTACGGCCTCGACAAATTCAAAGGAGGGATGAGCAAAAGGTAGAGACTGAGAGAAGGAGAAGTGAGCAGAAAGACAGTCCCTGTAGATGATGGCAATGCCACCCCCTCTGGAAGCACGCGGGAAGGAGGACAGGCGGTAGCCACTCGGAGTGACGCTGGCGATGATGGGTTCATCGCCAGCTGAGCGGAGCCAAGTTTCGGTGATCACGACAACATTTAGGTCATTGTCTAGAATGAAATCTGAAATCACGTCGGCTTTGCCATCTTTGCAGACAGACTGTGCATTGAACAGACTCAGTTTTAGGTTGGATGAGCCAGAAGAGGAAGAGGGAGAATAAACGGACGAAGAAGAGGACAAAGGAAGAGGAGGGTGAGGAGAGGGGAAAGAGGATGGAGGGGGGAAGGAGGGGGGAGGGGGAGAGTGGGGAGGAGGAAAAGAGGGGGAAGAAGAACTGGGCAAGAAAGAGGATGCGAGAGGAGGGTGAGGAGGGGAGGGGGGAGGAGGAGGAAGATGAGTAGGAAAGGCTGAGGTAGAGGGAGGGGGAGGGCGAAGGGGATGAGAAAGGGGGAGAGGGGACGAGGAGGAAAAAGCAGGCGAAGGAGGAGGGGGTGGGGGAGGAAGGAGGAGGAGGGCGGGGTGGGAGGGGGCGGCCGAGGAGAGCGAGGAGCGGTAGATGAGGAAGAGAGGAAAAGAAATGGGAGAAGAAGGAAGGGAGGTGGAGAAGTCGAGGAGGCGGGGGAAGGCGGAAGGGGTGGAAGGGCATAGGAAAAGGGGAAAAAGTGTGTGGTTGTGTTTGTTGTGGTGAGTCTCGCTTTTGCTAATTCCGCCCCTGCGGCCTCTCTTTCGCGATCGGATGCCGCGTAAGGCATCTGCAACACTGTCAGCGAAACCGGCCGCGCAGTAGGTGGCGTGGCGACGTAGAGATAGCAGTTGTTGGCGTGTGTATCTGATGAGCATGATTGTTTGTGAGGACAAGAAAGAGGAAGACGAGAAGAGGGTTCAGTAGGGTGTGTGTGTGTGTGTGTGTGTGTGTGTGTGTGTGTGTGTGTGTGTGTGTGTGTGTGTGTGTGTGTGTGTGAGTAAGTGTGTGTGTGTGTGTGTGTGTGTGTGTGTGTGTGTGTGTGTGTGTGCCGGTGTGTGCCGGTGTGTGTGTGTATGTGTGTGTGTGTGTGTGTGTGTGTGTGTGTGTGTGTGTGTGTGTGTGTGTGCCGGTGTGTGCCGGTGTGTGTGTATTAGCGACCTGATTTCCGGTCGGTTAGCGGCGAGATCGTGCAATGGCGCCGAAAGTGGGGAGGGCGAGATGTCGACGGGCGAGCACAAGTAAACCCTATAGAACGGTAGGAACACAAACGAGTTTACAACAACCAAGCAACAGATGCAACCGCGGGTGGCAAACAGACTCACACAGTAAACACTTAACACACTAGCGCGCAGCACATGAAAACAGGGCGGCGGAGAGACCCGGCGAAAACCCACCAATGCCGTCACTGTGAGCCAGAGATTCAATATTTTTTCATTTAGTTTTTGCAGAGGATGCAGACACACCAATCTTGATATTTTCTTAACACAACAATCCTGAGTGTGGCTTCTTGAATGAATTCTGATTTATTTAGAGGAAGGTGTTTCTGAAGCGCATTTTAGCATCCGCGAAGAGCGCAAATGAGGGTATCATTGCGTCATCGGCTATATCTCTGGTGTGTTTCTAAGGATTTTGTGAGAAAATGGCTTAAATATTGCAGGACATGTTAAGGTACACTGTAAAGCCCATCTTTTAGAGTACTCGAGGGGGGGGGGGGGAGGGGGGAGGGGAGAAAATACGCACGGTAGTCAGGTCTTGCTTATGGAATAGTGTCTTTCTGTGTTTATTGGTGTGTCTATATGTGTGTCTCTCAGTCTTTCAGGTGGCTGTAAGACAGACAGACAGACACCACTACAAAAAGCACATGATCATTTACTGCGCAGACGAGACATGTGCAAAGACAAAATCAACGTCTGCGGACAGTGGGATTAACCCTTTAGCTGTCCGATCGGTAGCGCTTTTATCGCGTCAAAAAGCGCTACCGACAGCCAAAGGACCAAGAAGCAAACACCGGCCCGCTGCCAACTAGAACGCACTGTATGACGTAATACTGCTACCGTCTGTTTTTCTCGCGCGGCCAATCGATCGTCGCAAAAACCGCTGCACGTGTGTTATGACTGATCTAATATAACACAGGAGCCGGTCACCCGAGCACTTAAGCCATCCAGGGTCGGATCAGTCACCTCAGGCTAGGATGGAGGGGGGGGGGGGTCCAACGTTTTGTTTGGGATTTTCAGCCCCGACGCTAGACCTTGCTTCCAATGGTCGAAAAATCAAACAACAAGGGTGGAGGAGGGTGGGGCGTGTGTGTCAAGACTCTCACCACTCACCAAAATATTAAACAACGGGGGAGGAGGGGGGGGGGGAGATGGGGGAGGGGAGAGGGAGGAGAGTTGGCGTGTGTGTGTGCGTGTGTGTGTGTGTCAGAACTCGCCAAAATACTCAGCGGGGGAGGGGGAGGGGGATATCAAACTTCGAAAGGGGCTTTGGTATAGAATTTTAAAACACTTTGGGTCGGGGTTGGGAAGGAAGCCCTGTAAGCCCTCCTCCCCCCTCACTCCCCCCCTCACTCCCCCCTCACTCCCCCCCTCACTCCTCCCTAGATACGCCCGTATCATCGTTTGTGGCCTTCTGGTGTTAGATTATTGAACTCACTGAGGATTGTGTGCAAAACCGTAATAGGCTTAGTCCGCTAATCAGAAGTAGGTAAGAAAACTGCAGCATCACTTGACGGCGCGCAAACAGTGGATAAAAAGCCCGGGCAGACATGCGTTAGAAGCGTCTGTGCGAGCTTTTAACTCTCCACGGCCGAAAAAAGTGAACAAAATTCAACTGCAAGAGACATAGATCCTCATGGGCCTCCCCGACTGCGGAGGCGCATGAAGATCTATGCCAAAAAGAGACAGTGTGCTTACCAGACTACATTATCAAGGGTGCTGCTGTTATTGTGGTGGTGGTGCTTGTCGGAAGAGGGGGGGGGGGGGGGGGCGGGGGGGGGGTGTGATTGGGGGATAGTTACCGTGGGGGTTGGAGGTTGTCGGGGAAGGGGGTATGTAGTTGGGAGGGTAGGAAGTAATAGGACAGCTTAGAAATATCCAATTAATTTCGAACTTGTCCCCCTCTATGTTCTTTCTGCCTCTTTAGTTGTTTACGTAAGGGGATGGCGAAGAGGGGTAGGATACGTGTGTTACAGAACCACCCCTCTCCACCCCCTCCCCCACCCCAACACACACACACACACACCTGAATCCGCCCTTGTGGCAGTCGGTAAATTTAGTCAAATCAAAATATGTCAAATCAATACATCAATACAACCGATTCAGACCTGACACATGACGGCAAGAGAGCGATCGACCATGATTTTTTCAAGGGCGGTTCCAGAATAGCTTGGCGCCTAAAGGCGCCAAACTATTCTGGCTTCACCCTTGAAAAATAATGATCGATCTTTCTCTCAACCGTAATATAATCTTTAGAAAACAACTTTCAAAACTGAAAATTAACACATAAGTGCCCGTTATGTTATACTGTTATTTCCCTTTGATGGAAGCTGATGCATATATACACCAGACCTCGCTATCCAAGTATACATCCGACCCCAGTGATTACGCCAAAGCCGGATCAATACTGGAATTCCAAACATTTTATGTATAGACAGCTGAGTCAACAAATTTCCACCGACATTATATGTGTACAATGACATGCGTAAAAATACACGCTGTGCACAGCGCGTTCGATGTTCTTTTTTCCAGTCAAAAACTGACTTTGTCTGTGTGTATGTGCGTGTGTATGTGTGTGTGTGTGTGTGTGTGTGTGTGTGTGTGTGTGTGTGTGTGTGTGTGTGTGTGTGTGTGAACGTGTGCGGCGTACTTGTGCGCGAGCGTGAATGTTTATGTGTTTTGGGTTTATGGTTTGCCCGAAGGTCATTTGAAAATGCACAAAATGCTGCAGTCTGAACTGTTATGTGCAGCATGTGTACAGCTAGTCGCAAAGTCAAGTCATCTAGTACGCACGTACCCACGCATGCATCCTTCTCTCCCATGCCACTTCTTTTCTATATCTATCTATCTATCTATCTATCTATCTATCTATCTATCTATCTATCTATCTATCTATCTATCTATCTATCTATCTATCTATCTATCTATCTATCTATCTATCTATCTATCTATCTATCTATCTATCTATCTATCTATCTATCTATCTATCTATCTATCTATCTATCTATCTGTCTGTCTGTCTGTCTGTCTGTCTGTCTGTCTGTCTGTCTATCTATCTATCTATCTATCTATCTATCTATCTATCTATCTATCTATCTATCTATAGTTTCTAAAGAATGACGAGGGACTAACATGAAGAGACGGCGGCATGATCAAATAAAAACGATCTGGCCTGTTGTTTATAACAATAGGCCGGAACTTTGTATTTAGACCAGGCCGACTTCATGCACTTGGAGGCGTGATCCATCGATTTTTGAAGCAGGAACGATACTGGATATCCCGAAGTCACTATTTATAGAATGTTGCGTAAACGTCTCCACATGTAAACACACTTCAATCCGATCGATCTTTTTTAAGGGGCAAAGACGTGCGAAAGCGTGCGCACGCATGCCTGTGTACTAAAGTGTTAAAGGTGTGTGTGTGTGTATGTGTATGTGTATGCGTGTGTGTGTGTGTGTGTGTGTGTGTGTGTGTGTGTGTGTGTGTGTGTGTGTGTGTGTGTGTGTGTGTGTGGCGTGGAAAATGTTATATATATAAAATGTCGTGTGCTGGTTTTATTTTTGTGTCCAATTTTGAACATGAATTACACCCACCCACCCCCCCCACCCCCGGGGCCACACACACTTCCACACACACTTCTACACACACACACACACAATCATGCAAACAGGGACAATATCACACACACACACACACACACACACACACACACACACTCACACAAACACACACACACACACACACACACATATCATCACACACAAATACACATGTACACACCCTCCTGCCCCGCCTGCCCCCCACCCGACCTCACACACACACACACAGAGAAGCAAACATACATTGAAGATTGTCATGTGTTTTTATCAGCATTTCGATTAATGCCTTCATTATCAGTTGATGCAGTCTTCGTCAACCCATTTAACCTACTGGCGAATTTCCAAAACGTGGAGGTATCACCTAAAGACTATAAATAATATGCCAGCTGAACCAGATGGATTGACTATGATAATTTAAGGGTAGTGACAGATGAGCTTGGCGCCTACAGGCGCCAAGCTCATCTGGCAATACCCTTGGATTATCATGGTCAATCCATCTCCTGCTGTATTGCGTTGGGACAAAATGGGTTAATTCAACATAAAAAATACGAGATGTCCCAGGAACATGGATTCAAACCGGTGTCAGCAAGAGGCATAGATTCTCATTAGCCTCCGCAACTGCGTGGACTCATGAGGATCTATACCTCTTGCAGTTGAGTGGTGTTCACATTTTCCTCGGTAACGAGTGGATTAAACTTTTCACCGTTGGAATCATGTCGCCAACTATCACAGACTCTCTTCCGGATAACCTCGTCTGCGTGAGGCACACGGATAAGAATGGGGCGAGCAAAGGGTTAGATTGTTATGAGTCCCCGCGTCTGCGAGGACTGATGAGAATCGATGAATCTCGCAGCTGAGTGTCGTTTGCTGTCTTACTGTGGTGGAGGTGTAAAACGAAAAAGCCGTTAAACATAGCAACGCTTGGTCGGTAGTTCGCTGAGAGTCGGCATTTATTTTCAAAACAACACGTTAGGGTTTACTGTCATGGCAACGTTTTAAGAGACATGAAACTTAAAGCATAAGACGCACAACCGGTGTTATAATATTAAAGACTCACTGTGGCCGTCGTAGGGCCCAAAGACGTTTTGCTAGTTGCTTTTTGATGATCAGAAAACGAAGATGTCCCGTCCCTTTTGCTGCGGTAATGTTGGCAAAGACACGACTAACTTTAACGGCTCTTGACATAAATAGTATCTGTACACATTCGAAGTTAGACAATTCTGGATTTCCCGAAAAACTGTCCGACAGCGAGATTACTTCATCCAGAAGAAGCATAGATCTCATGAGCCCCGGAAGACTGCGCGGGCCTACGCGAACTTTACCACCCCACAGGACCCTGCTAAAGACGGAAACTTGTAAATGTTATGCGTTCGATATTGACCGCCCTTTGGAATTCCCGAAAGCAGCGCAAGATAGTCGGAGACCCGCTCCATCTGCAAGACGCATAGATTCTTCTTTGGGGGCTCATGATAATCTATGCGTCTAGCTTAAATCATTTATTTCATTCTCATACAAGCTAAATTTACTACATTTCCTTAAAAAAGAAGCGCAACCGTTCCACACAAAAGCGGCATAGATCCGCAAGAACCCTCGCAGCCTGCAGGCTGCAAAAGCTCCTGAGGATCTATGCCCTTTGCTGGAACCACTCGTTTGCTTTCATACAGTCTCTAGTTTATGTAGCGTTTGAAATTTCCGATAAACAGTGGCTAGAACAAACCCTTACTACTTGTACGGCGGGCAGACATTCTCATGTTGCTGAGGGGCTCAAGGGAACCCGTACGTCTTGCTGAAACCATTTATATGTAGGGGCGGATCGGGGGGGGGGGGGTCCAGGGGTTCCCCCCTCCCCCACCCGGACTGAATTAAAACAAATTGCTATAACAAAGTCCCTTTTTTTTGGCGAACTGTGAGAGTCTGAACACGCATGCGCGTTCTGTCCACACACCCCCCCCCTCCCCCACACCCGCCACCCTCCTCCCACCCGCCTTCCCCCCCCCCCCCTACCCGCGCTTTTCGATTTTTGGCCCTTGGAAGCAAGGTGTAGCGTCGGGGAGGCCTTTTGCATCAGGTTGAAGGTCCCAAACAAAAAGTTGGTACCCCCCCCCCTCCCTTCGAGGTAACTGGTCCGCCCCTAAATTATGTACGTGTTTCACATTTATGCGACCTTGTACCGTTTTGGATTTCGCGAAAACAGTGCGAGCTCATTCAACTGCAAGAGGCACAGATTAACATACACCCGCTCAGGCAAGTTGGGCGCAGGAGAACCTGTGGGTATTGCTGCCACCGCTTATAAAAATGCAGACCGCTAGGCGTCCAGTGCAGGTTTATTTCCGGATTGGGAAATAATTCAAAGTGCGCACGTGCGGGTGTATGTGTGTGTGTGTGTGTGTGTGTGTGTGTGTGTGTGTGTGTGTGTGATGGTGTGTGTGTATGTGTGTGTGTGTGTGTGTGTGTGTGTGTGTGTGTGTGTGTGTGTGTGTGTGTGTATGTATGCGTGCGTGCGTACACGACATTACAAACAGAACAAACAATCCATATATAAAGAACAATTTAATTCTCAACGTCACACGTAACCAGCACGCATTTGGTATGACTTGTAGCTCATGTACCGCCGTGATTTGGCCTTAGACGCCTGCTCGGCGTTAAACTCCAATAACTAACAATTGTAGCTCATGTGGGGACCACTCACTTTGCTAGTTCATAATTGCCTAGTCACGCTTCCTTCCTAGCGATATTTGAAAGCCGAACCCAGTGTCGCACAAGACACTGTATGTAAAATACACTGTTACACAAGACACTGTATGTGACATACTCCGTAACACGAGTCGGAGACTGGCTCAAACTGGCACAAATTTGTATTCAGTGCAGGCCAACGGCCCATAACCAAAACATTTTGGGTGAACAACAACCGAGTATGAAGTAACCACATTAACGCAAAGAACATTTTCAATAGCATACAACCATAAATAAACGACGCTGTAGTTGGGATTTGGCGCAACTCGTTTACAACTCGTAAAACAAGGACATTGTATGTTGCATACAGTGTCCTAAAAATGCGCGACAGTGACCACTTCAGCGCGAGTATCGGCAGAGATTAGCCCTTTGGCTGTCGGGGTGCCAAAGGGGTAACAAGCGCACAAAACGTGCGATTTTGGGCCATCTACTGTTTTAGAACGCGAAATTCCATAATTATAACCTTTCTTTGTGTTCTCCACCGCCATAATCACAGTGATAGAAACAGATACCCCAGTACTGTTTGCCAGAGTACACCCCAGACATACTCACCCGAGGAGTGGACCAAAAGTACACGTACTTCCAATGACATGATCAGAAGTACTCCTAAAAACCCCCATCTCATTTGAATTGAAGTGAACTTGTGGCATACTCCTAAAGTAGTTCTGTACACACACTCACGTTTCAAGAGGAGGGTAGGAAATCAACATTTTCTTGAGAATTAAATATAAATTTCTTCCCTTCGGTTTCCTCCGTGAGAACTGCACAAACACATGCACACACACACGCACGCAAGCACGCACAAAAACACACACACACACACACACACACACATGCACGCACACACACATATACACACACAAACACAATCGTGAGCGCATTCTCGAAAACAAGTAAATAAAACACATTCTCATGACTTTTTTATCCGTTTATTTAGAGCGAAATATTTCTGTCACCTTTCCAGAACCTGTATCAAACGCATTCTAATTTGCACATGCAGTTTTTGCAATTGAAGCAGTGCTTCGGCCGCAATAAGGCCTTTAAAAAAACAAATAAACAAAGAAACAAAAAATTGTAAAGCCATTTTGTACAATATCTTAGTGTTGAGAATGGGTGTTCGTGAAGTCACAAATGCCGTTTTCAATATCGTTTTCTGATGGAGCTACTGCTAAAAAATAAAAAAATAAAATAAAATTAAAAAAAAATAAATAAAAAAGAAGAGGAAAATCTTGATTATGTTGTATTAGACTACAAAGTAAGTCCCATCTTGTTTGACCTTAGGTCTCCTTTAAATAGTCTGATTGTATGCTCGCTATCTAACGCCGAAGTCGTCCTTTTCCTCTCTTTTTTGCTACCTTTTTCTTAATAACAACCCCCCTCCCCCCCAAAAAAAAAAAAACCAAACAAACAAAAAAAAAAAAAAAAAAAAAACAAACAAAACCCCCTCACAAAAACAAAACAAAAACGAAAAACAAAAAACAAACCAATAAACAAAAACAAAAAACAACTAAAATCTTTTTTCCCCCTGGTGCACGTACATTTAGCAGTAACCTTTCACGGCCGAGAGAAATTAAACACCACCCAAATGCAAGAGGTATACATCCTCATGAACCCCCAACATTCGCGGGGGTTAATGGGGATCTATGCCTCTTGCGGAAATCACTCCCCCCCCCCACCCCCCCCCCACCCCCCCCCCCCCCTGCCGCCCCCATACATACACACACAAGAGCCGTCACGAGGCAACTAAATTATTAGGAAATTCGCTAGGATGCGTTTTTTTCCCCTTGGAAAAAAAGGACTTTAGGGGGGGGGGGGGGGGAGGGGGCGGATTTTTAGGTCAGCTTTCGCTGATAAAAAATGTCATAGTATTTTGAGCGAGCTTTAAAGCGAACGTGAATATCGCGGTCTGATCTCATTGCTAGTCATCGGTACCGCGCTATACTGACGATGCCCTTTATATAAAATTAACGGTGGCTTCATGTTCAAAGGCGTTTAAGCCCTTCTAAGCCGACAACACTGACACGATCCAACTGCAAGACAGATCCTCTACGCAAGAGCCATAGATCCTCATGAACCGCCGCATACGCGGCGGTTCATGAGGAGCTATGGCTCTTGCTGATACCATTTAATATCGATTTCTTGGACGGCCTCGGCTGTTCAGCGTTGAGTTAACAAAGATTTTAGAAATACACTCTGAGATAGGTGAGAGGGAAGAATTAGAGATAGTCCAAATTATATTATGTGTCCGACGTCTACAGTTATGGTGACCGTGGTTCGTTCTCTGTCAGCGGAAGGCCGAGGTATGCATGTTCCATTAAAATGATTTTTTGGAGGAAGGAATCTCCGCTCTGGGTTCTTGTGGAGGTCTTGGAGGCGGTTTTGGTAGAGAGGGGAGATCTGAAATGAAAATACATACACACACACACACACACACACACACACACACACACACACACACACACACACACACACACACACACACACACACACACACACACACACACACACACACACACAAGGCTAATGAGTCGACGAGTTACACACAGATATTATTATGCCTGTTCGCCACTAACCAACCTCCCCACCCCCAAAACCCCCGCCCTTTTCGTAAGCGAGCAGTTGTTCGACTATTCTAAAATCCCACTTTGCAATGCCATGTCTGGTGATTTTACGTCACCGTCACTGTCTGAATTTTCAAAAAGAAGTCAAATCAAAGAAGGGGGGGGGGGGGGGGGTGGGGGGGGTGGGAGGAGGGGGAGTGAGGGTGGATTAGAATTTTGGACCTCCACCACTACCCCCAAGTCCAAAAATAATTTAAAATGCTATATTTAAGTCCCTTTTAATGAGTTTTGATCCCCCGTCCCTCCTTCCACGCGCACTCCGGTAAATGTAACTGGTAGGTGTGTGTGTGTGTGTGTGTGTGTGTGTGTGTGTGTGTGTGTGTGTGTGTGTGTGTGTGTGTGTGTGTGTGTGTGTGTTCTCTCTCACCCACCCACGCACCCACCCAATCCCAGCCCCGCTTTTCGAGATTTCGGTGGGTGGTGAGGAGAAGGTGTAACAGGTCCTCACTTCGTCATGGGGCAACCCCCTCCTCCCTCTCCTCTCCCCCCCCCCCATAAAAATAACACAAAAACACACAGACACACACACCTTCATCCTGCTTTTTGATTTTTCGGCCATGGGAAAGAAAGGCTGGCTGGCTTCTAGGGGTCTTTCGTATAAGGTTGAAGGTCCCAAACAAAAATTTGGAACCTCAGCCCTTCCCCCTCCCCCTTCTTGGGTGGTAAGTGATCCGCCGCTCACACGGCTAACGGCTATTCTTCTTTTCAATAAGCCACACAGTCTAAATATGCTCGGAAGCTCTCTCAAATACATTTGAAGGAAGAATTTCCTTAAAGTTTCCAGCTTGTACTTGAGTTGTTCTCCAGAATTGGTTCTCAAAATGTTGAAATCATGTTAAAATTTGAATTGGATATATGATTGTTCAGTTCCTGCGTTTAAGAAGGCTAGATATCCCTACATTCGTATACCATCATAGAAAAATCAGTGCCTTGTTCCGTTTGTGCACTTTGGCCGTTGGAACTGAGGGTGTGCTGTAGTGCCGCATGCATCACGGTGTGACTTAACTGAAGATGATTGCAAATGCAATATTATCCACAATGACAAAATTATTGGTGTTCGTGGGTGAAGTACACTATTAAAGAAAACAGTGGAAGTAGAATGCACAGCATCAGCTTCAACCATGGAACCACGTACTGACGAAGTGAAGTTTTCACAATGTAACGCACGGGAAGCCGCTTTAAAATGTTTTCGTATATCCTCTTCGGCTTCAACGTTATTCATGACAACGTACTAAAACAGAAAAATATTTTTTTTCATGAGAAAGCAAAAGTAAAAGTTGCTGTCACTGTGTTGCACTGATGCGATATAAACAAGGAGAAAATAACTGAAAATCAAACAAAAATACACGACAAATAAGTCCGAGTTTAGAAATTTGTATTAAATGTAGATGTAAGTGTAATCAGGGCAACGACATGTCAATTTAAGACTCGGGTTCCCAGTCTGTTGTGGTCGAGGGTGCCAGTGACGTCGGTTGCTTCAACCCATGCGACGTTCTCTACCACAATTATGTCTTATCCTCGGTCTCTATCAGGAACCCTCGCACTTTAGATTCACCCTCCTTCTCATCTTTCGATCTCATCTATAGATAAAAAAAGAAACTACATGTTTAGTATTAATTGTTACTGAACAGACACAGAAATGAAACAAACTATTACGGCTACTATAATGACAGACCGCCGAAAGCAAGTCATGATGTAGCGGAACTAAACGGGATTTATTCGCAACATATTTCAGTTTCGGCTTGCTAACGGGTCGATGTAAACGGATTAACAGCGAGCAAGAAGTAATGTGTCATGAGTACCATGCCAGAAAACGAAGTCAGTTTGTCGAATAATGAGCTGCTGACAAGTGTGGCGGTTCCGACTGTTTCTTGCGACAACAATACGACCAGGCTGAAAACCGGTCATTCATACTTTACGACTGAATGAAAAACACAAATCAAACTTATACACATGTAACAGATTTCAAATACAACCAAACGTGTAAATAACGACCACCCAGGGAATGGAGAAAAACTGGTGGTCGTTACATAAAGAATAAAGAAACAAACTCAAATGAACAGCTAGCATCTGACGTTCAGTTTTATCACTTGAACTGTCTATTTCAACATAAACGCCATTTTCTTTCAGGACTGTTTTTAGGACATGCGACCGTACTATCACATAATAAACTGAACATAATAATATACGCAATGTACTACGACCAGACACTGAAGCAGAGTACCAATGTCAAACAAACAGTTAAAAAATTTCAAAGATTTATGTACAGGCCTAACAGTTTTCTTCAGAAAGCCTTATGATGAACAGAGCTCATGCATATTCACCCTGATCAAAAAAGGTCTATGCACTTTTCAACCGAGGTGTGAGAGACGTAAACGGCCGGGCGATGATGAACAAAGCGACCTGTTTTTGACAGATAATACGCATCTGACGTAAAGGCATATCGGAACCTCAGACGATAAACAGAGGACAACGTTTCATTGACCAAGCTTACCCAAGTGGCGCCCGGACTCAAAGCGGCCGCTATTTGGAGGGTCAAGTGAAGGTCGGGAGTGGAGGTCGGGAGTGACAAAACTGGCCTCAAGCATAATAATAATAATAATAATACATGGTATTTATATGGCGCATTTCTCATATAACACAATGCGCAGGCGAAAACGACGCACACACGCACACACACACACACACACACACACACACACACACACACACACACACACACACACACACACAGTCTGCGGGGGGTGGGGGTGGGGTGGGGGAGGAAACCGTCGAGATCACACGAAAGTCTGTGAGAAAAGGTGAGTTTTTAACTTTGCTTTGAACTGCGTAAGGGGGGAGGCATTTGCACAGGTAGACGTTGTATGGAGGGTCGTTATAGAGTAAAAAACAAATGGGAGTAAATTGTAATGGTCGCTATGAGCAGATGGCCGGATATAAGGGTGGCCGCTCAGGCAGGTTTGATTGTATTTGAAAAAAATACGGTAGAATTGTAATTTACTCACTTCTATTGATGCTAGTTACGATGATTTAGAGGGAGACTGTTCTCAAAACGAACTGGCCGTCCCGTGCATACAATGGCTGAAAAGTGTGACATGTAACTGATTTGTTAGTATATACTGCTCATGTTAAAGTCCTGTTACAAACGCCATAGACTGATGTGTAGCTATGTCTGTTTCATTGTGCAGCATTCCTTTGCTTGCTGTCGGGTTTTTTTTTTCGATCGTAATTTTGATTTTGAAAATCGGGCGTCAATAGATGTGACAAAATTCAAAAGTCTTGATTAAAACGGCAGTTTTCAACAATGTGATGTGGATGTGGAATGATGATCTAGCCTATGTGAATAAGTTGACATTCGCAATCTCTTGGTATTACATACTTTAGATTTGTGCTTCCTGAAATTGCACACTTGTTAATACTAGGTAAGAATTACCCGAAAATGCGTCAAAAACATGACATCTGCTATAAGCACGGGACGGGTATTTTTACAGCCATAGAGTGATGCAACAAGACAACAAAACTATTTAGTCTTTTGATATACCTTTATTGGCATTATTTCAACAAAAAGAAAGTAACTTAAAGGACAAGTTTACTGCATGGTTTTGATAACATGAAACTTCCGCGAGTAGGTGATCAGTGGAAACTTTCAAGACGCCATTTTGTGACCTTTTTAAAAAAAACTTTTATTCAAAATTTCTCATTTTGTAGGCGCCTCACGTGCCCGATTCTGATTCAGCTGATTCTTTGGCATACATTTGATGGATTTATGACATAGTCATCCACCTAGAAGCTGCTAAAAATGTAAACAAGGAGAAAAGTGGACTACCCCAAGTAGTAACGAGTTCTGGAGAACAACTTACGTATACAAACACCGGAGATATTCATGTTTATACAAACACAAAAGTACGATCAGCAGCGAGGTTAGCATAACCTGAAACAATATAATGTTCATCTTGTTACTTCAATAGACAAAGCAATGTTTATCTTGTTACTTCAATGGTCAGACTTTGAGGCTTTCCCGCCTATGACGCCATGGGCATGGTTCAAAAAGTAGAGGAGACTTCAGAAAAGAAGAGAAGAACAGACACCGACACAGTAGAAGAACAAAAAAGTACTTCAACCCGCATACTTGGAAGTGGTATGTTAGGAAGTGTTTTTCTTCCCGGAACTCCTGCAAAAGTCAAGGAAATACAAAACTAGATAAAAGTCAGATATATACCGACGAGCAAAAGAAATGCGACAATTTTGGAATCATCGGAAACACTTTAGCTCGTCAGTTTATATAGATCATCTAACCACTTATCACTAACTTATTATTCTCTCTTATTTCATAGAATATACAATAACCGGTGAAACAATTTATCAATAAATTGTATCGAACTTGCGCTTTTTAACAGTCTTTCTTTCTTTCCATAGAAGATATCCAGAACGTTTTCACACACACACACACACACACACACACACACACACACACACACACACACACACACACACACACACACACGCACACACACACGCAAGCACGCATGCACGCACACGCGCGAATCAATGAATTTGTATTTTAGATTGTATTCACACACACACACACACACACACAGACATACACACACACACAGACATAAACACACACACACACACACACACACACACACACATACACACACACACACAAACACACAACGCACGCGCGAATAAATCAATAGTTTAACTAGTTTGCATACCGCCAAAACTGGGGTCTTGCTGGCCTGCAACATGAAGAAAGCGTTTCATTACTACTACTACTACTACTACTACTACTACTACCACTACTACTAATGATAATGATATGATAAATACTACTACTACTACTACTAATGATAATGATATGATAAATACTACTACTACTACTACTACCGTGACTACTACTACTAATGATAATGATATGATAAATACTACTACTACTACTACTACTACTACTAATGATAATGATTTGATAAATACTACTACTATTACTACTACTACTACTACTGCTACTACTAAATTACTACTACTACTACTTCTTCTAATACTACTAATATAATAATAATAATAATAATAATAATGTAACAGTAATGTAACAGTAAAAACAATATCATTATCTTCATCAGCATCATAATCAGGTGCGGATTGGGGGGCGGAAGGGGGTGGTGGTTTTGGAACCTCCCGTATTCCCCCTCCATTGGGCAATGCGGCCGTGGGTTAAATGGGTTAAACCGACACACAGAAACGTGTGGTAGCCCTCCCCTCCCCGTGCCTTTCGGATGAGTGACGTCAAACATCAAATTTGTCACTGTGTACACGGCGTCGTGGACTAGCGATGCCTTGACGTGCAGCTTATAGTGACGTCATTTTGCTGCTCGTGCTATTCTTCTTCTTCGGAATTTCTGTCGCAACACCAGCCCACAGAGCTTACTAATGGCTAGTTCGTAGAACAAGCTCATGCCAAGGGACAGCGCTAGGAGTCCCTGCTATGTTAAAAACGTGTAGGAGTGATGACAAAAGAGGAAGAAAATAAAGCCTACTATTAATGCTATACTGTGTCCAAATCTGTTCAGCTACCTGAAAGTACGTCGCAACTTTGAAGCCAAAGCGTCACCGCTTGACGCTTGTCTTCGAATCGACCCACTCGGGACCGGACGCCATCTTGGTTTTGTAAATTTGCGGTGGAAAAAACACTACCAGTGAAATCATGAGACCGTTCATGTGATCCCCAGTCTAATAATATTAAAGAGCGTGCAAATGGAAAAGAGCTCGTTCATGCGGAATCGAAAGAGCAGACGACAATACAGATAATGTGTTTTCAAATAATTATATCTGATTGTCTGTTGTTTACCATAGTACGTGTGTGTATGTGTGTGTGATGGCCTCTTGTGACTACTGTGGCAGTAGCTCGTAGACCAAGCATATACCAAGAAACAACGCTTGGAGTCTCTGCTATGTTAATAACGTGTAAGCGTCGTGGCGCGGCGCTAAACGACAGAACTATTAAAACAGAAAGGAATGAACCAGAGAAGCGATCTAACTGCGGCTCCTATGTCACTATAAACTCATGTAGAAGGTTTCATTAAATGCACAAGCCACTGTCAGCTACTGCGACGTAGAAGATTTCACATAAGCCGCCATTTTGTCCACAAGAAATTGCAGAATTTGGGCGGATAAATAGATTTCACGTCATTAGCATATAACAATGGTAACAAGGAAACATTTACGTTACTCGCCAGGAAGATGACGTCATATTCTTGTTCATAATTCCTTTGACGCCTCATTTTTTCAATACAGTTGAAAACACTATAATCCTTGAGAAGAATCTACTAACACTTTTACCAAGACAAATCTGCGGCGGAGATAAAAGAATCACGTGTTCAAAAATGAAGACAATTTCCGGTCTAACGACGACAAAACCTACCCCAAGCAACAAATTCGCTCTAATTCTAATGTGCGCCGTGATATCTGAAGGGAACTTCGGCGTTTGGAAAGCGTTAGGATTCAAAATAGCTTATGCGTCACCGTCAAATCATCCGGCAAGTTATTGCGTCAACGATATTTTTGCGGTTGGATTAGGGGCCTCGGTTCTAGAGCCCCCAAAATAACTGAGGCCCCGGCCGGGGTTAACTAATGCCGGGAAGAGCCGTGTGTCCGCCTTTATTTGTGTGCGCCGGTGTGTGTTGATCAGAGGCTGGGCTAGAGGGGAGGGAAAAGGATCAGCTTAAAAATAAGAACAACTCTGAATGCTTCTAAAAGAAAACAAATTGGATCTCCAAATGCTACGGTAGACTTTGGGATGAAATCCTTATCGTGTTCTTTTGATGTAGACCTGCGAACGTATTGTGCTAAAGTGATTAAATAAAGGCCAGCTCATATAGAAGAGACTTTGTAGGATGGTTCATCTCATCTTGTTTTATTGTACGTTAAACGACCATTTTCCATAATAGATAATCATAATAACATATAATCAAAATACTTATTGCATTAAAACAAAACCTAACGCTGCTTTCTTGGGCATTAAACAAGATGGGGATTTCAATCCAAAGTCTATCGTATTGTTTGGAGCTTAGATGCGATTATCTTTTAGGAACATTCGGCAGAATTGTTCATATTTTTAGGCTTATTATGCTGATCCATTGCCCTCTTCTCTAAGTCAGTCTCTGATCAACACACACGTCGGCGCACATAAATTAAGACGGACACACTGCGCTTCCCGCCATTAGTATGCTTTGTGGGCTCGTGTACGAAAGGAATCCATTTCCTTCTACTCTAACCCGCCCTCTGATCCACACACAGTCACACAGAAATAAGACGGACACACGGCGATTCCCGCCATTCGTAAGCTCTGTGGTCTGGCGTAGCATAGCTATTCTGAAGAAGAATAATAGCACGAGCAGCGAAATGACGTCACTTGAAGCTTCGCGTCATGGCACTAAAAAGACGTTCTCTAGCAAGGTTTGCGTAGCTAGTCGTGACGTCATTTATATCTTGTTACTTCTTTGCCAGAATTTCTGCCTCGCACGCCAAAAACGTCATGTGTATGCTCCGGAATGTGCTCCGACCAGCCCCATTTCAAAGTCTACCGTATTTTCAATACGGCAGACAAAAATATTCACTTAAATTGAACGGAAACATTTGATTTAGCCTTACCTCCTTGCCACATAATGATGTAGAGTAACGCTGCTTTTTGATGATCAGAAAACAAAGATGTCCCACCTCGTCTGCTGCGGTAATGTTTGCAAAGATGAGAGTAACTTAAACCGTCGACCGTTCTATATATACGAGCGCGTATTCGCGATGAGTCATTTGAATCCTAGTCATGCTCTCAGCGCGAAAGCATAGCGCCGCCTGTTCTGTGGCTAACCATTTGAAGGGTCGGGTCCAGAAGGTCTACCTTTGGGTTAGCTATACAGACTTAACAATCGGCTGTAAACATTCGCGATTAGTAAAATTTGGATTTCCCGGAAAACTCACCGGCAGCGAGATTACTTCATACAGAAGACGCATAGATCCTCACGGGCCCCGGTAGGCTGCGCGGACCTGTGCGAACTTAGGCATCCCACGGACCCTGCTGCAAATGGAAACGTGTTACCGTTATGCGGCGGCTTTCGATAATTATTGACCGCCCTTTAGAATTCCCAACAGCAGTGCAAGACAGAAAGCCGCTCCATCTGCAAGACGCATAGATTCTCATGATAATCTATGAGTCTGGCTTGAAAAATTTATTTTGATTATCTACATGTAAAGCGCTCTGAGCCTTTCTTTGTGGGGATATTGAATTATAGAAGAGTTATATATTATTATTATTATTATTTCCTTTTCCTACCTGCTAAATTGACTGCTGAACAAAGAAGCGCAAGGCAAAATACCCTTTTCACACGAAAGAGGCATAGATCCGCATGAGCCCTCGCAACCTGCAGGCTGCGATGGCACATGAGGATCTATGCTTCTTGCTGGAACCGCTCCTTTACTTTTATCAAACCTTCCACAAGGATGAGAGGGGGAAAAAAACAACAACAGAAAATGGTAGGGGTGCAAGAAATAACGATGAAACAAAGCAAGTAAGACATTGTGATTTATGTTTCCCCTGAACGCAAAACCAAAAGCAGTCCATTTGTTGCACGTTTTCTGATTTCAGATTTAGGCGTTTCACAGAAATGGCGAGCAGGAAAACAAGGATTTCCGTTAAAAAATGGAAAAAAATGGAAGATCTGTTTAATAAAATCTCTAGGTTATGTAGCTTTTGAAATTTCCGCTAGACATTGGCTAGAACAAACAATTACCACGTGTACGGCGGGCAGACATTTTCAGGTTGCATGGGCTTAGGGTAACCATTTATATCATTGCTGTAAGTGTTTGACATTTATGCGACCTTGAGCCGTTTTTGATTTCTCGAAAACAGTGCGAGCTCATTCAACCGTAAGAGGCATAGATTCAAATACACCCGCGCAGGCAAGTTGGGCGCAAGAGAACCTGTGGGTATTGCTGCCACCGCTTACAAAAATGATGACCGCTAGGAGTCCAGTGCAGGTTTATTTCCGGATTGAAACATAATTGAAAGTGCGCACGTGCGTGTGTCTGTGTGTGTGTGTGTGTTTTGCGTGTGTGTGTGTGTGTGTGTGTGTGTGTGTGTGTGTGTGTGTGTGTGTGTGGAGAATGGCTCTTTATATAGGGATTGTGTGTACTGTTCTTAATGTCGTATACGCACGCACGCACGCACGCACACACACACACTGACACACACACACACACAAACACACACACACACACACACACACACACACACACACACACACACACACACACACACACACACACACACACACACACAGCTTTCCCGCTCGTAGTGAAACAATCCGGTTTGAGGTTTGCAAATGTGAGGACTGATCGGTACAAATGAACCCACGTTGTTAACCCCTTCGCTGCCGAGATAAAAATGGACAGCACACTATCGCAAGAGGTATAGACCCTCATGAGCCCCCGCAAGTGATTGCGGGGGCTCATGGCTATCTATGCCTCTTGCTCAAACTACTTTGTATCCATTATTCATGTTCCGGCTGGAGCTCTTTCGCGTTGAATTGACACAGATTTCAGACGCACAGTGTAATTACAGTGGCAGTGAAGTGGTTATGGTATTTTTCAGAATGGACTGGCTTGCTCTTATCATGGGGCAAACACGTCGTAAACAGCTGCGTTGGCAGGCAGGCTTGACACATGATCATGTGACCAGTTTACACCGTATGCTAGCCTTCTCTCACTCTTTTGTTTGGCTAACCAAGTTGTAGAAAAGCTGTCCCTTCTCTGTCGTATACTGATTTTTTCACATGATCGCGCGACCAGTGTGTAAGATAAGACATGTAGTCTTATCTCTCTCTCTCTCTGTGGTGTTTTGCTGCAGTTTTCTGGAACATATTTACCCTGTCCGTGGAACACCTAACCCAAACTAACCATCGTTCTTAAGAACAAGTCAAACCCGCCTCTTATGGGCCCCTCTAACTGCAGAGATTATGAGCATCTATGTCTCTTGCAAATTGAATGGACTTGAGAGATAGTAGGCATGAGAACACTTGAGTCAGAGGGGGCGAGAGTGCTTAGAGTGTATCCACGACAACAGACACGCACGCACGCACGCACACACATACACACGGCACACACACACACACACACGCACGCACACACACACACACACACACACACACACACACACACACACACACACACACACACACACACACACACACACAATTCCTTCTGCGAATGAAGATATTAAGTAGCGACTGATCTCTCTGTTTGTCTATTTTGACAAAGGGTATTTACCCGAAATATTAATAAATTTTGTTGTAACCGTCTTTTCTAAGCGTGTTTCTTTCTCCGTTGGATACTTTTTTGCATTTTACACGCTTGGCAGTCACCTTTTTGGTCTCGATTGCTTTGTTTGTGTGTGTGTGTGTGTGTGTGTGTGTGTGTGTGTGTGTGTGTGTGTGTGTGTGTGTGTGTGTGTGTGTGTGTGTGTGCGTGCGTGGCCGCAAAGTACGACTTTCTCATTTCCGCCAGCGGGCCTGCATAGACATAACCAATAAACAAAATCTTGCTTCTCCTGAGATGGAATAATGTTTACCGTTTCATGCGTGCATTTGACACGTCGCTTGTTTGTTGAGCACGTTTTTCCACTTGGATGTTTTCTCAGAAGTATCAAGCTGCAGTGAATGCCGGTAATATTAGTCATCAACCTGCACACTTCGTCTGATTATATCATTGTGCGTGTAAGACGTGGCACTGGAATGTACACGTGACCTTGCCATGATGCCGGACTGATGTCAAGTTGTTCTTTGAAGTATGCTCACTTGCTGAGTACGTTATTGAGGAAACCTTCAAGCTAGAAACATCGACTAAGGAACTAAATATCGCAGTAAGCAAAAGTCGTAGGGCCCACGACGGACCCAGTCGGCCCGCGCACGGCTGTGCGCAGCCACTGCGGTTGTCGTGGGCCCGCAGGCATTTTGCTTCTGGAGATATTACTACATGTGCTGCCTACTTATAGATACTCGACATATATATAGACATCATTCTTTTGGGCGGCAATACATACACTTGTCAGAGTCTGTACGATTTTCCGTTTTTGAGAAACTACTTCAGATAAATTGTATGGCTGTTTGCGAGTGCAGTGTGACCGGCCGGCCTTGTGTAACAAAAGTCAAGTCATTTAGGATGGCGTGTACTTGGTCGTACAGAGGCGGATCAGTTACCGACCAGAGGGGGTGGTGTGTCGAACATTTTGTCAGTTTCGGGCAATTAACTTTAGAAACAGAAAGCGTCCAGAGGTGAGACCATGTTTTTATATCTCCCTAAAAATTAAACGACAGGCAGAAGGATGGAGCTACACAGCTAGCCAGAAAATCAAACGCATGGTTGGGGGGTGGGTGAGGGGAGAGATACAGCGCCTGCCACCTATACGAGAGATGCAAGGTTCGATCCAAGGTTTCAATGTAGGACTTTATTCAACTCGTCTCACCGTTTTTTCGGGCTTTTTTCCCCGGGGGTTCTCCGGCTCTTTCTCCCCATTTTCTGTTATCGGTTCACGCCCATTTTATTAACTTCAGATACACACGACCCACACTTTAAAAAGCTCAGTAGTTCGTTTGAGGTTGTTGCCTGGAGCACGAGGGGGATGCGCTTTATTTGTGTTACGTGTCTGAATGAATGCTCGTGCTTAACGCGAGCATGTGTGTTGGTTCAGCTAGCAGTGTAATTTTGAGGGTTGGCGGTGAAGGGGGAGGTTCAGAAAGCCCTGGACCCCTCCCCCCCCCCAACCCGCCCCCCACTTCCGCCCCACCCCTCCCCGCCCGGTAAGTCCAAACTCCGGCCAGGGCGTACGCCTCCCAGTTAGCAAAATGTCCTCGAGCCCAAGTCGGCCGTCGTGGGCCCGAGGATCTTTGCATACTGGACTATGAAAGCGAAGAGTGATCGCCCACATACACAGTCACAGTAAACACTACAGCCAAGTATATGTCACGTCTAATCCAGTTTTGTCTAATCTAGTTGTGAGCATAAAGCTACCTGATAAATACAGATATGGCGGACGGTAAGTTTGATTAGATTACTGCAGCTCCTATCAGTAAGCGAATCAAGTTTGTCAATGCCGGCGACTGTGAAGTTTTTTTTTGTTGTAACCAATGTTTTAACTCATTCAGCCCCACGCACGTATTTCCCAAATTTTGGAGGCGTCATCTAATGACTATGCACCTGTTGCAGGAGATATATCGATCATGATAATTCAAAGGTAGTGCCGGATTAGCTTGACGCCGACATGGTCGATCCATCTCCTGTTGTAGTGTGTCAGGACTAAATGGGTTAAAAGCTATCCTATCTTCAGTTCTGCGCGCGGGAAGCTAGTATTTGGCGGTACGGTCATTTATTAACAGTACTTTTAGAAGCCGTACGGAACCTTGGTCAAAAGGTATCCTAATGAACACCACAGGCACATGATTACAAGTAGCAAAAAGTCCGATTGAAGGTCTGCGAAACATCTGATGTAGAGTAAGCTAATTTCCATCTTGTTTTTCAACTCCGACCAAACATTATTAATGCGGCTAAAATCCATAGACTATGATAGAAAATAATAGCTATTGACTATCCTCCTTCTACTGTTCAAGCTGCCGCAACTTGCGAAAAGTGTCACTGGAGGTTTTAAGGGGTCTGCCCTTTAAGATCTGTGTACTTTGCAAACCGAAGATCAAAGATGCTGATGTATAGTTCCAATGTGCTTTGGAAAGTCTATAGCTAGATTAGTAGAAGGCATTGAATGAGTTCGTGTACCGTCTTCAACATTTTGAGAAATAATTAATTCTTTTCGTGAAAAAATGATACTTAGAAAAACTAAACTTTCTCACAGACAGTGATGAAAATCAATCAAAATTGTCCTTTTTTTATTTATTTATTTTTTTTAAAATTTACTCCTACAAGATATCTTCGAGCATGTCTCCAAGCGTATTGAAGTTGGAATACTCATTTACGAGATGACCCGCATTTCAGTCCACAATGAGTCAGTTAGAGAAATTGTTCAAAATAACTAATTCTTACAGTAAACGACAGATATAATAAAATTCATAATGTGTCCAAGATATTTTGTTGTTATAAGTTTGTTATAAGCGAAAGTGTCAGACTTTTTAAATGTAATAATACAGATATACAGACAAAGATTTGTTTTCAGCTTGCGTTCATGTAAGTGGACATTTCAATGTAGAATCAGTTAGAGTAGTTTGTGACGGTTTTACCACCAGAAAATGACAGTTTCTTAATAATTTTACTATTATTTTATGAAATTTTCCTTTGAATGGTTTGTTTCTCTAAGGGCTGACAAGATCTTTCTTTAAGCGTTTTTCAATTTTTTTTTTTAGTCTCTTCTATTTATAGAAGGGCCTTTTTAGGACGGGTCGCCGTGGAGCGAATTTAACAGCATGTCTATGATGTCAAAGGCGGGCAGGCTAAACCTCTAACAATTGAAGTAACAAGATAAACATTACGTCACGTCTAGTTACGCTAACCTCGCTGCTGAACGTACATTTGGTGCGAAGCGACGTATGTGCGTAGGTATGTATGTGCTTATGTATGTATGTGTGTGCATATGTATTTAAACAAGAGAATCTCCGATATTTCTGTACACACAAGCTTGAAACTTGGCGAAATACCTTCTTTAGTGGGTGGCTAAGAGAGTCTCCGAGCATAATTATTGTAATTGAAAGTCTTATTGAAGTTTAGAGGAAGTCGGTTGACCCAGCTTAGTGTCCGTAATTTTGGTAATATTTCTTGAACTTTTGTATATAGCTTGTTTGGAGAAAGACATTGGGTGAGTTTGTTAGCCAGCTTTGTATCCTTTCAACTTCTTTAGTAAAAATTAATTCTTTTCAGAAAAGAATTAAAACACTAAAAAACCTTGACTTCTAGAGAAAGTCAGACAGTGGCGGTGACGTAAAAGAGACAACTCCGTCACCACGCAGACACTGACATAATACTTTATTATGACGTTATTCTCTCTCTCTCTCTCTCTCTCTCTCTCTCTCTCTCTCTCTCTCTCTCTCTCTCTCTCTCTCTCTCTCTCTCTCTCTCTCTCTCTCTCTCTCTCTCTCCCCTAGTTGTGTCCCTATTTTCTCAAGCCTATGAAGCGAAAGTGTAAACTCATATCACGTAAAATATAAAATTACCTAAAACTAAAACTTACGTCATGGCAAATGACGTTTGACAAATCAAGGACGCATATGTCCTGAGCCCCTTATAGAACTCACTGACGTATTGGCAGATCTGCGAGACTCTTTCAATAGGACATAATTGAACATCAGAATCAGGTCAAAGACAAAAGACAGCGAGGACAGCTCACATATAGAAGGGACTTTGTGGGTTATGGTTCATCCCATCTTGTTTTATTATTTATTTATTTATTTATTTATTTATTTATTTTTTTTTTTTTTTTTTTGGGGGGGTGGGTGGGGGTGGGGGGTGGGGGTGGGTGGGTGGGGGGGGGTTTGGGTTGAGGGGGATTTGCCTTCATTACGAGCCAACATGGATGCGAGTCACTTTTCGCTTGAATAATATTATTTGTTATTTTCACAATTATTCCCGTTATTAATCGCTCCAGTAACCTCTAAGCTGGAAACACATTAAAGTGGCCTGCTCCAGGGCGGGCTTGGTTTGCAAAAGTTCGCCTATACAGTTGGTTTTTAGTGTTGTCTTGCCTTACCTAAAACCTCTCTACTCTTTCTTGTACAATTCATGTGAGTAGGCACACGTATAAATGGCTTTCCAATGCTTTTAGTACTATAGTTGGGGAACGATTCTGCTTAGCAAAAGAGAAAAGGGCAAAAACGCATTTCGTTTAAGGACATTTAATCTTCTCATGCTAGATTAGTCCTTTTATGAATCATTGTTGTAAGATTTACTATAAGCAATTATATAAAAAAAAAAAAACTATTGTAAACTATAAATCTTTATGGACTGGAGCAGATTGCTTTTACAGAACAACCTATTCACTGATACACCAGATTGATTTTGGGTGATACTGTTGTCAGGCCCATTGAACAGAAATTGCTTGACTTTTGAACGTTTCGTTTGACGTCCATACAAAGCAGTGACGGTCATACGAAACCCATGCTAAACTCTTTCAAATTAACCCATTCAGCCAATACGCCCTACAGCAGGAGTTGGGTCGACCATGATATAT
>BTPG01000003.1:57436814-57444775 GCA_036245525.1 Semisulcospira habei
ATCCTTGAACTATCACGCTCGATCCATGTCTTGTTGTTGTGTGTCGGGGCTGAATGAATTAATAACTAAAACTACACTGACGAAAATTATTATCGCGACTAATTAATCGGATTTCGATATTACCATCTGCTTTAAATACGGTACAACCCAACGCAGCTGCCTTGCGCGGAAGTAGCTTTTTACCTTCTATAGCCGCTGCCAGAAGTCTAGGGCGAGATGAAACCCCCACGCATCTTACTATATACAAACACACAGTTGTCTGATTGGCTGATTATACTACTTTGACATAGTACATGTACTATCTACTTAGGCCTACTTGTCAAATGTTTGGCTATCTGTACAGAAGTGACATTTCAGCAGGGACTGCTCACTAGGGATTATACACACACTTACACACACACACACACACACACACACACACACACACACACACACACACACACACACACACACACACACACACACATACACACACACACGCATACACACGCTCGCACACGCACGCACACACACACACACACACACACACACACACACACACACACACACACACACACACACACACTTGTTACCGCCAAAGTATATCCAGTCTGTCAATATCTTAAAGAAAGAATCGTCGGAACCTGCAAAAGAACGAAGTAGATGCTCGTATATAGCTACCCCTTAAAATTAATGAGAAAAGACTTATGGAAACCTATTCTGTCTTAAGTCATTAATAAAATTCAGTAAAGCTAGAAAGAAAAAGCAATAGCAGCAAACAAACAAACAACAACAACAACAACAAACAAAAAACATACAAATAAACAAACAAACAAACAAATGCTACAAGTAAACTTGGTTTCATGCCAACAACTGCAGGCTACTGGAATTTGATCGTAAATTATAAACAATATGAACCTAGTATCAAATGTGTTTTGTAAGCAAAAATAGTAATCATTATATTAAATCAAAGTAAGGTCATTAATAATGATAAAATACCAACAACAAAACAAAACACACAACAAAAAACCAACAACAACCAAACAAACAACCCCACCCCATCAGAAACATAAATAAATAAAAAATAAATGAAAAATAGAGAAAACAATAAATTTTAAAGAGAATAATATGAAAACGTCTCTATTACATCAATTCATATAAATCCTTTTTGAAATAAATAAATCAAACAGCAGTCCTAATTTCCCCTCTCCTTCCAGTAGAAAGCTGACCGATTGCATGAGACGATAACAAGCCACACGTTTTCGGGCATACGTCGGCCTTATTTAGCGCATGCACGGTCATGTATCGGTCATAGGAGGACGGCATTTTAACTCATTCGAGACGAGGCGCCTTCGGATACGCGGCTTATGCCGCATATCCGAGTGCGGATCGTCTCGAATATGTTAACTTTTTTGCGTCGATGTGACAGTAACGAGCTTTGTGACAATGTGATATTTGTTGCAACATTCGTCGACACTCTTTGAGTCCATACGCACGTGCGTTGTCATAAAGTCTTTTGTGATCTCACATCTCATGTGACAGTGATTTGTTAAAAAGCGCTAGAAGATTTCACGAGCTTTGCAATAAATCGTAAAAATAAGCGTTTGAAGTCTTTATTGGCTTTGTAACAATGTCACAGAGATAGTTGAAACTCTCGAAAAGTCTCTACATAAAAAAAAAAAAAAAAAAAACCCATAAAACTCAAATAGTCTCCACGAGCTCTCTAACAATAAATGTTTGTTAGAAAAAAATCCAAGTGGTTCAACGCTAAAAGTGGTTTAAAAGCCAGGACAAACATACAATTTCGCATGTTTGTCCGGACTGTTTATCTACCGTATGCGTCAAAATATACGTGTAGTTCTTGACCTCATTTACTTCTAAAACGTTCTGCTGTATAATGGCTCTAACAGTTTCGTACTATAGAAACATACAGCAATTGAGACTCCAGTATTTTTTCATGATCTTTGAAACACATGTTATATAGTCACAAATCTCGTTACACTAGACGTTGACTCACAGAGCTTTTGATTAATCCATGATATCCTGAGGTTGATTAAAAAAAAAAAAAAAAAAAAACTTATTGTCCTATAAAGGCTACATCCCAGATTAGGATATAGATCAACCCTTTTGGTTGAAGGGTGGTGCCAGAATAGCTAAGATATTCTGGCATCATATTTGAACTACCAGAGTCAATTTATTTCAAGCAATAGTTTATCAGGATAAAGGGTTAACAGTACGGACGCCCGCATGCACAAGGAGGTCACGACTTACTGAGAGAGCAGTCAGTGTGGAGCACAGTTTGGTTGGTTGTTGGCATTTGCAGCTGGCCAGAACAGCCCTCAGCCACGACAAAAGTCTTAGACTCAAGGCTGTCGGCGAGCTTTTGCAAACCTTGAACAGACGGTGTCTTTCATTAGAATTTGTTGAGAGAGAGAGAGAGAGAGAGAGAGAGAGAGAGAGAGAGAGAGAGAGAGAGAGAGAGAGAGAGAGAGAGAGAGAGAGAGAGAGAGAGAGAGAGAGAGAAGAAAAAAGAAATAACGAAAGATTCATGGTCAAAACAAGTGTCTTTCAATTGTGAAAGAAGCAACCACAACAACAATAACAACACCAAAAACAAAACACAAACAAACAACACAAAAACCACAAACAACAACAACAAAAACAAAACAACAAAAAACAAACAAACAAACAAACAACAACAAAAGAAATTGAAAGAAAAACGTCTGAGAAGGACTAACACATAATAATTTACTACATTTTCGGGTGAATATCCTTTTTTTTTTTTTAGTCAGACGTAAAATCCAGAAGGATAAAGGTGCTTAGTTTTTATCTGTCCGAAAGTTAACGTTACAATTCTAATCAATTATTCACCGGAGTATGTAGGAAAATATTTTGTCTGTGTCTTTTCTAAAGGTCCTGCATCCAGTACATGTAATCGCCCCCCAATTTTTTGTTTCTTTGTTCGGCCATAAAAAAAGTATGCTCATCTTGTTTGCCGGATCAAAATCATGGGATTCCCGACTATGTTTAACCCATTCAGCCCTGATGCATTACAGCAGGAGATGGGTAGACCATGATAATTCAAGGGTAGTGCCACATTAGCTTGGCGCCTGTCGGCGCCAAGCTAATCTGGCACTGCCCTTGAATTATCATGGTCGATCCATCTCTTGCAACTGGTGCATAGTCATTGGATGACGCCTCAAAAATTAAAAAAAAATACGGCCGTACGGTCGGGCTGAAAGAGTTAAGCAGCAGTGTGCTTGGTGTCGGGTAATTAAGTCAACGGTCAAGCCAATACGTCAGCTTATGTCCCGTGTGCGAGAAACCAGAAAAGTAAAATAATGCCCTTGAGTACGGTTGGCGGGAGGGTGACAAACTCCGCCACACACAGCCTATTCACTCATCGTGTACACAACCAAGGGCAACAGCTCGAGCGGAGTACAAAGCACGTTAAAAACAAATTGTCTGAATCGTTACAAGTCGAAAAGGGGGAAGAAAAAGTTGGTTTTCTGCTCAAGATTGGGTGTTTATAATAAGAACAAAATTTGTAGAGCAACGATAAGACCGTCCTCGATATTTGCACAAGTGGTCTGACCCAGAGAGCCAGTAGTTGTTAAAATAAAGAGGAAAATCGACATTGTCGGGAATGGATGACCGTGTCGAAAATGAACGTCAACTTCAAAACAGCTGGATTAACTTGAACTCAAACGCTTTTATGATTTTGTCTTTTGTCTACTGGTGCAGTCAGTGACAATATCAAAGTACACACCTAGAAAGAACTACAAATTAGTCCTGTACACTTTAGATCGCCACGACCACAAGCTTCCCATTGACATGTGGCCTGCTCAGCCAAGTGCTGGGAAAAACACAAGTGGGCATACCGAGCAGTTGGTAAGGAGAGTGAACCAACTACACTGCACACGCTTCAGAGAACATATTACACCAGACGTCTTATGGACATCTGGTTCCTCGAAGTCGTCTGCTTTGACTGTGCGCCAGACGGTTCACAAACAAGTCATTTGGCTGAGAAATGTAAATTTCTATTCTGTTGTTATGTTGACTGATTTTGTGACTGGTCCGTGGCGTGATTTAATGTGGTTCTGTCAACATGCCGAGCACAGACCATTCGATTCCCATGGCGCTGTGAAACCGCTGAACGATATGGGCGACCACCTGACATTCTGTTTTATAACATCTGAAAATTCTTCTGAAGGGAGAAAAGTCTTCTTTTGGGGTCCTTTTTAAGACAACGATCGCTCTGTCAAAATTCGCTTGTTAACTGAGTTCTTTCGGCTGTCGTCTAATTAGACCATCGGGAGCATAATCATAAAGAAGACAAATTAATGATGGATTCTAAGACAATATGGGCCGCCGGGCTATAAGATTGTATTTTTTTCTTTGTTGGTTATTTTTGTACATGCAGGTTAAGATTAAAGTCAAGAATAAAGGTCACAAAATGAAAAGTTTTAAAGATAGCACATTAAAGCGTAAGAATTCCTTAAATCCTTTGCGTGTCGGTGGCGGTTTTAGTCATGATGATTCCTACAGAAAACATAGCGACTAAAGCCGCTACCGACACGCAGAGGGCTTAGAAAAGAATCATACAGCGAACATATCGATGATCAAGATAGCTTTCCTAAAATGTATATCACAATGGCTTAGAATTTCCATTTCTTAATGTCTGACAAATAAAATCACAAATTGCATTATTTTTTTCTTACTGTACACCAAGTTTTGTAAACACGTGCCACGATTTCAAGCCTTTTCTTTACGAAATTCTGTTATGTACCTTGAATCCGTGCAGACAAGGACGAAACTTTAGCATCCAGTTGATCAAGTCTTCGCTCGAGTTTGCTTAACCTGAATGCGACGTTCTCCAGCGTCTTGTCAATTCTGGAAAGTTTACTGTCGATTTTGTCCAGATTCGTCGCGCTTTGCTTCAGCTGATCGTCCTTCAGATCGCCCTTACTTTCGATCCTTCCGACAACGCTCCCGATCTCGTCGATTTGTTTGTCAATAGCGTCAATTCTCATTTGAATATAATCTGAATATCTTTTCATGACATAAAACAGTATTGTCACTCCTATACACAGTGCACTTAACAATACAGCGGTTTGCACGTCGTCCATCTCTCTTGATCTCAGTGACGGCAGTTTCACACCAAAGATCTGTAGCGGAAATAAGAGAAATTCACAAAAGCTGTTATATGCCGCAAAATGTACCAAACGTACCAGTGGTGCATTTGGTTGCAGTACCCAAAATACAGAAATTAAAAATGTAGCACTGGAAATTGGTTAACTGGCGCATTTTTCTATATGCTTTGGTGTGAGCATGTGCCAGCTGGCACAGACAATTTTAGCACATGTTTACACGTTTGTAGCAGTGATACTAACTGCATCGCTTTGCGGTTCTGAATTTCTCTGTACATTCACAAAAATGAGCTCATTAGTGGTACATTTGGTACTTTCTGCAATGCATGACCACTGGTCAGAAAATGAGCTTGTTCACAATGTATGGAAATGTTGGAAATTGAATCACTATTTGAAAGAAAGCGTAATAATTAATATGTTCTGACAAGAGAATAAGCAGGGACATCTAATTATTTTAAAGCTAAGCTCACAAACGGTATTGTTATTGTTTTTCTTAAAAATAATAATAATAAAAAAATAAAAATAAAGTGAATATCTTTAAAGACTGAAGTTTGTAATAAGCAGCCACAGCTGGGTCAATTCTAATGAAATTTACAACGATCTGTGCTGGTCTGTAAATTTAGATCTCACGACCCAAGGCCGAGAGATCTAAAATCACTGACCAGCACACAAACAAGCATGCATTAAGCATCAAGTTACATTAGGTATATACATCATTCATATCAAATATTTATACAACTCACACACAGTGTGGCAGTCAGTCCTTGTTGTCTGAAGTAGAGTATACTCAATACACTGACAGCGAGTACAGCTGCCCATACATAAGGGCAACAGTCTGATAACGTTATTTTATCGCAGCTGACATACTACGTTAAAGAAGATAAAAGAAAGCTATTCAGGGTTTCGATAGCACAAATCGAAATAGCAGCTGCTGACCGCTGTTGCGGCGTAGATGCATTTGGCAGAGGTCGTTTGACATCGGAGAGCACAACGCTTTTCGCAAATGTCTCCGCAAAGAGCCACTTTTATCTGCCAATCTTATAACAAATATCATTCAGTGACAGTTGACCTGATACGATTTACTTTTAACTCATTCTACCCCATCACCGAAATCCCCAAATGTTTGCCGTTGTCCTCTGAAGACTGCATTAGCAGTGCAGGACACTGATCGACCATGATAGTTCAAGGGTGATGCCAGAATAGCTTGGCGCCCGTAGGCGCCAAGCTATTCTGGCATCACCCTTTAACTATCATGGTCGATCCTTATCTTGCTGTGGTGTGTCTGGGGTAGAATGAGTTAATAGACTCGAACAGTGTGTCAGTTTTGCTGCACTGTCGCAAAAAAAATAAAAAAATAAAAAAAAAATTAAAAAATCGGATTTTTTTCATTACACGACTGACTTTACATCCTTAAATGTGCCCTAGATATATTAAGTCCAATAAAAATTATAACAAAGATCCATTTTCACGTGAACTGGCAAAGTTTTAAAACCTGAAACAGCGCAGGCATACATGCAGTCTGCATGCCTGACCTCAATATTGAAATCTGCCGGGGCTCTATTTAGGGTATTGAAAATGTCCTGTTCTTGTTTTTTCACCGTTTTTTACGACTGTAGAGCAAAATCGACATATCATACGAGTTTAGAACAATATTCCATGTTTGGTCAGTTGGCATTACATGATATTTGTTCTTAACGTGGTACAGAAATGTCTTTCTTGCGGAGATATTTGGCAATGACGTTGTGTGCTCGTTGTCAAAAGGCCTATAACAGTTTCGTAAGTAGGCCCTACGTCAGACACATATATAGCTGTTATGAATGTTATATTTTCTTCTGATTTGGAAGTCGAACGACTATGCATTTGCCAGGATGGATGGATGGAGGGACGGAGAGACGGACTGGCGGACGGACGGGAAGACGGATATATGGATGGATGGATGGATGGGTGGGTGGGTGGGTGGATGGATGGATGGATGGGTGGATGGATGGATGGATGGGATGGATGGGTGGATCTATGGATGGATCTATGGATGGATGGATGGGTAGATGAATGGTTGGGTGGATGGCTGGGTGGATGGAGGGATAGATTTAGGGATAGATGGATGGATGGATGGATGGATAGCATGTTTGTCGTAAAAGACATTTTGACCACACATGCTCGACTATCTCAGTGCACCAGTATTTTCCATACAACGGAAGTGCAAGACATATGTTCCTTCCACCAGAAAGAGGCACAGATCCTCAGTGGCCTCCGCCGGCTGCGAGGGCTCACTATGATGATACTCTATGTCTCATAATGGAACCACTCATTCAACGTTATACAAGCTCAAGATTATACTCTGCCTTTCTACCGTTTAAAATTTGGAAAATAAATTGAGTTCTAGATCAAAACCTGTCCAACTCTAACTCATTGTACCCCAAGACCGAAATCAACAGATTTAGCCGTTGTTCTATGAAGACTGCAATGCAGAGTGCAGGATACAGATCGACTATGATAGTTCAAGGGTGATGCCAGAATAGCTTGGCGCCCATAGGCGCCAAGCTATTCTGGCATCACCCTTGAACTATCGTGGTCGATCCATATCTTGGTGTGGTGTGTCTGGGGTAGAATGAGTTCAGACGGCCACGCATTAGCCGGTGAGGTTTTGTTTAAAACAAACGACTCCCGATAACAGACGACAGCGAAGTCAGGGCGGATCATGTAGCAGGCTTGTGTCATAGGTATAGACAACTTGTGTGTGTGTGTGTGTGTGTGTGTGTGTGTGTGTGTGTGTGTGTGTGTGCGTGTGTGTGCATACAAAAATGTCAAACTAATTTTTACACAGATCTGCCG
>BTPG01000003.1:57444795-57447295 GCA_036245525.1 Semisulcospira habei
TGATATGCCAAAAAGCTACTTTGTCCATTTTTTAGAAAAGCTAGATTTTCATTGAAAAACAATGAAAATGTCGCTTTTCTAAAAAATGAAAATAATGTCTTTTGCCATATAAAGGTAGAAGTCATCTACATGTTTAGAATATTAGAATTATCAGAATATTATTAGAATACATGCAGCAAAATGTCAATAAAACAAACATAAACATTCAGTAAAGAATTTAAAAGTAAAGAGAATCATATTAAAACGCAATCGTTCCACAGGATCGCGTTTTGGATTTTCTCAGATCTAAACTAAAACCCCCGTGGACACAGGCCCCTTGGCCGATGTTGGCCACCGTTGGCCCGCGCACGGCAGTGCGCGGGCCAGCGGCGACCAACATCGGCCAAGTTTAAGTAGTGCCCACTGGGAACGTATACAAAGCGGTAAAGTCACATCCATCCCTATGTATCCCTGTGGTAAGAAGAGACAGGCTGCGTAGGTCTCATTCTCCGCGTATGCCCCCTTCTCAGCACGGGGATGAGCTGGGCTATGCCACACGAGGTCTCTTGCCGGTTTGCTGCCGGAGTCCTTCCCTTCATAGACCCACACGGGGAGTGCGCCACAAGTATAAAATCTTCAACTGAGATGATAAGCGAACTACAGAAAGACCCATAAGTACACACAACTGCAGAAAGACCCATAAGTACACACAAGCGTCTCAGTTGAAGAGAAGTGTACTTCAACTTTTGGCGTTCTTCCCGAGGCGGTCTATCTGGCTTTCCTTTAAATCCAAGGCAGTTCTGAATGTGTGTGTGTGTGTGTGTGTGTGTGTGTGTGTGTGTGTGTGTGTGTGTGTGTGTGTGTGTGTGTTTAGAAATTTAATGGTGTGTGTAACAGCGCTTTGAGCCTGACTATAGGGATAATGCGCTTTATAAAGTATGATCTATTATTATTATTATCAATTCTATGGTGTAAGTGAAAAAGTCCAGACACACTAGTTTAAATACTCTTTGATGACTAAAATTATCACGCTCCTAATTGCAACATTAATCTAATAAACTACACACAAAGTCAACAGGCGAATAATAAAGAGGTTAGAAATACTGTGCGCCCTTTGTCCGAATAGGGATATTTCTTTGTCAAAAGAGGTATTTTTTTTTTTTGTCCTTTGATTAAACAATGGATTAAAAACCAGGATAAACATGCGACATCGCATGCTTCTTTGGGCTTTTAATCCTCTGTCTTGATGGAAACACGTATAATTTTTACCTACTTCTGTTTTCAAAACGACGTCTTTTTTTTTCAAATGCAAATTCGACAAAATGATGTACAGTGTTAAACAGTATTTTGTTTAGCGTTTCTTTCCGGCCGCAGCAGCGTCGTCATCAACTTCGTTAGCGTCATCATCGACTTCGTTAGCGTCATTGTCGACTTCGTTGGCGTCGTCGTCGTCTTCGTTAGCGTCATCGTTGACTTCGTTAACGTCATTATCGGCTTGACGTTTCTTTCTGGTCTCGTTGACATCGTCATCAACCTCGTTAGCGTCGTCATCCACTTCGTTGGCTTCATCGTCCACTTCGTTAGTGTCATCATCCACTTCGTTAGCGTCATCGTCCACTTCATTTGCGTCATCGTCGACTTGGCGTTTCTTCCTATTCTACGGCTCCGGCGTAGCGTCGTCGTCAACTGGAGAAAGATTATCTTCAGCGTCAGCGACATCGTCGTCCACTTCGTTTGTGACATCGCCTGCAACGTCGTCCACTTCGTTTGTGACACCGCCATCATCGTCGTCCACCTCGTTTGTGACCTCGCTTGCATCGTCGTCCACTTCGTTTGTGACATTGCTTGCATCGTCGTCGACTTGGCGTTTTCTCCTGGTCTCCGGCTCCTCTGTATTGTCGTCATCAGCTGGGGTAACATTATCGTCGGGGTCAGTTACGTTGTCGTCCAGCTCGTTTGTGACATCGCCTGCATCGTCGTCAACTTCTTTTGTAACATCGCCCGCATCGTCGTCCACTTCGTTTGTGACATCACCTGCATCGTCGTCCACTTCGTTTGTGATATCGCCTGCATCGTCGTCCACTTCGTTTGTGACATCGCCTGCGTCGTCGTCCACTTCCTGTGTGACATCGCCCGCATCGTCGTCTGCTTGGCGTTTCTTTCTGGTCTCCAGCTCCTCTGTAGCATCGTCGTCAACTGGGGTGAGATCCTCGTCGGGGTCAGCAACGTCGTCGTCGACTTCGGTTGTGACGTCTTCGGTAGCTTGGCGTTTGACGGGGTGAGCACTGACACTTGCCACGAAGCCTGGAAATTAATGATGAACATATTAAGTTCACGATTTGCAGCTAAGAGTTCAGGTATGTGTTAAGCCTTGCACTTCCCAGACAGAGACATGAAACAGAGCAAGCAACAGCAACCCAATGCGCAAAAGGGCATCGGGCCGACGTCGGCCGCCGTTGGCCCGCGCACGCCAGTGCGCGGGCCTACGGCGGTCGACGTCGGACCGATGGCCTTTTGCGCA
>BTPG01000003.1:57452295-57479795 GCA_036245525.1 Semisulcospira habei
CGAACGCTCTTGCAATTGAGCTTACAGCATCCAAAGAACGTGTATGAAGGAGACATTAAAAACTTCAAAAGCTTGAGAAGGCTGCTTTAAAGATTATATTATGTTGTGAGGATGTTCGTCCCAAAGACATTCTAATAATGTGTTTACAAAAAGACAAGACATGCTGATACTTAGTTTATGAGCCGTTTGTATGCCATCTTTTCCAAGTGAGAAGGCTCTTGCACTATTGTCACAATCTTTTGCGAGCAGTGCATCTAAAACCCTCGGGATTCTAACTCTTAAGCCCTGGACTGCCACGAGAAAAGTCAACACAATGTAACTGCAAGAGACAGATCTTCATGAGTCCCCGTAGTGGCGGGGGGCTCATGAGGATCAATGCTTCTTGCTGATACCACGTTGAATCCATATTCCTGGGACAGCTTGGGGCACGTTTGCGTGGAATTGAAAATAAATCAGAAGCACAAACTGCAACAAATAACATAGAACGGGTTAAACTGACTCTTCAAAAAAGAATTAACTGTTTTGTTCATGCAGCCACCAAAACTGTGAACAGATTTGTTGGCTGCATGAACAAGAAGGTTAATAAACTTTGTTGAGAGCACGAGGAAAATGAGGTTAACGTATAACTAGTGGCTGCTATCGTGCAAAACAATTTTTGTTTAATCGTTGTACAAGGAAGGTAGAGGGAGGATATCGGTCATAAACGTACGTTTTAATATCGATGTATGCATATCATTATGAAATGCGTTCAATGGCCCGCACAAACTTCAGGTATGGTATTTTCATATCATTATTACTATAATTATGTAGTGAGGAAGCATGTTCCATCTCTCAGCACATTTTCACTGAGTGTCTCCTGATTAACTCATAACGTTTCAGGTTGTTTAGTTAAAAAAGAAAACAATAGAAAAAAAAAACCCAACCAATGCAGTCAACGAACTCAACGAGCCAACCATCCAACCAAACCAAACGATCAACCAACAAAAGCACGAACCACCAACCAACCAACCAACCAACCAACCAACCAACCAACCAACCAACCAACCAACCAACCAACCAACCAACCAACCAACCAACCAGCCAGCCAGCCAGCCAACCAACCAACCAACCAACCAACCAACCAACCAACCAATCAACCAACCAACCAACCAGCCAACAAGCCAGTCACCAAGCCAACCAAACCAACCAACCAACCAACCAACCAACCAACCAACCAACCAACCAACCAACCAACCAACCAAACAAGAGAGCAACGAAACACGCGAACAAATAAATGAACGAACGAACGAGCGAGCGAACGAACAAAGGAACGAACTTGTAAAGAAGAAACGGCTGAGTAGTTTATCAGTTTGTGGTTCATATGCACATTCTATACACCAACAGATAAATAAACACACTGACAATTATAACGTAAACCGGAAAACAAACTCTCATAGCAACTGACGACCTTCTTACTGTCATTGCGCCATCAACCCATTACATCCTGAGGCTGATTTAAAAAAAAATGCATATTGCCCTATAAAGGCTACATTACAAATGAGGAGATAGACCAACCATTTTAGTTCAAGGGTGGTCCCAGAATAGCTTGGCGCCTCAGGCGCCAAGCTTTTCTGGCACCACCCTTGAACTATCGTAGTCCAATTTATTTTAAGCAGTAATGTATCGGGATAAAAAGGGTTAAACGTTCAATGAGAGTAGCCTCTCGTGCCGTTTGCGGATGCACTCCTCAGATAGACGGGCCCACCCGGGTAGTACGGCACAGGTACACTTCAGTTTAGTGTCTCATTTAAATAAGTGCATTTGTGGCGTAATCTCCGAGTGGGCCTGTTTGGGGAGAACACATGCACATTTGTACGAGAAAAAGAACATGATGGGGATTCATCCCAAAGTCTACCGTATTGTTTGGAGCTCAAGTGCGTTTTTCTTTTAGGAACATTCAGAGTTGTTCATATTGTTAAGCTTATCCCTCTGATCCATTTCCCTCCTCTCTAAGCCAACCTCTGATCAACACACACGTCGGCGCACACAAATACAGACGGACACAGCGCTTCCCGCTATTAGTACGCTCTGTGGGCTGGAGTAGCGACAGGAATTCTGAAGAAAAAGAATAGCACGAGCAGCAAAATGACGTCACTATAAAGCTTCACGTTATGGCATCGCTGGTCTCACGACGCCATGTACACTGTGCCGAATTTGATATTTCACATCCCTCATCCGAAAGGCACGCTGTTCCAGAGCTGACTGTTTTGTTCCACACAGCCTCTTCCAGCGCTGACTGTTTGATGGGAGTAAATAGTGGCTCAAAAATTTGCAAAATGAATTAATTATTATTGAGAAAGTTGAAGAGGTACAACGCTGGATTACGAACTCATTCATTATCTCCCTTTCAATCCAGGGAAAAATTGACGGGCTTGTTCTATAGCATGTCCGTTGAAAGGTCCTGGTAAATCAAAATGGCACAGTTGAATTGACCAGTGTTCAGGTCGTACTCCATAGGCAATAGATTTCCCTGTCCCCTATAACCCGCCCGTCAGGGCCGTCCATTATCACTTCGGTACCGTGGACGTTAAACCCCGAACTAGCCAACCATCTCCCTTTCATCCCCCACTCCACCCCACCCCTTCCCCTCCGCCTGATCCGAACGGGAATGAAACACACAAACACAAACTCCAGAATGGCACACACAAACACAGACGGCAGAATGGCACACACAAACACAGACGGCAGACATACGGAGCTTCCTACCGGTTACACGTTCTGTGGGCTGGCCATAGCCATTTTGAAGAATAAGGTGGAATGGCCCACGCCCACAAAGCCTCTTCTGTATGAGCTTGCATGTATATTTCACCTTTTCCACAATACGTTTGCAAATATCATACAAAAATTAATGAAGGGGAACATCGCGCCAGCTCATACATACGTAAAACACTGAAGTGCTGGTGATTTGCGTCAATTAGGAACATTGTATAAAACACTGACGCGTTTGGTGCTTTTACGTCACCGTCAATGTTTGATTTTTCTGATGAAATCAACGAGTCTTACTTTTGACATTTTTTCCGCATTGAACTTTTATTTTGGAAAAAAAGTTAAAGAGGTACAAAGCTGACTAACGAACTCATCCAATGTCTTTCTACAAATTAGCCAATTCCAAAATTTCACGAGCATGTAATTAAAATTGCGGACTCTAATCTGTGTCAACCGACTTTTATAAACGGTCTTTTATGTCTTCAATGAGACATCTAATTACAATATGCTCGGAGGCTCTCTTAGCCACCCACTTAATAAAGTATTTTGCCAAGTGTTAAGTTTGTGCGTACAGTAATATAGGAGATTCTCGTGTTTACATACATACGCACACATATACATACGCACTCAACACGTATGCTGTTTACAAAGCGAGGACTTTTGCCACCCATGCAGTAAGAGAGAAAGTGAAATATATATATATATATATATATATATATATATATATATATATATATATATATATATATATATATATATATATATATATATATATATATATATATATATATATATATAAATGACAGATCTATGACATTTCAGTTTTTGTTAAAAAGATCGAGTAATTGTTGAATGCGTGTATGAGCTCAGTACTGATTGGCGAAAGATGCCAACAATACATGCTTCATGTACGAAATCAGAACTATCGTATATCCAGTCGCTTGCCACGCAGTCCTGCGCTCAACAGTTAGAAGTTATATCACTTTAATCCAGTGAGAAAAGTCCGCACTTGTTTACTACAAATTCTGATATTTTCACTGGCTGCTTAAAGCAGCATCGCTGGTAAACGTTCAAAATACCAGCGGCAAAAATTTCCACGACCAGGCATGGTAGCCTATTCACAAAGAGTCGCGTCCCCTGTGTATTTCCCAGGCAATAAAGTCTGACGTCAGACATATTTGGCATGTTACTTTTTACCTCAGACACACATTCGAGGCTTGAAATAGTGGGTAATTTAGACTTAACAATGGCATTGAACCGTGTGTGTCGGATTACTTCTCGGGTTACATCGTGGTTTGTAGTCCTCCGAAGTTGATAAGTTACTAAACCTCCGCGCCTTCGGCGCGGCGGTCTGATAATCACTGGCAGAGGACTACAAACCACGATGTAACCCGAGAAGCAACCCAGCACAGACGATGCAGTGCCTAATTATTTACATTCAATTCAGATTTTGAGTCTGAAGAGTTCAGGGGACCTAAATTTGTTTATTGTTGTATCCGGTATTTATAATAAGCGAAATAGCTTAAAAAGAAAGAGTGTATTCTGCCCCCTTGAAAAGAAAATGTTGTTACAGCCGATATTTGCTGCGTCCGATCTTGTTGTAAGCGAAAGTTACTGTAGACCCGTGAAAAAAGTGTCTTTATACACAGTCTACTTTGCTTATAACAAGGTATGATATAACAAAAGTAGGATATCACAACAGTTATCCAGAAGTCCCGACAGCACACTTTCTAAGTAAATTATTTCGCTTACAACAAACTTCGGATATAACGGCATGAAAAATTGGGTCCACTGGCAATTTGTTATATCCGGTGTTTACTGTAGTCTGTCCCCTTGAAAAACCTCTTGTTGTAACCGATTTTTGTTGTGTCCGATCTTCTTGTAAACGATGGTTACTGTAGACCCGTGAGAAAGTGTTATCTATGTGAGTTTTGTTAAAATCCGATCTTATCGTAAGTCAAGGTTACTATATACAGTCAGCATATGTCACAGGGCGTATGACGTTTACTGCTCATCAAAATACGTGTGCTCAGGGACCTGTAGCTGGCGAATGTTATGTCCGGCGATGCAAGTTGTCCAAGGTGCAACTTAGCAACTGTGAACCAGTTCGCTTCCAGTTTTGTGAGCCAGCGGACAGGTACGTGTTACCTTTAACACATGGCTATATTGGTCATTGCGCAACATTGATAATGCTGTTAAAATGGAATGTTGCTCTGTGTTCCTCTCAAGAATGTGTGTGCTGGTCTGTGATTTTGGACCTTATGGCTTTTAGACGTAAGGTTCAAAATCACAAACATCAAGCATGTTAGATGATGATGCATCGGTTGCTTGGAAATTTACTTAAGACAGTTGAGGGTTTGAAAGTGGAAGGACTGGTGGACACAAACGAGCGATTGTCGAAAGATAAGGAAACATTGTGAATTTAGTTATTCAGATTGAAATTTTGCGTGTATCTGGAACAGGTATGTTCACATTATGTTTATATTCAAATTTATAATTCTGTAATACAATGTTTGTACTCTATATTGTTTACACTAAAAGCAAACATTACAGTTGTGTTTGCTCATAGAATTCATCGTGTTGGAATAGACACAGACGCGTTTGATTGATGTAGTGAAGGCTTTTGGGAAGTGCGATTCTACATGAAAGTTTTTGATTTCATTTGTAGCCCTTCATTTTTCATTTCCCTCCTTTCAATGTTCTCCTTGTTTTCTTCACATTATGCTTCTATCGTGTTGTAAGCAACACATCGACCTTTTCCCCAAAAATGTAAAATAAATCCCCCCCCCCCCAAAAAAAAAAAAAAAAAAAAAAAATCGAATACGACACTTTCGTGAATTACTCTTCTTAATACTTACTTACTTAGGATAAAACAAGAACAACATTGTGGGAATACTCCCCAGACAGACCCACTCGGGGAGTACGCCGCAAGTACACTTCTATCCAAATCAGATGCTCAGCACGAAGTACCCAATTGTTGCGTGGGCCCTGCGTGGGTATATCTGGCGAGTACATGCGCAGACGGTAAGGGTGTCATATCTGAAATTAAAGAATGTGTGTGCATGTGTGTGTGTGTGTGTGTGTGTGTGTGTGTGTGTGTGTGTGTGTGTGTGTGTGTGTGTTTGTGTGCGTGTTGGTCTGTGAATTTGAATTCAAATTCATAGATAAACACAACACACACACACACACACACACACACACACACACACACACACACACACACACACACACACACACACAAACTATTGACTCATACTATTCCTACTCACAGGTTAAAAGATTAAAGAAGAAATGGCGCACGGAACTGCTTTCGCATCGACTGTATCCCTTTTCATTCTTCTCCTTACATTCTTGGAGACACCGACCGTCGTCACCTGTGACTACAGCATACAGCTGGAACACACGACGTCACTTAAAGTGCCGATATACACCGCAGAGGGGGACCCGATCTACAGGTTTGGCTCAGGGTCATTGAGAAAGATCAGCTACGATGCTGCAAGACAGCTTTTGTACATCGCTGGTAAGTTGTTGCTTTTTATTAAATTTGATGTCAGTTGCTTTGTGTCTTCACAGTGTTAATGTTTACATCACCGTTGCTATTGTTGTTGCTGGTGGTGGTGGTGGTGATTTTGATAGTAGTCCTGAGATTGTGGTTTCACTTTTGATGACTGTATTTGCAGTGTGGATTAATGTTTCTATAAACGCTATTGCTGTTGCTGTTGCTGTCGTCATTGATGCATTGATGGCACCATTGTTGTTATTGTTCTTGATGTCGTTATTGTCGCTGTTGTTGTTACTGTTGTTGTTTTATTGCATAGTATATGTTGCTACTGTCGTTCATCCTATCATGTTGAATTAATATTAAAAAACCAACATAATAATTATGTACATTTTTGGCATTTTTTTTCTGGAAAGGTCATCAGCCTTGTTATGTGTTGCTACTGTCGTACATCCTATCATGTTGAATTAATTTTAAAAAAATATAATAATTATGTACATTTTGGCATTTTTTTCTGGAAAAAATGCCAAAAGTGTACATAATTATTATGTGGGTTTTTTTTAAAAAATAAATTAATTAATTCAACATGATAGGATGCACGACAGTAGCAACGCATACTATGCAATAAAAACAACAACAGTAACAATAGCTACAGTAACAACAGCGACATTAACGACATCAAGAACAATATCAACAAAGGTGCCAGAAATAACGACAACAACAGCAGCAGCAATAGCGTTGGTAGAAACATTAACCCACACTGCAAATAGTCATCAAAAGTGAAACAACAATCTCAGGGCTACTATCAGTTCTCAGAAAAATTCACAAAAATGGAACGTTGCACAGAATATTACTTTTCGATGACATTAAAATAATTTCAGGTCGACAAAGCAACATAAAATATCCTTGAATGGCACTGACGATACCGCCCAGCCGAAAAGATGCGTTTTCACGCGTTTTTTTGGCCTGACGGTATCGTCAGTGTCAGTCAAGGGGTTAGGAAAAGGAAAAACACAAACACACAACAAACTCCAAACGTCTATGTTCTCATTTAATTTCAACGATCAATGCTAAAAAAGTGCATTAATTTTGTTTGTTTTTTCCAGGTGGGAGACACATTCACTATGTGGATGCAAGGAATCCACGTAACCTGCGCATCATTGGCAAAACGTCTCACAATGATGTCATTTTTCATGACGTAGAAGCATGTGGTGACTACGTCTTTGCCACAGTCACAAGCAACAACAGTAGTGGGATATTCATTGCCCCAGCTTACACCGCGGCAATTGGATTTACCGTGATAAAATATGAAACTGTTTATGGTAAGTAAATTGTTTGATTTGCATGTCTAGGTCTACGCACAGTTACTTCAAACCTCTGACTGCTACTGACGAGAAATAAATTCCCCTAGTGTTGTCGTTGTTTTGTATTTTTACTTTTTTTTTTCTTTGTTTGTTTTTTTCAATGCAGGTTCTACTGACCCTGTGTCACTGCAAATGACGTCAGACTGCCGAAAAGTCGTCATCACTGTCGACGGGAAGGCATTCTGGGACGGAACAGTGTTCGTGGATCCGCGGCCAGCCATCGTGATCGTCTCCGTTCCCGCCATGTTAGGAAGGGAGAACACTAACAACGTTGAGGCGATTGTCGTTCTTGATTTTAAGGAACTGGACCAAAGGTGCTTGTATAGGGTATATATGCAGGAAGGTGGACACAAGTATATTTTCTGTATGAAATGATGATTATTTTTCTGCCGGGGCAAGGCGTTCGCTACCTTTTTTACAAGAGACATAAATCCTCATGAGCCCCCGCAGTCGCAATGTTTTTGTGTTCTATATGCATATTTTGACCCCAGTTACATTGTGCTCTTCACTTGAATGTCGCTCTGTGTGTCATGGTTCCAGACCCGCAATGTGTTATCAGTGGCAGCGAAAGGGTGTTAAATAAAGGGTTAACAAAAGTTTGCTGGTATTTGATTTTGGAGCTTGCACACCTTAGCACTTTTAATTTTTCCTTTCAAACTTTAGGACTGTTTGCTCTTTTATCACGTATCTGCAAATATCCTGTGGACTGTGACAATTAGAAAATGAGGATGGCGTCTCTATATTGTTTGCATTGAATGTGTTCTTTAAGCAAGCGCATCTGCAGTAACAAAACTTTTTTTTTTGTCCACGACGGCCCCAGTGGGCCCGCGCACAGCCGTGCGCGGGCCCACTAGGGCCGTCGTTGGACCGGGGATCTTTGCTTACTGGGATGGTTATTTTTACAGGAAAGACGAACTGATTTCGAAAGGTGTCCGTTTTCCTATGGAAGGGCGTATCGGGAGTATATCGCAGGACCTCGACCCCCGTGATGTCGTGATTGATGACGTATTGAAAAAAGCTTACGTCACACTGCAGGTAACTCTGATTTAGAAAAAAAAAAAAAGAAGAAGTGTGAAACCGCTGAGGTAGATGTATACATCTACTGAAAATCTCTTGTGTTAGCTGGCACTGATACAGGAAAGACGCGTTGAAATTCTACCCCGTGAAGCGAGATTTTCACTGTAATACAATGCAAATCTTGCTTTTCACAAAACAATGAACTTACTTTCTTTTACCTACATTGGTCAAAACATTTATAAAGGAAATTTTGTGAGTGATTTGACTTTATTGCCTGTTTTATATCCCATTAAATCATTCAGCCCGACGGCCGTATTTTCCAAATTTTGGAAGCGACATCTAATGACTATGCACCAGTTGCAGGAGATGGGTCGACCATGATAATTCAAGGGCAGTGCCAGATTAGCTTGGCGCCGACAGGCGCCAAGCTAATCTGGCACTACCCTTGAATTATCATGGTCGATCCATCTCCTGCTGTAGTGCGTCAGGGCTGAATGGGTAAAACATTCTTTGACTCCAGACCAACAATGCTCTTGTGGAGGTGGACCTCGACACTGGTAACATCACGGAAGTGACAGGCCTGGGTCTAAAGGACTGGAGGGATCTGGAAATAGATGTCTCCGACGATGACGGAAGTAAGTTCTGGATGTTTAAATTGATTCAATCCCTCCACTGTCGAGATAAAGAAAACAACACACAGCGGCAAAGGTCGCCAAGTCTTTCAGAGATCTTGGCCGATTTGTGACGTTGGACATTATTCCCAATGGTAATTCTCTGTTTTTTTTTTTTTTGTAGTTTATTTCATGTCATCCAGTCATTATGCGGTCTCTGGTCCTAAAATACACGACCAATACACATCCTTTCGCTTCACGGAGTTCGCTTTCAGAAGCAATGAATCATCCAGATATGTGAGTTGTCCTTCCCACATGAGATGGACTTAGTTCAAGATTCAAGATTCAAGAAATTGTATTGTTCGTTAAAGGACATTTGTCTTTGCCTGCCGAGCGTAGGTCAACGTTAGAAACATAATATATCAATACAGTATCACACATGTTAGTAAAAATGTGGACAATTACAGAATCACACGAATAAAAACGAACTATAAAGATATAAAAAAAATCATTGCATGCTTGGCGTTAAACCAAAATAATTATAACTAAGATATGTGTGTTGGTCTGTGATTTTGGATCAAGGCCGTAAGGTCCAAAATCACAGACCAACACGCACATTTGTACTTCGTGTTTTTTTCTTCTCAGTTCGTTTCCAGAAGCACCCAATTTACTCCTTCTACCAACCGGGCTCCATCAGCTTAGCGCGCCACAGTGGCGGCACGTATCTTCTTACTGCAAACACCGGGGCCAAGCGGGACTACTCTAACATCTTTTTCTGGTCGGAAGACAAAACAGGGAGTGACATAGTGAAAGGTATGTGTTGTACAGCTATATGTAAAAGTGTACAAAGTTCATAATATTAACCTGGTATGGACTATAATGGATCAAATCAAAACATGAAGTAATATCTATTCTATGTCATTCTTTGGGATATCCAAGTTTGTTATCAGAAACAAATAACCAGTATGGTAGAAACCTTTGAAAAAAATGTTGTCATATCCGACTTTTGTTTTATCCGACCCGGTTATAAATATAAGGAAGTGGATTATAGTATTTTCTTTTTTTCTCTCGACAAAATGTATCAGCAGGCACTGCAGAATTGTGACTTTTGTGTCCTTTTATACCAAAGCAGCAGTGTCTAGTACGAAAAGATGAAATTGTAGGATTTATGTGTATCATTTGGTGGTATCAGCTTAACAATATTTGTTCGCTTTTTTTTTCATCTTTTTTTCAGAGGGTTTGGTGGCCGGTTCAGTGGAGTCGCAGCTCGTTCAAGCCCTTTCTAATGACACTAAACTTGGTAAGAAAAACCGATAACGATAATTAGCAATGACTTTACTACTTAACACATTCTATCCCAGGACTGAAATACCCCCATTTTGCCCTCTAAAGAACTGTATTACATTTCTAGAGACATATCGTGCATGAAAGTTCAAGGGTGGTGCTAGAATAGCTTGGCACCTATCAGCGTCAAGATATTCTGGCACCACACTTTAACTCATTTTACCCCAAGACCGAAATCCTTAAATTTTGCCATTGTCCTCTGAAGACTGCAGTGCAGTGCAGGACACAGATCGACCATGATAGTTCACGGGTGATGCCAGAATAGTTTGGCGCCCATAGGCGCCAAGCTATTCTGGCATCACCCTTGAACTATCATGGTCGATCTTTATCTTGCTGTGGTGTGTCTGGGGTAGAATGAGTTAACTATCGTGCTCGATCTGTGTCTTGCTGTGGTGTGTCGGGGCTGAATGAGTTAAGAAGAAGAAAAAGAGGGAAAGAAAGCAGCGAAGAACAATTCTGTTTTGCTCTGTGATGTTGGACCTTAGAGCTTAAAGCCGTAATGTAAAATAAATCACAGAAGAGCGCATTGATAAGTGTTGACTTTTTAAAAACAAAAGAAAACACTTCCAGGAAAGAAAGCGAACACTTCCCATTTGGCATCGGAAACAACAAAACAGATAATAACCAACCAACCAATCAACTAACTGGCCAACCAAGCAACCAGCCAACCAACCACACAACCAAACTTTGATTAGAAAACAACCAAGCAAACACTCATTCTGCTTATCCCTCACTTTACAATGCCGGCTAAACAAAAGGAATCTACCATTTCTTTCTAATTATTTTCTGTTATAATTTATCACACAGGGAAACTTCACTTCACGATGTTCAACGGATACGACGACACGGAACAAAAAGGGATGACTCGTTTTGTGACTTTTGGCGGTCGAAGTTTTTCCATCCGGTCCCTCCCTGAGCTTGACCTTATCTACGACAGCGGAAGTGACGTGGAAAAGCGCGTGGCACAGCACGTTGCTGACGCTTTCAATGGCGGAGTGAACGCAGGCCCGAACATTGTCAGATACGACAAAGATCAGACATCTGTAGAGAAGGTGAGAACTGGCAAAAACTAGCACGTCCATTTATGTGAAAAACGAGATTTTCATTGGTAAACAATGAAAATCTCGCTTTTCACAAAAATGGGCGTACTGGATTATACCAAAACAAAGAAGACCACAGTTCTAGGCTTGAGGATTTTTTTTTTTTTTTTTGTTGTCGATGTGCCTGAGTGTTACTCTCTTCTGGACCAGCTGGAGACATGAACCACCACAAAACCACGCGTTTGCTATTACTCATGAGGATCTATGTCTCTTGCAGTCTAGTGTTGTTAGCTCTGTTTCGACAGGTAAGCGGTTAACAATCTCACTCGCACCCAGCTGTCGAAAAGACTCAGAGCCAATGAGACGGAAAGCAGACAAACAAGACGAGTATACCCTAACCCATTCACCTTCACCAAAAAGCCACAGCCGTCAAAGGAACATTGATACAAATGGTATCAGCAAGAGGCATAGATCATCATGAGCCCCCGCATCTGCGGGGGCTCATGATGATCTATGTCTCTTGCAGCTGGATCGTGTTGAGTTTTTCTTGGCAGTGAAGGGGTTTTAATCGTGAAGTTTCTCACATAAAAACATGTTTCTTAACAGGGCCCAGAACCTAGCAGCATCACGACCGGACAAGTTGGGAGTCTAACACTGATCTTCGTAGGCCTAGCGCGCCCAGGGGGTGTGTTGGTTTATTCCATGCCCCTGGGCTCAGAGGTCCCAAGGTTCGAGACCTTCTGGATCTCCATTGAGGACGCGCTCAAGTCCTGGGATGAACTCTACGTGGAGAGCACCCTAGGTGGCATTGAGGTGTCTGATTTGGTGTAAGTCTGTCGTGTATCTCTGTCAGTCTCAACAAAAAAGAAACAAGCTTAGAAAGAACAAGGTTTCTTTCATTATTTGGCATTTTCGTTGCATTTCACACAATATGCAGTTCTTAAGGGATTATGTTACTCTGCATTTCTGTCACTGTGTGTCTGTCGTGTCAACTCAATCTGTCCATGTCTGTCTGTCACTGTCTCTGTCACTGTCTCTCTGTCACTGTCTCTCTGTCACTGTCTGTCACTGCCTCACTGTGTGATAGTCTGCCGGTCTGTCTCCTGTAGAAAGACCTGTCACCCTTCGCTTCTGTCTCACTGTTTGGCGCGCGTGCGTGTGTGTATGTTTGTGTGTGTGTATGTATGTATGTATGTATGTGTGTGTGTGTGTGTGTGTGTGTGTGTGTGTGTGTGCGTGTGTGTGTGTGTGTGTGTGTGTGTGTGTGTGTGTGTGTGTGTGTGTGTGTATTGTGTGTGTCAGTTTGAAGACGTGCGAATTCGTGATCTAAAAATGTGTGGCATGCAGCCACATTTCAAACAAGGATGAACCGAAATGAAAAAGCAGAAACTTTAGTTGTTATTGTATATATCAACTTCCTGATTTCGAAACAATTGTACATGACAATTTAACCACTTCACTGCCGAGAAAAAAGTGAACACGATCCAGCTACAAGAGGAATAGATCCTCATGTGCACCCGCGAGTGACTGCGGGGGCTCATGCGGATCCATCCCTTTTGCTAGGACTAATTTATATTTACGTTTCTTAGACCGTGATGGTTTTCATGTCGTTGAATGAACCAAGATTTCAGAGAGAAACATATACGTACAGCTTAGTTACTGGGGCAGCGAAGAGGTTAATGACAATACCCGTCGCCTACACCATTCGCATGTTAAGCCATCCTTTTTGGCACGTGACATTGACTTACATTAACCTCCTCACGGAGGAGAAAATTGAACACCACCAAACTGAAGAGGTATATAGGTGTGAGCCCCCTCATGTCCTTTTTATTATCTCATTCAGCCCTGACGCACTACAACAGGAGACGGGTCGACCATGATAATTCAAGGGTAGTGCCAGATTAGCTTGGCGCCTGTCGGCGCCAAGCTAATCGGGCACTGCCCTTGAATTATCATGGTCAATCCATCTCCTGCAACTGATGCATAGAAGTTAGATGACGCCTCCAAAATTTTGGAAATACGACCGTCGGGCTGAATAAGTTAACTCATTCTACCCCAGACGCACAACAGGAAGATAAGGATCGACCATGATAGCTCAAGGGTGATGCCAGAATAGCTTGGCGCCTATGGGCGCCAAGCTATTCTGGCATCACTCTTGAACTGTCATGGTCAATCTGTGTCCTGCACTGCACTGCAGTCTTCAGAGGACAACGGTAAAATTTAAGGATTTCGTTGTTGGGGTAGAATGAGTTAAAAGAGAACGTTTTTTATACATTTTTTTCAAGTCATTTCTCTCATTTCGCAATTTGAAGGTTATCAGTAAATAATCTTGCCCACACCTAAGCAGTCACTCATCAAAATCATAGAAGCTGCAATTGAAACAGATCCTCATTAGACCCTACAACTGCAAGGGTGCATGAGAAGAAATGTCGCTTCCTGGTAGCGTTTATTTTTAACACTTACATCCTCATACATTTTACCAGTCATTTCCATCATTTCGCAATCTGAGGGTTATCTTGCACACATCTAGTCAGTCAATCATCCATCGAGATCATAGCAGCTGCAATTGAAACAGAGTCGCATGCGGCCCTGCAGCCGCAGAGACTCATGAGATTCTTTACCTCTTTTGTTGAAGGAGATAATCAGGGTCAATTAGTGTTTGAAAAGTTTTCGAAATAGGTGGATGAACCTGATAGGGTGGAACCAGGTTTCGGACGGTTGTTTGGCACAAAACTTAATAACCTCCAACCTCTACGACGACTTTCTGTGAGTAATAAATGGTTAACCCCATCACTGACGAGATAAACTGAACATCACCCAACTGCAAAAGGCATAGATCCTTTTGCTGAAACCACTTTGCGCCCATGTTTCTTTAACGACTGGGGATCTTCGATGCTGAATGAATGTTTAAAGAAAATATTGTCTGCGTCCACTGGCAATGAAGAGGTTAATAGTTTGCGAAAGAAAAAAGAACTTTCTGCCTTTTGTCTTCTGACTTGGACACAGACTTGTACAACGCTGAATCTGTAATTTCAGCAATGCTGTTTATCGTGATGTTGCAAGGAGGATGTTGCTTGGAACACATGTGAAAATCCCTCCATGAAAGAATCGATATATTCTCTTTTTTATGGTCCGTGTCACAGATTTGTGCCGTCACACGAAACAGGCGGTGACCCGTGGCTGCTGGTTGTTGGAGCGAAGAGTGGAACCGTCACGCTACTGACAGTCAAAGGGAAAGGTAAACAAAAAGTCAATATCATTTTTTCAGTTTAATTGTCGCAAGATGTGGGATGCCTTGCCCGAGGAGGGCACTCTACCGGGCCTATCATAATTTCTGTTTAATGATTCATAAAGTGATGACATATGTAGATATAACTGGTTCGCTGCCGAAAAAACTGAACACCACCCAACTGCAAGATGTATAGACCCTCATGAGCCCCCGCAGTTGAGGGGGCTCATGAGGATCTATACGTCTTGCTTAAACCACTTTTATATCTGTGTTACTTTGAGGCTTGGGATCGTTGAGTTGAATTTAAAACGATTTCTAACAACACTGTCTGCGTCGACTAGCAGCGAAAGTTGGGTTGCAAGAAAAGATTTTCGGAAGACTGATAGGCGTTCATAAAGTCTTTCAAAAGCTGGAATGCGCACCAGCTGTGCAAAAGGGGGGGATCGACCATGATGACTCAGGGGTAGTGCGGGATTAGCATAGCGCCTTCCCAAAAATCACCCGGAAAATTTAGCCTGGGTTGCTAGACGGTTGTGCGCGTTATGTCGATCATAAAGCCTCAGTAGACTGAAGCGTGTAATTGAGATGCTTGGCCTGCATTGCTCATACATAGGTGCCTTATGATTGTGACTCATTAAATGCAAACCCGCTGCGCCACAGCGAGTGCGCACCACCCCGTCACAGGATTCTGAATTGAGCCAGTGACAGGGTAGTGCGCACTCGCGGTGGCGAAGCGGAATTTGCATTTAGTCACCATCATCAGGCCCCCTATGAGTTCATAGCTCGACAAACAGACGGGACGAACAGACGGACAAACCGACAAGGACGCAGACACACTCACTGAAGCGCATCTGCCCTGTACAGGAAAAAAGAAAAGGAGAGTCCTTTGTTTTGAAATGAGAGGTTTTCATTGCGCAAAATAAAGTCTAAAGTTAACTCTTGTAGCCCCGGATCCCTACAGCAGGAGATAGTTTGACCATGATAATTCAAGGGTAGTGCCAGATTAGCTTGGCGCCTTCAGGCGCCAAGCTAATCTGGCACTGCCCTTGAATTATCATGGTTAAGCCATCTCCTGCAACTGGTATATAGTCGTTAGGTAACCCCTCCAAAATTTAAAAATTGAGACCTTAGGGTTAAAAGGGTTAAAATAATAATGATGTTAATATGAAATAATATCATGTTTTTTTCCACTCCATTTTCTTTAAAAAAAACCGGACTTACTTACTGTTACTTTTAAATGCACTGAAAAATCAAAATCAAACAAGCAAACAAAGAGGAAAAAAACAAGTTGTATATACAATCATATGTACACACAGATATATACATTTTCAACCTTTTTCCTCAAACAACAACTACACGAACAACAACAACAACAACAAAACCAAACAAACAAAGACATGTCTACCGTACATGCACACAGGTGTTATTATAATTATCAACAATTTCCCATCAGGTAAATTTAATGTCGGTCTCTTTTCCTTGTTTTAATTATTTATTTTTTTGCAGGTGCAATTCCTGATTTTGGTGGTGGAACAGGTAACGATTTTTATCTGTTTATGTTATTCTGAGCACACACCCACGCATGCATATACTCACTCACATATACACGCATGCACGCAGGCATGAACCAGCACAGCCTTCACAACCATAACCACCCTCCCCCCCTCCCCCCCCACCCAGCCAGCACACGCACATCCAGCCGCCCAACCCCCACCCCCCACTCCCACCTCCACCCCCAAGGCCCTTCTCCCCCCCCCCCAGTCATGCACACACACACACACACACACACACACACACACACACACACACACACACACACACACACACACATATACCACTACCAGCCCCTAAAGCCCCCATCCTCTTCACCCCACCCTTCCCGTCCCCGTCATCAACACAACCACACCTAACATTCCCCCCTTCACCCTCCCCCCCCCCCCTACACACACACACACACATCGTCCTTGTGGAATGACATTTGCTAGGGTTTTTTTTCAAGTCAAAACAGGAAAGTATCATTTGACTGTCTTACAACTGCATTAAAAAAAAAATCTTTTCATTGCAGGTTCAGTAAGACATCACAAAACAGCCCTGTTGTTCGCCGTGATCTGTCTTCTGATGCGAATTTTGTGAAACATATTATGTTTGTTCTGAATCATATACCTGTACATGATATTACCTATTTTTACTAACACATGCAGCCTTACGATGAAATTGTCTGCATGTGTGAGTTGAAATTTGTCCCATCAAACATCCATACCGTGATAGATCAAGGGTGGTGCTAGAATAGCTTGGCGCCTTTAGGCGCCAAACTATTCTGGTAAAACCCTTGAACTATTATGGTCGATCCGCATCTAGCTTCAGTGAATCAGGCCTGAAAGGCTTAACAGTGATAATTGCATATACATCCTTCGTTATATAATTATTATAACTGATATCAGTAACACCTAATTATCGATACAACAAAATTTGTTTTGAATGACCACCCTTAATGAGAGAACACTTGTCATTAACCTATTCAGCCCTGACGCACTACAGCAGGAGATGGGTCGACCATGATAATTCAATGGTATTGCCAGATTAGCTTGGCGCCTGTTATGATGGTCTTTAATGACATGATGTCCTTCAAGACGTTCTTTTTAAGACCACTTTTTTTTTTCTTGTCAAAACGCCATTGTTCCAAAAAGTTCATATTGTGATAGTTGTCGTATTTGTTGCTTTTAATGCAATCGCATTTTATTTAAAGCAAATATATTTCATATAATTGTGCGTATATTGCTTTAGTTTTAGCTATGTTAAATGCAGTTTTAGTTAACTTCTTGCCACAGATTAGGTCTAAGTCTGTATAATACTCGTGTGTTTACATGCACTTTTATAATGTTGTGAAACGAAAGACAAATTTCAATCCGGTTATACAATAATGTATTTTGAATTTGCATTTGAATAATACGTCAGCGTTTGTTTTTCTCGATTTTCAGGCGCTTGTAAAAATGTCTTTTGCAACCTAGAATAGGCTTTCGCCTTCGAAAACACTATCTTTGAACTGTAGTATCCGATTCATTTTGCGCTGTGCTGTCTCAAAGGTGAATAATACTGTGTTGCTTGAAAAGTAAAAGTCATTCCCATACCAGTACTAGTTATAGTGCTAGTGGTTGTGCGCACAGCAGCGTATTCCCTTCTCTGTGAGTGTCACTGTATGTACATTTTTGTTTCTGAAGCCTGTGTTTATTCAGGGACCACAGCCATCTGAGGAATATAGCTACAAGTTGGTCTTAGCAATAAACATGAATCCTCATGAGCCCCCGCTGTCTCGGGGACTCATGAGGATATATGTCTCTTGCAGTTAGATCGTGTTCAGAGAAGGGTGTACAACAGTAAGCGAGCACCAGAAAGGTACATAACACTCGTTTTCATGTTTTTACCACCCTTTGGTATGTACTACTTCTTGGGATTTTAAGTCACTACATGTTTACGCGCAACATCAGAAGTCAGACGGAAGTGTTTTAAAATGAAGCGTGTCAGTTTTGAATTTGATTTATATGTTTAACCTCTTTGTGGGTGCGGCCACCGGTACTGTCCACAACACCTGTGGTTGTATGCACAAGGGGGTTAAATTAACTCATTCAGCCCGGCGCATGTATTTCCCAAATTTTGGAGGCGTCATCTAACCACTATGCACCTGTTGCAGGAGATGGATCGACCATGATTATTCAAGCGTAGTGCCAGATTAGCTTGGCGCCTGTCTTCGCCAAGCTAATCTGGCACTACACTTGAATTATCATGGTCGACCCATCTACTGCTGTAGTGCGTCAGGGCTGAATGGGTTGAGCCTTCACTGCCACTTCTGAAATTTGTGTTAAGTTTACGCCAAAGAGACCCAGACGTCAAAGGAATGTTAACACAAAGTAGTGTCAGCAAGAGGCATACATCCTCATCTGCGGGGGCGTCTACCGCGGTTCATGAGGATCTATATGTCTAGCACTTGGGTGATGTTTGCTTTTTGCTTGTGAAAAGGTCATGGCCTTAGTGACGAGTCTCTTGCCAAGTCTGATGTATTATATTTCTATTTTGCACGAAACTTGACTAGGATGTTGCGTCATTGTAATATACCGCGCACTCTTCAACTATTTCTAGGTCCAGCTTGTTCCAACTCGGAGTGTTGGTTGTTTCGTTGGTTATGTATTTATTTATTTATTTATTTATTTATTTATTTATTTTATTTTATTTATTTAATTTTTTGTTTGCTTGTTTTGTTAACGTCCACGTCACAGGAAGAAACATCAAACTGCACGGCTCTAAGCACAGTCACGTACACTATTATGCATCCAAAATTTTTGCATTCTTCAAAAAGAAAAATATTGCACGGTGTAGGCGACACTTTAGAGCGAATGCGCGAACATGCACATTTTAAAAGCTCACGACACGAATTATTGACTTGTAACACTCTCCGGCGTTAAGTGTGGTGGTCTGTGATTTTGACCTTACGGTTTCCAGCCGTAAGGTCCAAATCATAGGCTAGCGCACATTTATTGACATCCGCATAGAGAAGCAAGTAACCACAGCTTATGAGCGACCAAACCTTTGTACTTGCATTGGACGAAGACTGAAACAGGTTTATCCCGTAAAGCCCCGAAAGACTACGACAGGATGTGGATCGATCACGATATTTCAAGGTTGGTGTCAGAATAGCTTGGCGCCTCTAGGCGCCAAGCTATTCTGACACCAACCTTGAAATATCATGGTCGATCTGTCTCCAGAACCGTGATATAGACCTCAAAGGATATTTAAAAAAAAAAATGATCATTTCGTCGTCAGGGCGTAAGGAGTTAAACGAGCTAGGTCGATCCTCTGCCAACTGCTCTGCGTCAACAAATAACACGTGACGTTAGCTTCAAAATCACAGACCAGCACGCACGATACAGTGACAGCGACAGGGAACCGTCACTCGTGCTCATCAATGAGGAAACCGGTCTATACGAGATCAGTAGGTCCCCTAACCCTTAGCCTCTCATCATGTGCACACGAACAACTTACTTGTCCCACGAAGACCTTTGGCTTTAATAAAGAATTTACTCACGGAGAGATTTGTTTTCGAATGCAAAATATTTTGAGGAAATCGCAAAACAATTCCACTATTTTCGCAAGGCGTTGCAGCCAACCAGAAATGACATGCCTCATCATGCGTCACGCGGTTCATTGGCGTAAACCGGAAGGGAGGGGTTGGAAGGAGGGTGGGGGAGGTGGGTTGGGGGATGGGGTGAGAGGGGCAGGTTTGACTTCTAGCTATACCTCTCCTCGGAATCTCATCCGCCATCACCTCCCTCCCCTCTCTCCACACACAGATACACAACCTCCTGTCGTCTGACAATTTCTTTTGAGAATTGTGGTCATAGCCCTCCTCCCCCCCCCCTTCCTCCCCCCCCCCCCCCTTGGAAATCATCCTATGCAAACGAGCTCTATTTGTCGCAAGAATGTTGCACGAATGCAACAAAATTTCTACGTGTATAAACACCTTAAGGGACCGTTTATACAGAGCGCGAACGCGTCCAACGCGAACACGAACGCGAACGCGACTTTTGAGCAGTTTTGCCATTCAAATAGAGCACGAACCCGAACGCGGAAAACCGTCGACGGCTTTCGAGGCGGCTCGTCCTTTTCTTGCTTTGAGAGATAAAATTTGGTCATTTGGAATCATGGCGCAAGCAGAGTCAGACACGAGGAGATCATAGTACTGTATTTGTACGCAAAACAACGGAGGAAGAGAAAGAGGCGTGTGTCAGTGCACGAAATTTTACAGAGAAGAAGTGAATTTGGAGAGTACCACCACCTCGTACAAGAACTACATTTTCATCCTGCAAAACTTTCTGTCCAATTGCTTTCCATATGTCTCTTTTTTCATGATGTCTTTGTAATCTTTGTCTGCTTTGCCATACAGTACATGATTCTTCTCAATTTCAAGAATCATGGCTTCTGTCTTGTCCATTGTCAGGTCAGGCGTACAAGTTTCTATTTGTGGAAATGATGCAAGGGAAGTACCTGCTGATTGGTTGATAGCAAAAACGCCGCGCGACCTTCTGGGAAAATTCGCTCTGGGGGCAATCAAGGCGGTTGTTCGCGCGAACGACCGCCTTGATTGCCCCCAGAGCGAATTTTCTCAGAAGGTCGCGCGGCGTTTTTGCTATCAACCAATCAGCAGGTACTTCCCTTGCATCATTTCCACAAATAGAAAACTTGTACGCCCGACCTGACAATGGACAAGACAGAAGCCATGATTCTTGAATTTGAGAAGAATCATGTACTGTGTTACAAAGCAGACAAAGATTACAAAGACATCACGAAAAAAAGAGACATATGGAAAGCAATTGGACAGAGAGTCGGACTGACAGGTATGTGACTGAAATTAATTTTATTTTACCTGTGTCAACAATGTTATGGAACTGTAACAAAAAATGTATGCACGACTTTATTAATTAAATTTTATCTCTCACAGCAAGAAAAAGACGAGCCGCCTCGAAAGCCGCGGACGGTTTTCCGCGTTCGGGTTCGTGCTCTATTTGAATGGCAAAACTGCTCAAAAGTCGCGTTCGCGTTCGTGTTCGCGTTGGACGCGTTCGCGTTCGCGCTTTGTATCAACGGACCTTTACTACTGAGATACCAGGACCCGCTGTCAGGAGACATAACTCGTAAAATCAGTTTCCTCGATGGGTGGTATGCGGCGTGCTCTACGCTTTTCTTCGGCGCGCTTGAGTGGTTTTACGGCCGAGGCACAACTGTATCCGTATATCATCTCCGGCTCTCACAGTTGTCAAGTTGAGAGGGGGAAGGGGGGGGGGGGGCGGGGGCGTCCAAGTTAAAGGAGCGTTGTGCACTTATTTTTTTTTTATTAATTCATTTGATGCGTGACGTATTCGGATAGGCTGATTTATGCGTATTCGCCTGCGTCACGTCTCGAATGAGTTTATGGTTATTGGGAGGAAATTTATTGAACATTAAATACAACACTTTTGTTTCCATCATACAGTGATTTCGGAGACGGAGCAATAAGCATGCTAAGGCAGAATTTTCACTCCGCCTACATATTTCATGCGAGAGTGAAAGGGTCGGGTCCCGAGGAGGTATCTTCGGTTTAGTCGCACAGCAGACGGCGCTATGCGTTCGCGCTGACGGCTGGGATACAGATGACTCATCGCTGGTTCGGGATTTAACGTCCACGGCACGGGAGTGATAATGGACGGACCTAACGGAGGGGGTGGGGGGGGGGGGTTGGTGGTGGTGGTGGTGGTGGTGGTGGTGCTGGTGGTGGTGGTGGGGGGTTATGGGGGAGAGGGGGGGGGGGTGAGTGGTTGGTTGGGTGGGTAGGGACAGCTAATGCCCATGGAGTTCAACCTGAACACTGATTAATTCTATAGAATGGAAGTCACTTAGTTTTGGGTGTCAAAGGGTTAACGGATATGCTGTCTGAACAAGCCCGTGGTCCGCCTGGACATCATTCATCGGGACTGTGTGCGCGTTTATATAGGCCGGTCGACGGTTGAACATAGATCGCCAGGATTAGTTCTTTTACTATTATTTTCTGGAGACAGCTTTGTGAAACTTCTGCAAGGAATAAAAAGAATGGCCCGTGAGGAGCAGAGCATTCTGAATTAAAAATATCAAAGGCGCTTTTTATTTTTTTCAATGTTTGGGCATTCACGCGTGCGTTGTGTGTGTGTGTGTGTGTGTGTGTGTGTGTGTGTGTGTGTGTGTGTGTGTGTGTGTGTGTGTGTGTGTGTGTGTGTGCACGTTTGCAGAATTGCACACATGTAAAATTGTTGTCAAACCACTCAGTTACAATATTTTACTACCAGTCTCAAAGAAGATGAGGTTGGCTCTCAATAAATAAATAAAAAACAACAACAAAAAACCCCAACAGCTTTGCTTTTTTGGGATGGGTAGTAATATTATTGTAATACTACCCTCAAAACAATCTCTTCTGATCCGTTTTGACACAATAAACGAAAGTCCTTCATGTTAATGTAACACGCTGTTATGCTCCTTGAAGCGCACAGGTTTCTCAATGAAGACACTTTCAGCTTTTTCATTGGTGCGCTGTGCTTTACCGTCATGCTGTTATGGAAATTCTCACATGCTCAACATACTGTTGCTGCTCTGAGTGACACTTTCCCAGTAAGGAGAGGGTCCCCGGGCCAACGTCGGCCGCAGCCGGCCCGCGCACGGTCGTGCTCGGACCGGCTGGGGACGACGTTGGCCCGGAGACCATTTGCTCCCTGAGGTTAAGCACTAAATGCTCTCCAGTGACATATTTTTAGGAGGGCAACAATCTGTTTTTTTTCAGACTGTCGGACTAGAGACACACGTCATTCAGTTGACACTGACTTTATGAAAACAGTGTCACAGTACTTATTGAGGACCTGAACAATATATTAATTAAAATGTTTCTCCTAGCAATATTAAAGGTGTCTCATATAGGCAAAAAAAAAAAAAAAAAAAAAGAGTCTATGTTTCAACAAACATGCACACTTACATCATTTCACAGTTTGTGAATTTATTTTTCACATGACAAAATCGGATAAAGAAAGGTAATAATGCCGATGTATACTTCCAATATAGTGTTGGGTGTGTGTGTGTGTGTGTGTGTGTGTGTGTGTGTGTGTGTGTGTGTGTGTGTGTGTGTGTGTGTGTGTGCGTGCGTGCGTGTGTGTGTGTGTGTGTGTGTGTGTGTGAGTGTGTGTGTGTGTCTGTGTGTGTGTGTGTGTGTGTGTGTGTGTGTGTGTGTATGTGTGTGTGTGTGTTTAGTTGTGATTTATTTTGGTCTTAATCAGTTTCGAGATTTTCGAGGACAACAGACTTAGGATCAGAATGTCATGCTTTCGAAAGACAGAACGTCTTTACCATAGAAACAGAATGAAATAAAATATATGATAATAACCCATTCAGCCCTGAGTCACTACAATAGGAGATGGGCCGACCATGATAATTCAAGGGTAGTGCCAGATTAGCTTGGCGCCTGTCGGCGTCAAGCTAATCTGGCACTGCCCTTGAATTATCATGGTCGATCCACCTCATGCAACAGGCGGGTGCATAGTCGTTAGATGTCGCCTCCAAAATTTGGCAAATACTTGCGTCGGGCTGAATGATAATTAGAAGGACTAGATCCAAAAGCGTTTTAAGTTTGCAACTGTCTGACATCATGCTGTAAACAATAATTTCACGCTTTTCTCCTTCATTCGTTTGTTCTTAGACATTAGATTTGCCAGATACTGAATATCATGTGATTAATTACATGTCATGCAGTCGTTGAGAAACCTTTTGACACTCACACGCACGAACGATGCACATATGCATGTCCGCATTTGCGCACGCATGCACACAAACGCACACACACTCACACTCACACACACACACACACACACACACACACACACACACACACACACACACACACACACACACACACACACGTCAAGTTCCTCCCTCCACCAACACACAAACATGGATGCGCATAAACGCTCAGGCAACCCCACACCCCCATCCCTCCCGTACTCGCACCCCCACCCCCACCCACCAATAAACACACACGCACACCCACACTCGGCGTCCCCCCCCCCCCGACCCACGCCCCCCTCTCCCGCTCTCCCTCCCCGCCCCCCCCCCCCCTCCACCGCTCCCCTGCACACATACACAACACCCACAACCACACATTCCCACTCACACGCACCGAAGTGTAACCCCATTGTGCATGCAGCCGCCGGTACTGTTTACAATACCGTTGGCTGCATGCATACTAGGGGGTTAATGCATGCAGCATTGTCACCGTCTGGGTGTGGGATCCGGCCCGCCGCAATTAAAATAACAACACATCCTGCTCGATTTGCATCGCTCATCTTATGTGCATCCAGTAGGATGTGGCTGTCCGAGCGTGAGAAGTTAACCCTTCCACTGCCGGAAAACGGTGAACAACACCCAAATGCAAGAGGCATAGACCCTCATGAGCCACAGCAGTTGCGGGGGCTCATGAGGATCCATGCCTCTTGCCGACCTCATTCGTGCCTGCTTGGTCATTGCCTTTAATGTTTGTGTCATTTCTTTTTGTGAGGCGCCTAGGACTGTGTCAGAGGGTAGACGCTATATAAATCACAACTACTACAACTATTACTAGTAGTAGTAGTAGTAGCAGCAGTAACATTAACTCATTCGAGACGTGCCGCATCCGGATACGCGGCATAAGCCGCGTATCCGGAGGCGGCATGTCTCGAATGAGTTAACATTAGTGGGTAGCGGTCACGCAAGACAATTATGGCTTTCCAAAATCACAAGGTAGTCAACAATAGCGATTACTTCGTACATTCAGTTGATTTAGCCAGCTCGCTCAGTCTGCAAGAGGCACATATTCTCATGAACCCTTGACGCTGCTGTGGGCCCATGAGAATAATACGTCTTGTGCTCGCAAGCAGTGCCTCGTAGTCGTAGTGCGGGGTACCTACTTGACCTCCACAGAAGTCACGGTACTACTGTTACGAGTGCGCATGCCGCATAACTGCGTTGAAGACTTTACTAAAATGGGATTTGGTCTAATTGTCATTACGGATTTACCTCTAGTTATGTGCTACTGGCAGTCAGCGGTTAACCTCACAAAACAATCTGATTAATGTCTCTGCATGCACGTCACGTCCTATTTACAGGATGCATGTTTGTTTTAAGCTTAAAGTAAACAACAGACAACGATGACAAGTAAGGGCTGGGCTGATGATTTAGTTTAATTTACTGCCAACGAAGCATAAAAACATGAAATGATTTACAAATGAAATAAATAATAACAAATAAATAAATAAATAAATGAACATGCATACAGTACGTGCGTAAAAACGATCGAACGTACCTTACGAAGGAGTTAGTTAGTTATTTGAGTTTAACGCGGAGCACGCAACTTACGTATGAAGGAACGAGCGGACGCGCGAGCGAGCAAATAAACGAACGAACGAACAAACGTAAGTACGTACGAACAATCAAACAAAAAAAAAAAACAAATTAGTGGACCCAAAAGAATATACCAGCACACATTTCTATAGGCCTCTTGATGTAGGGTATTTCAAGATGTGCTAAAAGCACCCTTTTTTTTTCCAAAGTTACTAACTATAAAGCCAAACAACTTTCCTGTACGGTGTTCTAATTACAACGAAGAACCTCATGAACAAAGTACCTTTATTCACAAGGATCTATCCTATGCCGCTCAGTCTTCAAAATACACAAGAAAGAAAGAAACACGCGCAGCTGAAAAAGTCAGGTACAATAAAATTTATTGTGTTGTATTTGTCTTTTCTAAGCGTGTTTCTTTCAGTTTTGGGTATTAATTTACATTTTGCACGCCTACAAGTCACCTGTTTGAACTCAAACGGCATGTGATGGGGCCATAGAGAATTGAGCGAACGACAAGGAAAGACATTTCCTTTAGCTATGAAAAACACCTCCATGTCAACCCCTCTATAAACCTATGTGCATGCGCCTATTTATAGTCAGCCCACGATTAGACGGAGGGGAATTTCGTAGCCTGCTCGCGCAAAAATGACGCTGTGCCCGTCAGCTAGCCTTGTTTTGACCGGCAGCGTTTGCGTCAGAGCGTCTGATACATGGGTCACTTTGAAGGTTGCTGCGGATATGGGTGAGCATCCTGTTAGAGACCCAACTGCCAGAAGGATAGATCCTCATAAGCCCCCACAACTGCGGGGCTGTCTGAGGATCCATGCCTCTTGCTGAGGAAAAATGATGTACGTGAAGGTTATATCATCTGTCAGGTGTAAACACAATGTTTATGGATATCATTGTCAGTCTGCGAAAAACGAAAAGTGAAACGTTAACGTCTTTTGTCCAACACGAAGGTGATATTAAAGACAGGGACACCGAAATCGGGTCTGGAAAAAATTTGACCACGCCCGGATTCGAAGCAGGGACCTTTCGGACGAGAGTCAAACACTCTACCGCCGAGCCACGCACATCCCCCGCGAAAAACAAGATTCTATCAAGTCCTGTCAGGCGGCAAGGTCCAACAAGGATCTGTGCCCACTGATGGCCCTTTTATATTAATGTTCTTTAACTCATTGTACCCCAAGACCGAAATCCCCAAATTTTGCCGTTGTCCTCTGAAGACTGCATTGCAGTGCAGGACACAGATCGACCATGATAGTTCAAGGTTGATGCCAGAATAGCTTGGCGCCCACAGGCGCCAAGCTATTCTGGCATCACCCTTGAACTATCATGGTCGATCGAATCTTGCTGTGGTGTGTCTGGGGTAGAATGAGTTAAGCGTAGGGTGGATGGGCGTTAATATGTGTTATCCCTTGATTGCCAGCTTACGCAGGTTGTTTTCCTGTAGTCTGCAGTCTATTCAAAGCCAAAGCGCCCCGGCCCTCTAAGGGACATGGATTGAAAGCAGAGTCAACAAAATGCATAGATCCTCATGAGCCGCCGCGAATGCGGGGCCAATGAGGATCTATGCCTTTTGCATTTGGATGGTCTTCTCTCTTTCTCGGCAGTCACGGGTTCGCTGACAGTGATACAACTATGTGACGCCAAGGTCAAAACCTATATCCAGTTACCGGCTCCACTGCGCAATGCGCAAAACGTGTCAGCAGACTTTGATGACGTGACATTAAT
>BTPG01000003.1:57482295-57527295 GCA_036245525.1 Semisulcospira habei
GTACTGATGCACGCTAGGTTAGAGAGGGGAAGGGAGAGAAGACGACAAATAAGCTAACTCGATTTCCCGCTGAGTTAAGGGAAATGTTGGAGATAGAAGCTCCATTTTGTCCATGAATCTTAATTTTTGAGCTGATTTTTTTTCAATCAGATATTATTTTATATAAAATACTTTTTTTATATGATGAACAAAACACCCCACCGCACAGGGTAGAACGTTGCTTTACTAGCCGTCTTTAGCGTTAGCTTTATTAGTCGTATTTAGCGTTCCCTTTACTAGTCGTCTTTAGCGTTAGCTTTACTAGTCGTTTTTTGCGTTGGCTTTAATAGTCGTCTTTAAAGTTATCTTTACTAGTCGTCTTTAACGTGAGCTTTACTATTCGTGTTACGTGTCGAGTCGCAGTCGTAGTATGATATCACACCAGACGCACGCACGTAAGGTTCTTTTTAAATAAACTTCATTCAGCTGCAACCCGTCACACGTGGTTTAAGGTTGAAGACAATACTGGAGTAACAGTTCTAACAATATTTTAATTCAGCGATGCGATCTCCACACTATGCATTCCCAAATGCACCACCACTGATACAATGTCTCTTCAAAAACAATGTCAACACTGGACACAATGCGTTTCACATACAACATACACCACCGTTACGCTGCGTCTCTCACAATGTACACCCTATACGGGCCACGTACCTACGATAAACTGTGTGTCCCTACAACTGACAATGAATGACAATGTACACACGTGCTTCCTAGCACCAACTTTTATAGTAAAACAACTTTCCATAAAAATCTAATGAATTCACACAACGCAACCAATCAAAACGGAACACGTTACTGAAACTCATAAACATTAATAAAAAAAAAAAAAGAACTTTCTAAATAACTACAATAGTCTACAAAAATTCGACTGCTCATCAACTACCAGTCCCAAATTTTAGTGTGTAATAACGTCACACAAAAGTATGGCAGGCCGTTCACGACCTTTCATAACACGCAAAGAACGGCTGCCAATTTCACGCGCACAGGAAACAAATATGACTAAAAATAGAACGTCTCTGCTAGTGTTGCAAAATGCTACTTACTCTTTCACGTCATATATACGGTCACTCGACAGAGCGCTACTTCACTCGAACGTTCTAATCTATTCTCAGCGAATCTACGTATAACAAAAAAAAAACGACCGCTCTTCTCCGTACGACTTTATTAGAAACTTCCGGACTAATCTTAGTGTATCATAACAAAACCACTTCCGCTATCTGCGCGAACGATAGAAAATCTTACTGAAAAGGTACGTGATTCGCAACCATGATAGCTCAAATAAATATCGGATCGTTTCCTACGATTAACACATGCATGCTCTCACAGAGCAACACAACCACAATCGTAACAATTCGTCTTTAGCGTTAGCTTATTAGTCGTCTTTAGCGTTAGCTTTACTAGTCGTCTTTAGCGTTGGCTTTGCTAGTCGTCTTTAGCGTTGGCTTTACTAGTCGTCTTTAGCGTTGGCTTTACTAGTCACCTTTAGCGATAGCTTTGCTAGTCGTCTTTCGCTTTGGTTTTGCTAGTCGTCTTTAGCGTTAGCTTTACTACTCATCTTTCGCGTTGGCTTTACTAGTCGTCTTCAGCGTTGGCTTTACTAGTCGTCTTTAGCGTTGGCACTACTAGTCGTCTTTAGCGTTAGATTTATTAGTCGTCTTTAGCGTTGGCTTTACTAGTCGTCTTTAGCTTTAGCTTTACTAGTCGTCTTTAGCGTTAGCTTTACTAGTCGTCTTTAGCGTTGGCTTTACTAGTAGTCTTTAGCTTTAGCTTTACTAGTCGTCTTTAGCGTTAGTTTTACTAGTCGTCTTTAGCGTTGGCTTTAATACTCGTCTTTAGCTTTAACTTCACTAGTCGTCTTTAGCGTTGGCTTTACTAGTAGTTTTTAGCTTTAGCTTTACTAGTCGTCTTTAGCGTTAGTTTTACTAGTCGTCTTTAGCGTTGGCTTTAATAGTCGTCTTTAGCTTTAACTTCACTAGTCGTCTTTAGCGTTACCTTTACTAGTCGTCTTTAGCGTTAGCTTTAGTCTTCTTCAGCAAGTCCATTTTTTTCCACACACAAAAAGCGATATTGTCATTGTATTACAATGAAAAATGTAGCTTTTCACCAAAAATGGTCTTCTAACTTGCTGGCAGCTTTTTTGTGTAGGCCAAATTAGTTATGTGAAGAATATGCAAAATTAACGAATATCATACATATTTTCATAAATAGCACTAATCTGGCACATGCTCATAACAGGACATTGTTTTACAAATTAAGATACAGTAATAAACAAACAAGATAGCCCTGTATCCTCAAATAGGGTCGTTTCGAGACAGATGTTAAAAATGTGATGCCATGACTTAAAGACACGCACACACACACACACACACACACACACACACACACACACACACACACACACACACACACACACACACACACACACACACACAACAAGCACACACACATACACACAAGCAAATGCACACACACAGACACACACACGCCTATCCAACTCGCCTCCCCCTTCCTCCTTTCTTCACCCCCTCCCCCCCCCCTGTTCCCTTCCCCCCCCCACCCCTAACACTACTCCCCCCTCCATTCCCCCCCCCCGCCTTTACGTCCCTCCATCCCCCCATACCCCCTCCCCCACACAAACCCCCAACCTCCCCCCACCCCCCTCACAAACATACACCACAACACACACACACACACACACACACACGCACGCACGCACGCACGCACACACACACACACACACACACACACACACACACACACACACACGCACACACACACACACGTCTATGTCCCCTTCCCCACTTTCCCAAGACACCTACCCACACTAAAATCCGGTTTGTTGATGTGACCGGGCATAATGAATGTACTTCGTTAACTTTTTAAACAAACATATACATCATTGCCTGACAACGCCTCTCAGGAACAGTTTTTAGTTTGAACGACTTTAACCATTCCCCCAAGAGAAACATAGACGTTAATAGATTTAAGTCAAGAGGCATAGATCCTCATGAGCCCCCGCAATGCTGGGGCCCATGAGGATATATGCCACTTGCATTTGGTTGGCGTTTGATGTTACTTTACAGATACGGAGGTTGGGACAAGTTTTGCGAGTTTCCTCCTGTAACACGAAAAGGACAGTAATAGAAACAAAAAGTCTCAACAGTCATTGCAAAATTTAGCGTCACTGCAATGTAATTTTTATTTATTTATTTATTTATTTTTTTATTTATTTTTTTTTTTTTTGGGGGGGGGGTGGTGGGGCGGGGTGGGGGGGGGGGGTTGCGGGGTGGGGGGAGGGTGGGGTGGGTGGGAGTGGGGGCATCGATACTTGAAAGACAAAGTAACGAAAACAGTTTGGACAAAATTACATAACATATGTTAGAATGCACGATCGTTTGGATAAGGCCATAGAACCTGTGCCCTTTCCTCACCCTGCGAAAGCTTTCTTTTAAGAGAATTGAAGCGCGAATTTGAAACTAGCACAGTTGATGTATTGTTGGGTGAGCTTTAGTAGTTGTTTATGCCAACATTATTCATTCTGTGAATAACAAAACAAAAAACAAAAAAAAAAATGCATGTCACAACTGTGTGTTTACATGCATTTTAAAAGACCGTCGCCAGAGGCGTTATTTAACCCCCTCCCTGCCACTGGACGTGCATTTTGTTTTTTACATCTTTGTTCATTCGACGGCATCCATCGAAGAAACATGGACAAATTGGTCTTAACAAGTGACATAGATCCTCATGAGCCCCCGCAGTCGCGGGGGCTCATGAGGATCTATGTCTCTTGTAGCTGGATCGCGCTCACTCATCTTCTCGGCAACGAAAGGGTTAAATTAAATGTAAGAAGGTGACTACGACATACAGCTGGAACACACGACAATTACAACACAAGTGTAACGTAATGACCTTTTCTAAGCGTGTTTCATTCTTTGTTGGGATGCTGCCTACATTTTACACGCCTTTTTGGTCCGGAAGACATAGAGCGCGGAAGCAATTTTTTTTCCCGAATAGAAAGAAAAATGAGACGAATATATAAATTTTTCCCCCCTTTTTTCAGTTTATCTTCAAGTCCCACAATGAAAAATCATGGGATAGAGGTGAAGGTTGAGAGTTAGTTGCGTGGAGGGGGGAGGGCAATGGAGGAGTGGGGAATGGTTTGGGAGCCGGTATCCCTAGAACTCCACCCTATAGATCTAACACTAATGAATGGATTTGAACCCTCCAACTTCATAATAAGTGAATACTATTTTATTATCGTTTATTTTATTATGTTGCATATGCCTTGCACTTTTAGACGGCGTTTTTCTTTTATTTCCAAAAGTCAAACCTTGGGGTTTGCTGCTGAAGCAAATTGCAGTCCCATTTATTGTCAGTCAAACTACCATTCAGCCCGACGCACGTGTTTCCCAAATTTTGGAGGCGTCATCTAACGACTGTGCAGCTGTCGCAGGAGAGGGATTGACCATGATAATTCAAGGGTAGTGCCAGATTAGCTTGGCGCCTGTCGGCGCCAAGCTAATATGGCACTACCCTTGAATTATCATAGTCCACCCATTTCCTGCTGTAGTGCGTCGGGGCTGAATGAGTTAATTGTAATTTGTGTTAACGATGCAAACCGCATCATGTCGCTATGTTTAGCTGTGTTATACTCATCCTTTGTCATGACACTTGCCTTAACACAATCTGCCCCAGGACCGACATCCCCAGATCTTGAAGTTGCCGTCTGAAGGACTGTATTGCAAGTATAGAGACAAATCAGGGTATGACAGTTCAAAGGTGGTGCCAGAATAGCTTGGCGCCTATGGGCGCCAAGCTATACTGGCACCACCTTTGAACTGTCATGCTTGATCCATGTCTTGCTGTGGTGTGTCGGGGCTGAATGAGGTAAATGCACGACCAACACAAGCATGTTGTAAATAGCACGCTTTCAAAATGAGCAGTTAAAACGTGACGCAACCCAACGCTCGTAAATCTTTTTTTTTTTTTTTTTTTTTTTTTTGTCAACCGTGTATTACAACCAGACAAGAGCAACGACCGAAGAAGTTTGTCGTCTGTATAGCATAATATTTTTTATACGTCGACGTGTGCTGGGCTGTGAGTTTGGATCTTACGGCATAAGGTCCAAAATGACAGACCACTCAGATTTACTCAGGTCTTTGAATTTGAACGTGACACCCCGACACCTTGAGTTCCAGAAGCATGAAACAACAAATAAACCAAAATGCCAGGAGACGAAAGAAATGTCAAACTACAAGGTGACAGGAGATGGAACGGATAATTTGTGTGATGGACTGCACGTACTGTCAGAAGAAAATGCTCATTGTTTATAAATCTCTTGAATGTTGATAAATACCGAACCCAATCCAACAGCAAGAGACACAGATCCTTCATGAGCCCCCGCAGTCGCGGGGGCTCATGAGGATCTATGTCTCTTGCAAAGACCAATTTGTGTCAAAGTTCCTTGGACGGTTTTGGCTTTTGGTCGTTGAATGAACACAAGTTTTCAGAAATACAATATACGTACAGTGCCAGGGAAAGGGTTAAGACTAGGACGAGATTTTGATTGGTTAGTTCGGGGTTTAAAGTCCACGGCACAGGAGTGATAATGGACGGCAATAGCGGGCGGGTTATGGGCGAAGGGGCAGCTATTGCCCCATTGGCGTACGACCTCAACACTGATTAATTCAAAGGAACTGCAGTTGTGCCAGAGGATATGCTGCCCATATAGAACAAGTTCGTCTTTTTCAATGGTCAAAGTCGACATGCGTCGGAAGAAACATATTTTGTGTATCAGGGTAATGTGGAAAACTTTGAGGATGATTTTTCATTGACTTCTTAGACACCGTTCTGAAATTAGTACGTAAGTCTTCGCTTTATTGCGAAATGTGAAATATTACTAACATATATTATGTTAAATGCAAACGGACGCACACACAGACGCACGCACGCAAGCATGCACGCATTGCGCGAACGCCTCCATGCACGTTCGCAGGACGAGGCTCTAAACCTCTTGCAGTTGGCTGATGGTTCAATTTTGCTCGGCAGTTAAAGGCCCTTTGGGCTCTCGGTGCATTCTCAATATTGTTTTACGAATATCAACACGTGATAATTATGCATAATCTGTGTTATCATGCCTCCTAACGAGTGGCTACGGTTGTTATTTCGTTTACAGCTGCGTGATTACATCACTTTGTGTCCTTCAGGACGTCTCCAGTTCTTAGTCTGTATGCTGAGGCAGGGGAGCCTTCTCTCAAGCTCCGCCGCCTCCGCCTCATGTTCAGCTACGTTCTGAAACTGAAGGCCCATCCAGACAATCCTACCTATGATTGTGTTTTTAAACCGGCGTTTGCAGAATTTACAATACCCATCCGGGAGCTGTCCGTCCACTTTCCTTTCGTGTCCGAACTCATCTGCAGGAGGCCGGAGCGGACCTGAACAGAGTTTCGGAATCTCTGCAACACATTACTCCACCCTGGCTATTACCAGATCCTGACATCTTGCTGGACTTGACCGCCCACAAGAAAGACTCTACCTTACCAGCCATATACTAACAGAGCCTCAATAAACTCCTTTCAAGTTTTCCTGGCTTTTGTCGTATCTATACGGATGGGTCAAAATCTGAGTAGTTTAAGGAGTTAATCTGTCCGTGAGTAAAACATGCAGTAACATGTTTGTACGGTCACCGCGGACGCATAGTTAATTGAATAGCACACCTGCACATAATTTGTTTTTTAAATCAAACTAGATACATTATTTACCTCTCCTGATCCCGTACCAGTAGGAGAAGGAAATACGGATACAGAGGCGTCGGTTCCTAAACAACGATTACGATGTCTTTAGTGACCGTAGGACAACGAACAATGTCACCTTGCCAGCGAGCTGTACCCTTGAGACTCAAGTGCTGATGGGTGTCTGTTATAACATAGAAGTGGAGTGTTCGTATATTATCATTTCTACACAGACCGGGCGACTCTAATGGTTGGTTAGTTCGGGGTTTAACGTCCACGGCACCAAAGTGATAATGGACGGCCCTGACGGGCGGTTTATGGGGGACAAGGATATATTACCTATGGAGAACGACCTGAATACTGATCATTTCAGGCGCACTGCAACTGTCCCCACTTTGAATTACCACGATCTTTCAACGGACATGCTATGGAACAAACCTGTCTTCTTTCCCTGGATTGTTAGTCCAGCTACCGGGGCCGGGACGGAGACTCGAACCAACGACCTGGCTATTCCCTTCGCTCTCTTGCTCCGACGCTTAGCCGCCTGAGCTATTTCGGACTCCCATTCTCGAACTGTTTGAGTCATAGTCACTGCGAAGCTTGTCAGCCGCCTAGAGGTGTACTAAATACGATTCTTGGCCCAGGACATATGGTGTGGAGTGTTTTGCTATGTACAAGTGGTCTTCAAAGGTTCTATACTAACATGTAACTGCAGTAACATGCAATAACCTTCATGCACGAATATGCAGCTGAACGTTGATATCTTAAGTCATTCTGCCCGCGACACACCACAGCAAGATATGGCTCGACCATGATAGTTGAAGGGTGGTGGCAGAATAGCTTGGCGCCTATAGGCGCCAAGCTATTCTGCCACCACCCTTCAACTATCATGGTCGATCTGTCTCCTGAAATGTCATGCGGTCCTCAGAGGATAACTCCAAAATGTGGGTATTTCGTACCTCGGGCACAGTGAGTTAATGGACGATTTCCAGACATCAGAAGTACGTCAGAATTTCACGTGTTTCAACAAACAAGTCCGGACAAACATGCGACATCTCATGCTTGTCTTTTTTTTTTTTTGTTTAACAATTTGCACGTGTTTGAGTCGAAAACAGTGCTTTAAAAGACCCGAAAACATGCGAGGGCATCGACTGTCTGTCTGGGCTTTTTAATTCACTGTTACCGCCGAAACACGTGCATGTCTGACCGACTTCTGCACGGCCCAATAGTGATGTCCCAACTATTTGAGAACACCTTGGCCGTGGATACGGACATGAGTGTGTGGCGCAGCTGTGATACGGACATGAGTGTGTGGCGCAGCTGTGATACGGACATGAGTGTGTGGCGCAGCTGTGATTTTGGACCCGAAGTACATTTCGGACATAGCTAATCGCCAGGAGGATCCAAATTTGGTTTTGCTATATTCGAAGTTTGTATTAGAGAGGTAATTTACATAGAAAGAGTTCTGTTGGAGCCTCTTAAAGTGTTGATATATCCGGTTTTTTTATACCCGACCTTGTTATAAGCTAAGTAGACTCTAACTAGCTGTTTTAAGAGACTACTACTATGACAGATCACCTGTCATTAAAAACCTTCATTAGGTGGCTCTCGCCACCTAAATGATGGTTTTAATGACGGGTGACATGTTTCGTCCTTCAGGAATATTTTGTTCTGAGAATACCTGTCTTTAAGACTATTAATTTCTTGCTCGAATTGGTTGCTCAAGACAGGTTTTACCGCACTAATGAAACCTCACATTAAAAAAAAAAGTTTTCTACGGTGACTTAAGTTTAAAATATAACTTCATTGTCATGCGTTGGAATTAAAATGTTTTAACGACGTTACGAAAGTTAAACTTAGAATCAAGATTAATATTTGGCCTCATTAAGAGACGTACGGCCATAACTTATGAGCACACAGAGACACGAGCAATTCATTATACAATTAACGACACACCCACACATAAAAAATACATCATGTTGTCTTTGGTAGAAAACAATACAAGTGAAAGGCAATGACGTAGGAATATTTTCAGCGGAGATTAGGAGGCCTGCGGTAGAGTTGGAGGCCTACTAACCAATGCAGTGTAGTACACTGGTTGTCCCCCTCGATTCGCTACCGCTTATCAGCTCAGCGGTAGCGAATCGAGGGGGACAATCAGTATGGTAATAAGTTCATTAGACAATCCTCTTTTGCAATACGCCATACCCCTCCACCCCCTCCTCCCTGCCTCCCATAAAATCTCCCCATTAAAAATGTGACCACATGTTGTCACAATGAAGAACTAAATTAAATAATTTGAATAAATTAATAAATTAACAAATTAACATAATAATAGACGTATTTTAATTTGACAAAAGATGAGGCATTTACATCGTTACAGACATCTCGATTTTTCAAACCTGCCGTTGCTAACGGCTAAGAAACTATACACGCAGGATACAATGATAAATGAAAGGTAGCAACACGCCAACCAAATTTATTTGTTAACCTTCCAATAGATATTCAGTCCAAAGCGTGTCAAGAAGGGCCTTACTAGTCACAATGCCAATGAGACGTGCGGCAAAAAATGTTAGGATTGAAATAAATATGATTGAATATGCGATATCTTATTTCATGCACGCGACATGGAAGCATGCAACTTTAATGCCAGTATAAAAAAAAAAAAAAAAAAAAAAAAAAAAAATAAAAACTAGGGTGTTATTTGTACGTACTGGTTTTTGTGATCTTTTTAATTCACAATCCCACCAAATACAGTGGCATCTTTTCCCACGCCCCAAAAACCCAACCTCACCCCCCCCCCCAACCCACACACACACACACAAACACACTCACTGCCTCCAGCCCCCTATCAATTTCATTACTTCCCTCTCCTTCTCCATTCCCTCCCCTAAGCGCAAAAGGCCATCGGGCCGACGTCAGCCGCCGTTGGCCCGCGCACGCGGCTGACGTCGGCCCAATGGCATGTTGCGCACTGGGTCACTTCCTTCCCAGCCTGCAAGCCGATGGCGGAGGCCAACCTGGGCGCTAGATAGCCACAGGCAAACCAATTAGAGTCTGCGTCGGCCCCACCTGGGATTGCAGGCTGCCCTCCCCCCCCCCCCCTAGCCCCTCCCACCCACCCCGGTCGTACCCTCCCGCCACCCCTACTTCCACCACAAACACCACTACAACACGTTTACTTGTTTCGACGTATTTTTTAAATATTTTTTTTTTTACCTACGTCAGCAAGCGGCTATTTATCAAGCAAACCTGATGTTTCAACTCTCACGTGATAGCGCCTAACAGACAGCCACGAGCGAACGTAAACACTTGCACTCTGCCGCGCTGTTGTTACGCAGCTGCCCTACCCCCCTCCCACACTCCACCCCCCCCCCCACACCCCCAAAAAAAAACACACACACAAAAAAGCACCGAAAAACACCCAAAAATCAGCTGTAACTGAGCTGTCAGCAATAGGCATAGATCCTCATGAGCTCCTGCGACAGCAGGGGCTCATGAGAATCTATGCCTCTTGCAGATTGATTGTCTTAAAAAAAAAAAAACGTCCCGCGCTACATGGGTGTCGCAGAAATTCCGCCTTCTTCGTGCGCCACAAAAACTGTATGCTAATGCGGATGTATGCAGATTTTGACCTGGTTGTTGGCCTATATAATGACAGGGATTCGCCACAGTCAGTCGTGTTCTTCCTCGCCTCGGCACCGAGCGGCGTCATCTAATTACACCTCTTTTTGTCTTCTGTTACTTTGGATTTTCTCTTCAAGTCTACAAAAAGTCGTAAAGAAGTATCCTGCTTGGGAACTGATCCGCTGATTTTCTGCAAACATGAAGCTCTTCCTAACTTCTTCTTGGCTCTTAGCCCTTGTTATTTTCGGTAAGTTCAACCTTTTCCACTAACCCTTTTCTTTCGGAATTATTAGCTGCACTTTAATATTGGAAAATACAATGTGCTTGCTTTGCACGTATTCAGTCGCTTATTTATGTCTTTCTTTATGTCTTTATTTATGTCTTTATTTATTTATTTAAGTCTTTACTATGTCTTTATTTATGTCTGTATTTATGTCTGTATTTATGTCTTTATGTCTTTGTTTGTTTATTTTATTATTTATTTATTTATTTTCTTGCAATAAAGACAGACCCCGAGGAAGAGCTTGGGCTGAAATTTGGGCAACATTTGTCCTCGGAGTTATGTTTTCTTTCGTTTCTACAATTTATTTATTTATTTATTAGTTCTTAATCTCCTATTACTTATATTTGTAGAGTCCGTTAGCAATATTGTTTCATCTCAGTCGGCGTTTTGACACAGATTTCCCCCTTTTTTTATTCAAAGAGTTGTATGCTTGCATGTTTGTCGACTGCTTTAACCCTCATTATAGGACGTATAAATACTGATGTCTACTTGCAAGTGTCATAGATTCTTAGAGTCCTAGCACCTGCAGTGGCCCATTGGCACCTATGTCTATTGCAAACGGAATACATGGGTTAAGACATTCAATAGACGATCCAGTAGACAGTGCTTCCTAACCATGACCACGACTACGCTTGCTTTAGAAACTCATGAATTTGCATGAGGACACACTGAACAGCCAGGATGAGGCTAGCAAGAGGTATAGATCCTCATGAGCCCCCGCTGATGCGGGGGCTCATGAGGATCTATATCTCTTGCGTTTGGGCGATCTTCACTGTGATCCGTCCCGGCAGTGAAAAAAAAAAAACAATTACACGAATTTTAATAGAAACATTTTCAATTATGTTTGCAGGCTTCGTGGTCGATACCTTGGTCCACGCTCGCCCAACCAACGCCCCGAAGAAGGAAGGGGGCGACGACAAAAACGAGGATGGCAATGACAAGACCGAGGTCACGGGTGGCGATGACAAAAACGACGCCCGCAAGAAACGAGAGGTAGATGACGCCGACGATGCGAACGACGACAACGGCGAAGACACCATTGACGACGCCAACGACACGAGAAAGAAACGCTCAGCTGGTGGCGATGACGTTGAAGATGAAGCTGATGACTTTAACGACGACGCCAACGACACCAGAAAGAAGCGATCCGATGGTGGCGACGATGCAGACGATGATGCTGATGACGCTAACGACACCAGAAGAAAACGATCAGTTGGCGGAGACGACAAGGATGACGGCGATGATGACAAAGGAGACGACAAAAGCGACACCAAAAGAAAACGCTCCGTCGGTGGTGACGAGAAAGATGATGCTGATGACGCCAATGATGACGCTAACGACACCAGAAGAAAACGCTCTGCTGGCGGTGACGATCCCGATGGTGACGCTGATGACGTTAACGATGATGCTAACGACACTAGGAGGAAACGCTCCGTTGGTGGCGACGACAAAGATGATGGCCCTGACGCCGATGACAAAGGAGACGACAAAACCGACACCAGAAGAAAACGCGCCGCTGGCGGTGACGATAAAGATGATGACGCCGGTGACAATGGAGACGACAAAACCGACACGAGACGAAAACGCACCGCTGGTGGCGACGACAAAGATGATGACGCCGGTGACAATGGAGACGACAAAACCGACACCAGAAGAAAACGTTCCGCTGGTGGTGACGATAAAGATGATGACGCCGGTGACAATGGAAATGACAAAACCGACACGAGAAGAAAACGCTCCGCTGGTGGTGACGATAAAGATGATGACGCCGGTGACAATGGAGACGATAAATCCGACACAAGAAGAAAACGCGCCGCTGGTGGTGACGATAAAGATGATGACGCCGGTGACAATGGAGACGACAAAACCGACACCAGAAGAAAACGCTTCGCTGGTGGTGACGATAAAGATGATGACGCCGGTGACAATGGAGACGACAAAGCCGACACGAGAAGAAAACGATCCGCTGGTGGTGCCGATAAAGATGATGACGCCGGTGACAATGGAGACGACAAAGCCGACACCAGAAGAAAACGCTCCGCTGGTGGTGACGATAAAGATGATGACGCCGGTGACAATGGAGACGACAAAACCGACACCAGAAGAAAACGCTCCGCTGGTGGTGACGATAACGATGATGACGTCGGTGACAATGGCGACGACAAAAGCGACACCAGAAGAAAACGCTTCGCTGGTGGTGACGATAAAGATGATGACGTCGGTGACAATGGAGACGACAAAAACGACACAAGATAAGACTTAATCCACACGCTAATAACCGCCTTAACTGCCAAACTGATTTTCTTTTCATGTAAATCCCGCTTTCTCTGATAAACGTGTTGATACTTTCTTTTTGTATAGGGAACTGTGTTTTTATTTTAACTCATTCAGCCCTGACGCACTACAGCAGGAGATGGGTCGACCATTTATAATTCAAGGGTAGTGCCAGATTAGCTTGGCGCCTGTCGGCGCCAAGCTAATCTGGCACTACCATTGAATTATCATGGTCGATCCATCTCCTGCATCAGGTGCATAGTCGTTAGATGACGCCTCCAAAATTTGGGAATACGTGCGCCGGGCTGAATCAGTTAACTTAACATTTGAGCCCGGCTTTGTCAGCAGCTAGATGTGATATCTGACTATCTTAGACTCCTACTGTCCGAGGCACATGCATACTGGCAAAAGAAATGTGACAGCATTTGTAGCATGGGAAACACTCCAGTGTTTCCGATGATTCAAACGATGTTGAATTAATTTGCTCGTGAGTATAATGTCAGCAAGAGGGACACATCCCCGTCCAAGTGGGGACTTTTGAGGATGTGTGCCTCTTGCGTTTAAAAGTTGCTCATTGTGATGTAGCAATGAATAGGTTAATATAGATTATGTCTGTGACTTTGTTTGACAGTTCAGTCAAAGGCAAATCAGACTCAGATTTAAATGCAAAGGCTTGTGGGTTTTACACTTTTTTTCCCCCGAAATGATGATACGCCAACAGTCGGGTTTCATGTACATGTTTCGACTTTCCACTCGTCGCGAGGAAACACAAATTAATGATATAGCTTTGCAGATATTATTTCTGTTTTATGTTAATTTAATTTCAAATGGTTAACCTTTATCATTTCGGAATACACCATTGTGTAAAAAAATAAGTTTGACTAAAATAGTTCACGGGTAGTTCCAGAATAGCTTGGCTCCTCTAGGCGCCAAGATATTCTGGCACCACCCTTGAACTAAAGCCATTGGTCTATATCATTATCTGTACGTACTATAAGGAAGATTGCATAATTATGGCAGTGTACACATTTGCAAGCTTTTAGCCTAGTGTGATATGGGTTAAGGCAACGCAAAAAAAGAAAGACGAGTAAGATTTATTTTCTTCCAGTTGCTTTAACGATAAGTATTGTATTTCGTTTCTGGAGAAAATCCAAGCTTGTCTGTAAGAAGATTGAAGCGTGTCGTGCCGAGCTGAGCCTCTCCTGCTTTTCGTAATCCCATCCATCATTTCATTCAGTACATGCTATTTGTGATAATCTGTGGCTTTGGACTTACCGGCCTGGAGCCGGTAGGTCCAAACTCACAGATCACCACACACTCATTTATCACTGCTAAGAAAATCGTAATTTGGGTTTTTTGTAAAGCTCATGACGTCCAGAGGATGAAATTATCAATTAAAAAAAAAAATATCCTGCGAGGTCTACGACCAAGTTTTGGAGGCAGATCTATCATGATAATTCAAGGGTGGTGTCAGAATAGCTTGGCGCCTACCGGCGCCAAGCTGTTCTGACACCACCCTTCAACTATCATGGTCGATGCACATCATGTCGTAGCATATCAGGGTTTTGGGGTTGAAGTACACCGAAGGTAAATTAGCACGTTACTTTCATTTTCGTCTTTTGTACTTTTATACTTCGACGGATTGTTCATAATGGCCGCTGGTCGGTTACAATGAGTGAATGTGATTGATTTCTTATTTTGTGTCGCTTTTGTTGTCTGAGTAAAAAGGCTTTCAGAGTTCAAACTTGTGTTCATTTTAAACTGTCGTTTGATTGAATGCTAGTGTGTTTGTTTGTTTGTTGTTGTTTTTTTGTTTGTGCTTCATCTCTTAGTTTGTCTGTTGGTTTGTTTCTTTGTGTAAATGTTTCTCTGTTTCTGTCTCTCTGTCTGTCTCTCTCTCTGTGTCTATGAATATGTTTGTTATGTGAACAGTGTTGTCAATTGTCTGCAAGTATTATGTTTATATATATATATATATATATATATATATATATATATATATATATATATATATATATATATATATATATATATATATATATATATATATATCTTCCTGTGTGTAGATAGTCTTGTAGTTGTTAGCGACGGCAGGTTTGTAAAATGGATGTGTCGATGACGATGTCAATGCCTTAATCGTTGTATAATAAAGTTTCATTTACTCTCTCTCTCTCTCTCTCTCTCTCTCTCTCTCTCTCTCTCTCTCTCTCTCTCTCTCTCTCTCTCTCTCCGTGTCCGTCTGTTTGTCTGTGTCTCTGTCTCCTAGATCCTACACAGGCACACACACACACACACACACACACACACACACACACACACACACACAACACACACACACACACTCACACAAACACACACACACGCACTCCCTTCGCCCCACCTCCCCCACCACACCCCTCCCTTATGACACACACATACACGCACACACTCATACGTACGCTCACACACGTAGTCGTAATGCAAACACTGAATATACAGAACAGAACAACATTTATTGTTGAGGGGCCCTTCTTTCCTATAGAGGGCTCTCTGATGCGCGGCCACGCTTTTCACATGAGGCAGGTACATAAATAATTTTTCCTGAAATAAAACACATTTCCAGAAGCATTTTGCAGTTATAACTTCCTACACTGCCAGCGTCTCAGTAGACCCATCATGCAAAAGACGTCGGGCCCATGCAGGCCACAGTTAGAGCGTGTGCGCGGGCTAACTGCGGCCAGCATGTGCCCGATCGACCTTTGCTTGCAGGGTACTGGTGTCTCGGAAAGAATGACCTACTGCCGAATGATCCTGTCTGACCGAGGCACGCGGATATGAATGAAATCAGGAGAGGAGTAGATTCCTAGGAGACCTTTTTTGCCTGCGGGTTCTGATGATGAATGATGGATCTCTTTTAAGTTGTAATTATTCTGGCGATAGTCACGGGGTTATAGCCAGAAAACAAACAAAACAAACAAAACAACAAACTAACTAAATACAAATCAACAAGCCAAAACAGCAAACAAACTAACCAACCAACCACGCAACCAACCAAACCAAATCAAACCAAACCAATAGACCAACAAACAAATAAACCAAACCGATGTGCATGCACCGAATCCCTAGAACACGCAACCCCCCCCCCCCCCCCGCCCAAAAACAAACAACAACCAAAAAAAACAAAAAACAAAAAACGATCGTCTGTACGAAAACTGTCTTTCTGGTCATGTTTGAGGCAAGGGAGCAAACTGCTGATGAACGACTTTTCGTCGTGGACGTACAAATACGATACACTTATCTCTCTTAATTTTATACGTGTGTGCATCTAGAAGTCGATCTTCTGTAAGTGGTGGTACATTGAGGGTAGATTTACCACCAAAAACCATCACTATCACCATCACCGCCGCCATACCACTTCCACCACCACCACCAGCAGTTCTTCTGTCAGTATTGTTGATTAGGTCGATGGTCGGTCAAATTCAGTCATGATAACCTGCTTGTGACAACCTTGTTACAGGGCTTTTCCCCCTTAGAAGCAAACTTGTCATTAACCCTTGACCGCTACGGACGACATGGACACCGCCTGACGGAACTAAAAGACACGTAACTGCGATAAGATATCATTGACAGAGAGTTTAACACATTCGGGACCAAGGCTGAAATTCCTTGCTTTGAGTGTTGCCCACTAATGACTGTATAACGAAACGAAGTGAAACATTAAAAGGAGAAAAAGAACAGGTGCGCAGAATGTTTTTCTTTCATGTCCTTGCTACAAACCTTAACCCGTTCACTGTCACTTGACACAGATTGTGTTGCTTTTTTTTGCAATTTTGATTAACTCATTCTACCCCAGACACACCACAGCAAAATAAGGATCGACCATGATAGTTCAAGGGTGATGCCAGAATAGCTTGGCGCCTATGGGCGCCAAGCTATTCTGGCATCACCCTTGAACTATCATGGTCGATCTGTGTCCTGCACTAGAGTTTTTTTTTCAGAGGACAACGGCAACATTTGGGGATTTCGGTGTTGGGGTGGAATGAGTTAATTAACCCCCCCCCCCTCCACGCGGCATCCCCCAAACAAAAAACAACAAAAAACAACAACAAACAAACAAACAAAAACCCCACAAAGAACAACAACAACAACAACAACAAAAACAACCCAAGATGCCCCAGGATCATGGATTCAAAGTGGTGTCCGCAAGAGGCATAGATCCTCATGAGCCCCCACGAATGCGGGGGCTCATGAAGATCTATGCCTCTTGCAGTTGGGTGCGCTCTATTTTTCGTCGGCACTGAACGGGTTAAGAGATTAGTGAAGGAGATAGATCGGCCATGATTGTTTAAGGGTCGTGTCAGAATAGCTTGTATGGAATCATCCTTTCACTGCCGTGGTTTACCCGATGTAATGCAAAGCAATGGAAGACAATACCACACAATGCTATACAACATTATTCTTTAATAATCCATCGTACTAAGGGGGACTCGTCTGCCCTACAACACGCACGCACACACACACACACACACACACACACACACACACACACACACACACACACACACACACACACACACACACACACACACAGACACACACACAGATTTGAAATAGGACATGTTGTGGCTGTAGATCAGTTCTCAATGTACTTGTCCCAAGAATACGAGTTCACGACGCACACGTGCAGCAGAAGGGAACAATGCCTCTCCCTGACACCACATTTTATCCGTATCTCTGGACGGCTGGAGCTCTTTGGTCAATCAACCAAGGCTGCAGAAACACTGTCTGCGTGAACGGGTAGTGAAAGGGTTAAATTAACACCCAACAGTGCAAGCGTATGCAAAATGATGCCTTTGAAAGCAGAGCAAATTCGACACCGACAAATCCCATCATTTGGAGGAACGCGGATATCAATGTGGTCAGCAAGAGTCAAAGAACCGCGAATGCGGGGGATCATGAGGTTTTTTGCCTCTTGCCGTTGGGTGATGTTCGCATCCGTTCACATTTTCCAGGCAGTGAAAGTGTTACATTTTTCACGCATTCAGGTCGAGCATGTCAATCACATTCTTCAGCCCCTTGTAGCGAAGTGCGTGCGCGTTCCTACGTCTGTGTCGCCAAAGACGGTACACTGCACCAGTCACCACCGCTGCCAGCACGCTAGCGAGGACGGAGATGAGTACGATTTCATATCTGGTGAAATCATTTCCTACACTACTGGTGTCCGCTTCAACAGGACACTGCGGCCATATTCCTATGCTGTCGTTTTTGCACAATATTGGATCGTTTTTGACGTCCTCCATCGGGGACTGTCGGTAGAGGTCCTTCCAAGCACCGTCAAAAGGTTTCCACGCTCCACTGTAAGGGTCGTCGATTGGGTACGGCTGACCGGGTAGTACTGACCACATGCTGACGTTGAGAGCTTCTCGCAAAATACCTGTAAATTCGTGTTGCAACGTATCGCAAGTTTCATGGGATGGGCACGCTTCTTGCTTTAGTATATCTTCGGCACATTTCCGAAGTTCCTCCTTTCCTCTTTCAGTAAGCAATCCAAGTCTAGAACTTTCTGAAGTGCAGCGATACGCAATGTCATTAGTTAAAAATGAAATGATTTTGGATTGATCGCTGGCATTACAGCATGCTGCAAACTCGCGGGACTCAAGACGTCTGAACACTTCATACTGGAAGGTGGTGGTAGGTTCAACAGTCCTAGCTGCAGAGTATTTCACCACCTGCTCATACTGACTTTCATTTTTCTTTTTGAACACGACGATTCCACCTTCTTGCATCACGCCAAGGGAATATGCCTCATCTGTTTGTCTGCCTGTCCACCACACACATTTACCAATGTATGAATCATTGTAAGCGACAAACACGCTAATCCTGTCTTTTCGGCTCCTGGCAAAGTTCATTAGCTCTTCTGCGCGCGAGTACCCAATTTCTGTGACCTTTGAACAGGGGATGTAGTGGGAATACACAAAGACCATTGGCCATTCCTCTCTGTTAGATATTATTTCATTGAGCTTGAAATTATCAACAAGACAGTCAATATGCCCATATTCAATTGCCATTATCTCGCCATGTAAAGCATGTTTCGGATCGTCACTGCAGGTCTCATTGTTTAAGAAAAACACAGCTCGCTCGGTATTGTTAGACAAAAACAACGTTGGAAGTTCCTCCCACCTCTCAGACGGACACTTTTGTTGACGTACTTCTGATGGCGTGGCAACAAACACCACTATGAACTGGTTTGTATCTTTTGGCAGTCTCTTCTTGTTCTTTTCTGTTTCTCCATAACGCACCATTAGATTGAAAATATGTGCAACGTCTTCTGCTGTGACGTTGCTGACATCTGGAGGATCAAGTATCCATGGAAACTGATCTTCAGTGTGACATGGCTGTTTATCAGCGATGACGGCGATAACCACGATGGCAACTAATCCAGTGACTACGGCAGACGGCGTCATGGCGGGCAGGAAAACCCTACGGTAAAAGAGAGTAGTTCGTTGAATCCATGCGATTCGTAATATTTAACCTTAAATAATAATAATAATAATAATAATAATAATAATAATAATAATAATAATAATAATAATAATAATAATAATAATAATAATAATTTAAACGTTTAGGGTTTAACGTCTTTAGTCAACGTGACTTGAAAGACGAGGTAACAAACGAGGTCTAAACAAATGTTGTCTCTATCTGGATCCTGAAAATCCATGCCTTTTCCTCCTCCTTTGTGCGTGCGCACGCGCGCGTGTTTGTGTGTGTGTGTGTGTGTGTGTGTGTGTGTGTCTGTCTGTGTGTGTGTGTGTGTGTGTGTGTGTGTGTGTGTGTGTGTGTTCATGCGTTGATGGTGCCGGCATAGTATCGTCATTTGGTTGATACATGCGCTTAGTGTGATCGTTTTCGATGCCACAATACTTCCTGAACAAACAACTAATTTTGTGGTCACTATACATGTATGTTTCCTCTACTAGCACTGAACTGACCTTGTTTTTAAAAGCTCTCAGGAACAAACGTTTTAGGTGAGATCCAGCAATGTAGCAGATAAATCCACACAGATAGCGATGGTGTTGATCGGTGCACTGTCCTGACGAGCGACTGTCAATGTCTCTGGTTATCGCATTGTTCGTATCAACATATTGTCAAAGTACTCTCACCGCCCTCGTCAGCTGTGTTTGCTAAATGTCCCTAACACAAGACATGAGGCCACTGGGCATATGCCCTAACACACAGGCCAAAAGATAACCCTAACACACACTTAGAACAATACACCGCTATCAGTTGCATGAGAGAGCTAAGTCCTGCGCCAGCCGCTATAGCGGCTGGCGCAGGACTTAGCTCACTCATGCACCTTGACCCAGGTTTACTTGAAAGCACGTTGATGTGTTTGACCCCTTCCCCGCCAGTAGACGTAGATTAGTGTTCCTTGAAGTCGTAGATAATACAAAACGATTGAGCCATCCTAGTTATATTGCTGCAAGGTGAAGACGTATGCCTCTTTCAGTTGGATCGTGTTCAGATTTTTAAAGAGTTAATTCATCGTGAAAGAGCCTAAGCCGTCCACGTAGCACAGATCCAAAGTGACGGGACCAAGAGGTATAGAACCTCATGAGCCCCGAAAAGCGTTAGCTCATGATACTTCAAGCAGTGGGACTCAGTTCACGCTTACTTGGCAGAGAAGGGGTTAAGCAGGTCACTGATACCAAACTGCCTTCGTGTGCACCGTGTTCGCTTGCTTGTCATAGTGTTATCTGTCTTCTCACGGTCACTGAAACCTGCAAACTGATTTTCACTGATTAGAAACGACCAACTGACAAAGAGCGTTTGTGTCATTGTGTCCTATCAGCGGATATGCATCAGCCTTGCCATCAGTATTGCGTTTGTGTTTGTGTTATTCTTGGAGAGCATGTGTGTGTTAATTATGGGGAAGATCCGATGTTCATTTGAGTTATTTTGCATAAGAATTACGTACCTTATTAGTAGGATTCATTTTCTTTTGCACCGAGAATTGCGTTCCATTTTTGTTGTGACGCGTTGTTTTGTTACAATGTTGTAACGTTTGACCTACATTAGACTGGAAGGTTCGAGAAGGGTCGCGATTTTTCTAGGGACCTCAGGTATGACGTCAAAGTTGTCGGCTACATTTCGTAACATTGTATCAAAGGCGCTTAGATGGTAGTGGAAATATTGTAGTTATTTCTAGAGCATTTTTTTTCATGAATATTAATAAGTTTTGGTTACGTTTTCTTTTCTGATTGATTGTGTTGTGCGAATTTGCTGGATTATTCTGGAAATCTGTAAAAGTATACAAGACGGTGTTAGAAAATATGTGTGTACATTGTATGAGTAACGCAATGACTACGACTACGACTACCACGTAACAATCAGTATCTTTCTTCCATATCCCGAGGTATAGATCCTCATTACCCCCCGTAAAGGTGTTAGCACATGATACCTCCCGCAGTGGGACTCAGTTCACCATTACTTGGCAGAGATGGGGTTAATTAGGACACAGATGACAAACTGCCTTCGTAGGCCAAGTGTGATTCGCTTGCTTGTTATTATGTTATATTGAGCAACATTTTGCTTGATATAGTGCGATAACAGGCAGATGTGATTACGAGACTAGAATCAAAATGTCCGAGTCGAAGACGAGGACATTTGATTCGAGTCAAGTAATCACATCTGTCTGTTTATCGGCACTATATCAAACAAAATTGTTGCTCAATATAATTAATATGTACCCAGTCCAAAACAAAACTATGCCTCGCGTCATTCATTTTGCGGCTGATTGCGGTGTTCAAACAAAACACATGAATGGCAGACGGCATCATATCGCTGTCTGTCGACTCAGCGCGTAGATTTCGATTGACTAGGAAGACATCAGTGCATTGTATAACTGTGCGTGTTGCTGAGTAAATTCTACTTGTAACTAGGTCACGCAAATTGCGAAAAATGCCAGCAGATTTGTTTATTTTGTTCATTTCTCAGGTTGTCGATCGCCAGCTGACATCTCGTCAATTTCACTTGTCAGTCCATCCCGACTCGCACGTTTCCTGGCGTCTTTTCTCCGTTTGTGTGTGTGTGTGTGTGTGTGTGTGTGTGTGTGTGTGTGTGTGTGTGTGTGTGTGTGTGTGTGTGTGTGTGTATAGGATATCAATTTCGAGCATTCATGCACACTAAGAAGTATGTCTTTACTACTACTACACATAAGGAGCGCGTTAATGTTGCAGTGTGAGCATATTTCGCTTTTTAGTTTTGAAAATCTAAGTATCAGCAAGATCATCGAGTATTCTTGGTGCGCAAGGGATTTTGGGAAGGAAAGTATACCTATCAAACTCATAAATATTAATTTGCTTGTTATACAATATATCAAAACATGTGTCAAAGAAGTGACAACTATATGGAGTGGGTACATAGTATTAGCTGTGGATATGCATCAGCCTTGCCGTCAATGTCGCTCCTCCATATCCCGATAGGAGATGTACTTGTTCCGTGCCGAGAAAATCCGAACATCACCAAACTGCGCGAGGTGCAGATCCAAAAATGCGGGGGCTCGTGAGGATCTATGCCTCCTGCTGACACCACTTTGAACCCATGTTCCCGGAACAGCGAGAGCCTTTTGATGTTGAATCAACGAAGATTACAGCAACACTATCTGCGTCCGCTGACACTGAACGGGTTGACTCATTCGAGACGTGCCGCCTCCGGATACGCGGCATTAGCCGCGTATCCGGAGGCGGCACGTCTGGAATGAGTTAAAGAAGTAAAGTCTCTGGGTCTGTGAATCATTTGCATAAAAGTAAGATGTACTCCCTCTTTCCAGCATGCTGTGAAGCAATCAACAAACTCAACATCCACATACAAAACGTTCTATAGATCTAAGGCAACGTTGACTCTTTGACTGCTACTTGACTGTAGACTTGCCTTTATGCAACATTCGTTAATTCAAAGCCCAAAAGTCCGAACCATCCACGTAAAATAGATCCGAAGTTTTATCAACAAGAGTTATAGATCCTCATGAGCCCCTGCAACTGCGGGGGCTCATGAGGATCTATATCTCTTGTGCTTTGGTCGTGCTCACTTTTTCTCGGCGGTCAAGGGAAAATAGTTCGTTAGGTCAGATCAGATTTTCTGAAGGTAGATTAAAACTTGAAGAGGAACAGCTATCACTGCCTGCAAAACCTGACTAAACTACATAAATTTCCGGATATATCTAATCGCGAGGGGACCTAATTTTTCTTGTTGTTATATCCGAAGTTTGTTTTAACCCATATTATACTGAGGCTAAAATCTTAATATTTGTGCACCGCTATATGCAAGCTACATTATAGTACTTACAGATAAGGATATACACCAATGGATTTAGTTCAAGGGTCGTGCCAGAATAGCTTGGCGCCTAGAGGCGCCAAGCTATTCTTGCTCTACCCTTGCACTATTTTAGTCAAACTTATTTCACACATTGGTGTATTCCGAATGATAAGGGTTAAGCGAATTTACGTAGAAAAAGTTCCCTAGGGACCTCCGAGTTTACTCAGAGGTCCCTATATAGGGAACTTTTACTACGTATGCAACTTTTCCTACACCAGTCTTTGTTAAAGACTGATTTGCAGTGTCCGAGAATGTCAGTATTACATTTAGTTTGCTGTTTCTGAAAAAATACAATCAGCTATTTGACACGGGCACAACTGCGTGTCCTTGCGATACGAAAGCAAAGCAGTCGCTTGCCGTAGGACATTAAACTACTTCCAAATGCGAACGGCACAGATCCTCAGTCACGAGAATGTATGTCTCTTCCAGACAGCACTTAGTATCCTTTTTATTGGACAGGTGGTGATGGGGGCCTGAGGCTTTAAATTTCAAAATAGTGTTAACCCTTTCGATTTCAATGGTCGCTGATTGTGATTCTTTCTTCACCCAAGGCCCAAGAACACACTGACACGTCCGAGGAACGTGGATACAAAACGGTGTCAGCAAAAGTCATAGATCCTCATGAGCCGCCGCAACTGCGGGGGCTCATGCGGATCTATGCCTCTTGTTTTCAGGTATTGCATTTACACGCAATCTGCGACTTCAAGCGGTCGAGGGTGTTAACCCTACGGCTGTCGGTAGCGTATCTTGTTTCCTGTCGGTAGCTTATCTTGTTTCCTGTAGGTAGCGCTTGTTGTCGCGATGACTCATGTAGGATGTCAGGATGTTGTTATTCCTGTAGGAATCATCGCGACAAAAAGCGCTACCGACAGCCAAAGGGTTATCGCTTGCTCGGAAATGACAATCAGTTGACCAAGGCATGTCATCATATCACTGCGTCAATAGAAAGGCGAAGAGTTATTTCTGAGGCCTTTTGGGGGACTTTGCAGAAAACGAAACCATCACTACGCTTTTACCGCAGCAGACGAACATCGGAGGGCAACGATAACATGCTAAACAGGCAGAAAGTACCTAAAGAAGGAATGAAAAAGAAAAATACAAGGGATGGAACGAAGGCGAGGACGAAACAGAAAAGAACGAAAGAAGGTAACACAGCTACGCTTCCATTAACACGGATCTGATGCGAATTCGATCCGAATCCGAAGCCGGTCCAACACAGAAAAGTGTGTGCGAGTCCTTTTCATGTTTGTGTGCTTACATATACTCGATGCGGAACAGAATTAAAATCCGACTGCGACCGAAGATGGTGCATTTTATTTTTAAAAGAACAATTGTATTGCCGCATCGGGTTCGGATCGTATTCGTATCAGATTCGTACTTATGCAACCGCAGGAGCAAAATATAGTCGAATCTGTTTACATTGTACAATGAGGTGTCTGATTGGCTTCAGTGAAGCATTTTTGTTTTAAGGTGCTCATGTTCAGACTAGAGTCCAGTCAGTTTTCGTGGGCGGAGAGTCGATGCTGCTTTTTCCATGCAGCATTGACTTGTCTTCCCACGAAAACTAAATGAACTCTGCAGATATTTGGTCATGACAGTTTTCTCTCGATCTTCGAGCACTACACGTATCCAGAGTCTGCGCCCAGCCCGGGGGACTTGGGTGTGGTTTACAACTTTTAGTTGCCAGGCTCTCCCTGGTCAGCATCACTGGATGGAGTTTCATCTTATTTTCTCTTGGGGATTATTACGCGTTGTATCCATTCACCTCTAGTTTTCATTTTGCAAAATGTCTGCGCTGTCCGTAATCTTTAATGCTGGATGTGTGTTGCTGCATGACAATTAAGCTGCACCTGGGAGATGATGTATAGTTTTACGTTTGCTGTTAATTCATTTTGACTTTTTTGTTGTTTTACAATGGTATTCAAACAATCAAAACTATGTCTTCTTGTCTGGTTTGATTTATTATATCCGTGTATCTCAACCTGGTGGTTGTCCTAGTGGCCATTGGCGATTATCACAGGCACGATATTCACGGCCATTTGCACTGTATGAAATTTCTTTGTACTTGCAGTCATCGATCTTGCAGACAGTCCGGATGGCCGCATGCGCATGAGGTTAAACTCTTCATTATCAGTCACCGTAGTTCTTCTTTATGAAATCTTTGATAGCTCAGCACCAATTTATCAAAACGGTCCAACGAAAAATGGACACAAAGTGTTTTCAGCAAAAGTAATAGATCCACATGAGCCCCCGCAACTGCCGGGGCGCACGAGGATCAATGCTTCTTGCAGCTGCGTGGTGTTCACTGTAACGTAGGCAGACTTTCAACCAGTCGCACGCACAGTCTCACAAGCGCAACGGGCACACACACAAACCACACTAACTCTCAGTCGGACGCATTCTTGCAGCATTGACCCTTAACACTATTTCGTTTCTGTGGCCCAATATATAATCCTAGCTAACAAGAAAACTCTTCACAAAATATACAACTCTCAACACTAGCACGTCACACTCACTTCCACACAATGTCATAAAAACCAGGCTAGGTAAAAGTCCTCAATATCCAACATGTTCACTGGTGTTATCGTTCTGTACAGTTTACATAGACCCGCGTCTTTGGCGTGTAGTTTCCTTGCATCACACGTTCCGTAAGCTGTGACACGCTTACCGACCTGAGGATGTCCTCTTAACACGCTCCTTTAGTGCAGCCTCTGTTGACTTTGATGGCTCGGCTCCAAGTCTCTCGCTCCCGGCTGTTGACTTTGACGTTTTGGCGTCAATTCCCTCGCTCCTCACAAGAACTCTGAACAATAAAGTTATAATGTCATAACACGCCCTAAACACACAAATGTTGGGCGATATGAGGTACATTACGCGCACCGCGCGCGCGTGCGCGCGTTTATGTGTGTGTGTGTGTGTGTGTGTGTGTGTGTGTGTGTGTGTGTGTGTGTGTGTGTGTGTGTGTGTGTGTGTGTGTGATGTGCTGAATAATAGTTGCACGTCTTCAATCCAGCTTTTGGGGTTAGTGACCTTTAGTGAAAATGATATTGCTGAAAACGCGGCATTGGTTCATTCAGAGGTCATTTTCTGTGACAGCTCTATATTCCCTACTTGTTCTTACATGGGTCACCCTAATGGTGTTTCGGCCTGCCTCTTTTCCTCTTTCCCTGGGGGTTCCATGACAATGTCTGCCTAGTAATACTGGAAACTGGCTTTCACAGACTGTGCCCAATCCATCCCCATCTTCCTCGCCCAATTTCATTCTCTGTTGTTATCTGTTGTGTTCTCTCCCAGAGTCTGATGTTGCTGATCTTCTCTGACCAGTGGATTTTCAAGATTCTTCTAATGCGCTCACATCCAGCAGATAAGGTTAAACGGCAGATTGCCTAAATGAGCACCATGGGCGCCTAAGGCGCCCACATCCAACAGATAAGGATAAACAGCAGACTGCCTATATAAAGACCATAAGCGACTAAGTCACTCACATTGAAAACACCGTGAAGGCTTAGAATCAGGCCCGTACAGTTTCTCTTGTAGAGTGGCGGGCTTCGGGGATACCTCCTCCCTCAGCAGCTGGTGGTTTCCACAGTCCTGGAGGACGTGCTCTGTGGTATGCTCTGCTTCTCGACAAGGGCACAGGGGAGATAGCACGAGGTGGAAGCGTTTGTGCAGGTGGAAATTGTGTCGGTTGTGCCCGTTCCAAGGACGAAAGATGGTCATCTGCTCTTGTCTGGACAGCTGATGGTAACTGTCTTGGGGCCGATGTGGTGGTTTGTATACAGACTTAATGATGGTCTTCATCCCTGTGAAGCTGACTCTGTTTTAGTCTTGTTCTTCCTCCGCACCCAATTTTGCCATTCTGTTAGCTTCTTCGTTGCCGTAGATGCCACAGTGTGAAGAGACCCACTGCAGCACCAGTCTGGCTCACATGATGTTTTGCAGTGCCTCTTGTAGACGTGACAGTTTGCTTGCTGTTGCTGCCTCAAGGACAGACATGGCATCAGTCAGGAAGACAATCTGGGCACCAGGGTCTGCAGTGCCACTCAGGATTTTTGCGATGTGGACCAGGACTTCCACCTCAGCTCTGTAATTTGTGCAATGAAGGCATGTTGGTACTACCTCTGCTTGCCATTGTCCGTTTGGATACTGAATGTACACCCCAGCCCCTCCATTCTGAACTGCATTTGTGCTGATTCGTCGGTGTATGCCCGTATCCATGCTTCAAGGGGATACTTTTCCTCGAGCATGGCCAGTGTCAGGGCTTTCTTGCTCACAGTGCTGTGCTCATCTTTGGTGGTGATGTAGGGTACTGTGCAGGAGATGGTGATGTCTTCGTGCTTGCCTTCCCGCTGCGGAAAGTCGCTGGCAGGATTGCAGATGGAGCATGATAGTTCAAGCTTGGTGTCAGAATAGTTTGGCGCCTATGGGCGCCAAGCTATTCTGGCACCACCCCTGAACTACCACGCTCGATCCATGTCTTGTTGTGGTTTGTCGGGGCTGACCGAGATAGTGAATAATTTATTCATTATTTGGGGGAAAAGGTTAATGGTTAACTCTGAAACAGCCGCCCTTAAACCCTCTTTCTTAGCGTCAGCCGTGTTTCCTCTCTAATGCGCGCTCCCAAGGAGCGGAGGTCTGTATGGGTTAACCAGACGCATGCCACTGCTGAAAACTAACATCCATCAATACGGTTACTGATAGAATACACCTGTTATTACAGCTCCCAGTACAACTGTCACAACCAGAACCTTCACCACAGGACCGTGTTCCTCAACGTAGCTTGTAGATGGACACAGGCGCGCCATCTTACTCGATTTCTCCCCTTCGCATAGGATTGAATTGTTGTTGACTTCAAACATCGGGGACTGTTGGTACAGATCCTTCCAGGGACCTTCAAAGGGCGTCCACTTTCCACTGTAAGGTCTTTAATCGGGTACGGCTTGCCTGGCAGCATGGACCCCATGCTGATGTTGAGAGCAGAATCGAAGCAAATTCATGGGAAGTTTCTCCCATTTGCGTACCTCAACTTTCATATCTGACAGTGACGCCAGAAAGACCAAAAGAAACTGATTCTTATGAGAACGGATCGGCAAATTATTTTTTCATATTCATATATCTTGTCAAAGAGAGCAGCGACCTTTTCTGCAGCGATGTTGTCCAGACGGACCGGGGCTGTCTTCCAGGCATTGCAGTTGTCACCGCTTATTACATTGAAGACCGCAACGATGAAAATAAACACGCTGCCGACTGCGCCAGCCAACTGCACTCTGACCCCTAAAGCAGACAGAAGTGAACATGTTTAACATCTCCGTTGTCGAGAAAAGGTGAATGTGATTAAGATCTATGCCCAAACATACTTTGGAAAGTATAGGCGCCTTAAAAATATACATTATTATTATTATTATTATTATTATTATTATTATTATTATTATTATTATTATTATTATTATTATTATTATTATTATAAAGTTCATACAAGGTTTCTGCATTGTGCTATCCTGCCTGCGTTTTTTCCAGTGTTAAATATTCCGTGTAGTCAGGAGTGCCGTGCGTTTTCATCAGCGATTTGCACGGAGTTTTAATGGCGCAGCTTAGCCTAACAGAGCTTTCTAGTTATCAGTCTGTGCTATTCTGTTATAGAGAACGGACGAATGCCAGATGCACTAGCCGTGTTCCAAGACCCTGAAACCGATATTTCAGGTACGTTTTTATATGTACTATCGACAGCTAGTGAGTTAAAGGCAGTATGCGTTAGTAAGATTTAGTTCGTTTGCGTAGCGTTGACTTGGTTCAGTTATGTCGGCTTAGAACTTGTTCAGATAACCGGGGATTTTTCTATTTAGTTATCTACCGGGATGGCCCTAACTAAGGAATGTGATGTGTGTATGACTAGGTTGTTTATAAAGGTAGTACGTGGGTGTGAAGTATAGTCTTTTCGTATGTAAAAACCAGTGTATGGCGCATGCGTCATGTTATAGTCTTTTTCAGTGTAGTGACTGAGTTATGAATAGTTGCGAGTTTGTTCTGTTTTATGAAGCACGAGTGTTTGAATAAGCGTGTAGATTTCTCTGTATCAGCCAAGTTACGTAATGTGCCTCATATCACCCAACATTAGTGTGTTAAGCAAGTGTTATGGCATTATAACTTAATTGTTCAGAGTCCTTGTGAGGAGCAAAGGATTTGACGCCGAGTCGACGAAGTCAACAGAGGTTACCGCTGGAGGGACGTGTCCAGAGGACATCGACAGCCGGAAAGCGAGAAACTTGGAGCCGAGCAATCAACGTCAACACAGGCTGCGCAAGATGAGCGTGTCAAGAGGACATCCACAGCTCGGAGCGCGTGGGAGAGCTTCAGGAACGTGTGACGCAAGAAAACTACACGCCCAGACGTTGGACTATGCGAACTGTGCAGAACGATAACACCAGTGAACAGGTTGGATATTGAGGACTTTTACCTAACATGGCTTTTATGACATTGTGTGGAAGTAAGTGTTATGTGCTAGTGTTGAGAGCTGTATATTTTGTGAAGTTTTCTTGTTAGCTAGGATTATATATTGGGCCACAGAAACGGAATAGGGTTTTTGAGTGAATGCTGCACGAATGCGTCCGAATGAGAGTCAGTGTGGTTTATGTATGTCTCCGTTGAGCTTGTGAGTCTGTGAGTGCGACTGATTGAAAGTCTGTGTACGTTACGGTGGTGACCCTGATTCTTCTAGCAGTAGGTTAGAGTAGAGTCGCCGTAAGTGTTAATAGCCTGTGTAGGGAATATAAAATAGGGTATGATTGCTATGTGGTTGTCTGTCTGTGTTAGTTGTTTCCCTCTCCGATTCTAGGGGATAAGATCCCTTGTTTCAGTCGTTTATCTGATCTTACGAAGAGCTAGTTTCTTGTTTTTTTTTTCTTCTGTTGTATATATATCAGTATTCTTTGTTCCTTGCTCTACCTTATCGAGTTTTTTTTTCGTTCCATCTGGACGTCAGTAATATGGTCACTGTCTCACATGTGCAGTCTGTGTGTTTAATTCTGTGTCCTTTTGGTTGTTCTCTCTCTCTCTCTCTCTCTCTCTCTCTCTCTCTCTCTCTCTCTCTCTCTCTCTCTCTCTCTCTCTCTCTCTATATATATATATATATATATATATATATATATATATATATATATATATATATATATAATTTTTCAATAAATTCTGAGAATGCTGTGCTAATGCCATGGAAATCCAGGCTGGTAAGCTTGCATTGTGTCATCAGGACATCAGCTGTCCTTTTGTGACTGCATCGCTTATTAGATCTTTTGAGCCTTCCACTGAACACCTATCACATAAAGCAATAGGGACTACCCCCAGGCGCTCCGCCACCCGCTGGAGAATATCCAGTGTTTCCCCCGAGGGGGATGCTAGAAAATATTCCCAAACAGATATTGGACCTGCTGAGTGGATTTAAAGTTTTTGCCGCCTACGACCGGTTTCGACCCAAGGTGGGTCTCATCAGGTAGGCATACGGCGCAACCTGAAATGCTATGCTATGCTATTTTTAAAGGATACGGACTTCCAGCTCTCGCTGATTTCGTCCAGGGGGGGTGGGCCGGGCAACCTGAAATTGCAAACACAACGCATGTACCAGATGCCGCCTCCAGAATTTGACTGGTAGCAACCACTGGTCGAGCGTGGATTGCATCCCTAAAGCTTTATGGGGTGTTGCAGTGGAAGAAGACTGACTAATTTTGAAAAGGCAACACCTAGGCAATTTTGTGGTACAATTATTCTTTACTTTTAACAAAGGCGTCGCCCAAAGCCAAAAAAAATGCACTCAATCAGAGTAGCTCCAAGGGACATAATTTTTCAATAAATTCTGAGAATGCTGTGCTAATGCCATGGAAATCCAGGCTGGTAAGCTTGCATTGTGTCATCAGGACATCAGCTGTCCTTTTGTGACTGCATCGCTTATTAGATCTTTTGAGCCTTCCACTGAACACCTATCACATAAAGCAATAGGGACTACCCCCAGGCGCCCGCCACCCGCTGGAGAATATCCAGTGTTCCCCCCGAGGGGGGATGCTAGAAAATATTCCCAAACAGATATTGGACCTGCTGAGTAGATTTAAAGTTTATATATATATATATATATATATATATATATATATATATATATATATATATATATATATATATATATATATATATATATATATATATATATATATATTTTCTGAAATTTGTTTCACATAACCATGGCTTCGGAACCAGTAGAGGCTTATATTAAGCAAGGGGAGAGGCTAGGGATGAAGGACGACAAACTCTTTGAGTATGTTGAGAAATGTAGACAGAGAGGAAAGGGAGAGCGATAGATAGAGTCTTTAAGAGAGATAAAGAAGAGAAAGAGAGAAGGAACAAGCCTTACGAGAGAAGGAACAATAATTTCAGAGGGAGAAAGAAGAGAAAAATAGAGAAAAAGACGAGAAGGAACGAGCCTTACGAGAGAATGAACTAGAATTCAGAGAGAGAAAGGCGAGAAGTAACTAGCATTTCAGAGAGAGAAAGACAATAAGAAACAAGCCTTAAGAGAGAAGGAACAAACCTTAAGAGAGAAGGAACTAGAGTTCCAGAGAGAGGAAAATGAGAAAGATAGAAAGCTCAAGTTACTGTTAGCACGAGAAACGTGCTAGGACGTCTGCGGAGTGTGATTCAGCAGGTAGGGGTGTGACAATCTTCCCTAAGCTACCGATTTTTAAGGTATCTGTCGCTTCGATCGACGCTTTTCTGTGCATATTTTAAGCTCATGCAAAGGCATTGAGTTGTCCAACTGAGAACTGTGCCGTCTTGCTTTCTTCTGTTCTTGAGGGTCAGACGTTAAGTCTTTTTCATAATTTAAACGTTTCTAGCAAAGTAGACTATGACACCTTGAAATCGTGTTTGCTACAAAAATTATAATGTAGAGTAGAAGTCAACTACTGTTGTCAACGTTCCACCTTCATTTACCGCACAAGAAGAGAAAGGTTTCGTGTCCTTGACTGGGAACGTCAAAGGGATATTAAACCATTCCATCCTGAGATTGACTTTTGTACAATTTGCTTGCTGTTCTGTGAAAGCTAAATTTCAGATTAGGAGATGGATCAACCTTTTTAGTTCAAGGGTGGTGCCAGAGTAGCTTGGCGCCTCAGGCATATGTCATAGTCAAATTTATTTCAAGCAACAGTGTATCAGGATGAAAAGGGTTAAAGTATCCTATTGACGCTCTTAATCAGGGGCACGAAACTCTTGCCGTAACTTTGATTGTCTTCACCCTGTGCGTACCGTGACGTTCATGAACCACAAAGCTGCTGAGCCGATTTGGCGGAGATGACTTGCTCCTATCAAAGGGCGTGTGATGTGGCTTTCAGTAACACATTTGAAGTGGATTGATAACGGATGTCTCCGTAAAGGAGCTGTTCGAACTGCAGTACAAACGTCTCATGATTATGATTGATATGCTCACCAACAAAATGGAGTCTCTCCTGGATTTGTGAAGTTCAATGACGTAAAACTCAAAATAGTGTCACAAAACAGTGTGAAATTCGTAAATAGAAGGCAATTGCTTTCGATTTACGACTTTTACACTGTGGTGTGACGTTATTTCGAGTCTCGCGTCACTTCCTGAGTTCTTCACCTCTTGACTATTCCAGAGAACCGCGAATACGCTAACTTCTAAAACAGCGTTGCAGTTAGAAGTGCTGGGCTATTGCACAACTCAGTGCTTCACTGGGCCCGCGTAGCGCACAGCCTTGTGCGCTGGCCCACTGCGGCCGATTTCAGCCCGAAGGCCTTTGCGTACTGTAATCTTACGCATAGTTCCATCAGCTGCTTGGGAGACCGGCAGAACAGAGACACCGTCGTTAATACACTATATTGAGGTTCCAATCCAGTTTCGGTGTCTGATGAATATAGCCAACCGCTACATAAAATAGGTATACTTCCTACTGTGCATTAATTAGATCAAAGTGTTGAAGAGTAAGATTGTGTGGTGGTCTGTGATTTTGGACATTACGGCTTACGCCGGTATTCTTTGAGCGGCCTTCAGCCAGTAGGGCGATGTAAGGTCAAAGCGACACAAATGTGTCAACGCTCCCACCACTTCCAAGAGACAAAAAAAAAAGTCTTTTAAACGTCGTGAGAAATAGTTTATTTTCAGTTTGGCACAGTTAAAGCATGTCTAATAGTTGTGAAGTGGTTTGTACGCTGACCCTGCACAATCTTTTTGGGCACACTCAAACTCCGAAACATACAAGAGTATTTGTAAAAGAAAAAAACCCCGAACTACTAACTTTTTTTCTCGCGTTAAACAAAATCAATAGATATTTTCTGTCTGACTGCCTGTCTGTCCGCCTTCTTTTCCGTGTGTCAGCCTGCATGTCAAGTCTGTACGACCATTCGTCTGTCAGTACGCACACACACAGTGCGAGGCTCTGTAAGGCACGTCTTGAGAAAGTCTTGTTGCTGTCGGGACGTTAAGCAATGTACAACACTCACACAAGACCGAGGTCCTGCACCAACCAGCCCCAGGCAGAAAAGCACCCGACCCAAAATGTATATTGAAGGCACCGAGCTGAAGACTGTCGACCAGTTCAGATACCTAAGGAGCATCATCTCTTCTGACGGTCCTATCGACAAGGAAATAGCAGCTCCCATCAGGAAAGCCAGCCAAGCCCTGGGTTGTCTGCGGACTCGTCTGTTGAACAAAAACAACGTCAAGCTCTCCACTAAAATCAAAGTCTACAAGGCAGTAGTCCTACCTAGTCTCATCTACGGCTGCGAGTCATGGACGCTGTACAGAAAGCACCTCAAGCAGCTTGAAAGTTTCCACATGAAATCCCTGCGCTCACTCATGGGCATCAAATGACAAGACAAGGTGACAAACCAGGAAGTACTAGACAATGCTGGCCTATTGAGTGTTGAAACTTTGATCTAAAAGACACAGCTTCGCTGGACAGGTCATGTCATACGCATGGATGATTCTCGCATGCCACGCCAACTCCTGTATGGCGCACTCTCAAAAGGCCACAGGAAGCAAGGACGGCCAAAGAAACGCTTTAAAGACTGCATAAANAGACAGCCTTACGTACTGCGTCTTCCCGGTAAAGGAACTTGAAGCGCAAGCACAAGACAGATCTGGTTGGAGTGCCGCCACCAGAAAAGCCTGCACACTCATTCAACACAATCGGCGTGAAAAGATCACCAGTGCCAGAGCTCGCAGAAAGACAGCGTTGACTCTTCCCACAGCTACGTTCCAGTGCCTTCATTGCCATCGCAGGTGTGCGACATCATCGACTTGCGATGGTCTACCCATTATGTGTGTGTATGTGTGTGTGTGTGTGTGTGTGTGTGTGTGTGTGTGTTTGTGTGTGTGCGTGTATGTGTATGCGTGTGTATGTGTGTGTGTGTGTGTGATGGTGTGTGTGTGTGTGTACGTGTGTGTATGTGTGTGTGTGTGTGTGTGTGTGTGTGTGTGTGTGTGTGTGTGTGTGTGTGTGTGTGTGTGTGTGACTAAATAGGACAGGCCGGTTTTGTTGACGAAACACATGAATATGTGGGACATTTGTCCCTGGGAAAAGCGTCCCGGAGGGCCTCCGAGGATATTGCAATTGGAGCATGAAATTTGTCTATATTTGATAACCGCAGTCAACACAGTCTTATGGGTCCCATATGGGCTGTCATATGGGGCCAATAAGGGCTGTCTATATGGGGCGCACATGAGGACCCATTTGGGCTGTCATTATGTTGCCAGGATAAATCCCATCCCCCCCCCTCCCCGCCACCCGGGTCTGCCCTGGGGGACTTGGGTGGAGTTAACTACTTTTTAGTTGCCAGGGTCACCCTGGTCAGCCCCATAGGGTGGGGTTTCCCTTCTATTCTGGGGCATGTGTCTACCCTTGGTCCATTCACCAGTATTTTCCTTTTTTAAACTCTCCCTACTGTCTGCGCTGTCTGTAGCTCTTGATGTTGGATGTGTGTTGCTAAATGGTCTTAGGTTTATTTTGCGTACTGGACCGGCTAGCGACATACATTCAATATTCTGTTGTTTTTTTTTTGGTTTTTAAAAATTTTTTTTTTATCAAGTCAAGCAGTGCAGGCACGTCCTGAGAAAGTCTTGTTGCTGTCGGGACGTTAAGCAATGTACAACCAAACAACCACAACCCCCCCCCCCCTGCATGTTCTCGTGATGGATTCTAAATGCTCCCAGGACGAAACCAGGATATTCCACAAATACTTCCATGATGGATCCTAGATGCAATCTTAGATGCTTCCAGGGTGTATCCCGCGTACTTCCAGGATGTATCCCACGTACTTCCAGGGTATATCCCGCGTACTTCCAGGATGTATCCCGCGTACTTCCAGGGTGTATCCCGCGTACTTCCAGGATGTATCCCGCGCACTTCCAGGGTGTATCCCGCGTACTTCCAGGATGTATACCGCGTACTTCAAGGGTGTATCCCGCGCACTTCTATGATGTATCCCGCGTACTTTCAGGGTGTATCCCGCGTACTTTCAGGGTGTATCCCGCGTACTTCCAGGATGTATCCCGAGTACGTCCAGGATATATCCCGCATACTTCCAGGATATATCCCGCGTACTTCCAGGACGTATCCCGCGTACTTATAGGATGTATCCCGCGTACTTTCAAGATGTATCCAGCGTACTTCCAGGATGTATCCCGCATACTTACAGGACGGATCCTGGATGCTTCCAGGATGCAGAGAAGAATCCAGCGGAGAAAGAAACACTCTTAGAAAAGACAACACGATTATTAATATTTTGGGTATTTCAAAATAGACAATCAAGTAAACAATTCAGTCGCTACTTGTCAGCGAAAAAGCAAAGTAGCTGACAAGTAGCGACTGAATTGTATACTTTTTAGGAAGGTTACAAAGTAAAGTAGATAATAGCACTTGTCAGGGGAGAGAAGTGTGCATGATCGACCAGTGATCATAGATCTACTGTGGCCAAAGCGCAAAAAAAAAAAAAAAAATAGGAAAGAGAGGGGGCGCTAAAAAGTGACTGAAAGCAATGCATATGGAAGCCCCCACCCCCCGAAGGGGGGCGTATCACATATCCACTGTTCCAGCCACTCAGTGCATGGAAATTTAAATCTAGGTCCCCCCAAGGGGGGTCCAGATATTTAGCCGGTGTGGACAGCTGTTTCGGTCTTGGCGACCTCTTCAGCACACCATCGGCGATACTGGAGGAGGCAGGAATTTCTGCCTACCTGCAAAGACAACCACATTTTACTGTGGTGTCTGCAGGGGCATACATTCCATGCCACCACATAGAGCTAAATTTCCATGCACCCTAAAAGAGAACCTACCAAAAGGGGGGAAGGGGTTGCAGTCGATATTGTAGTAGTAAATGAAAAGAAAAGGGGAGACTGCCAGTGCTAATATTTTAGGAAGGTTACAAAGTAAAGTATATAATAGCACTGTCAAGGGAGAGAAGTGTGCATGATCGACCAGTGATCATAGATCTACTGTGGCCAAAGCACAAAAAAAAAAGAAAAAAAAATGATAGGAAAGAGAGGGGGCGCTAAAAAGTGACTGAAAGCAATGCATATGGAAGCCGATGGTGTGCTGAAGAAGTCGCCAAGACCGAAACAGCTGTCCACACCGGCTAAATATCTGGACCCCCCTTGGGGGGACCTAGATTTAAATTTCCATGCACTGAGTGGCTGGAACAGTGGATATGTGATATGCCCCCCTTCGGGGGGGCTTCCATATGCATTGCTTTCAGTCACTTTTTAGCGCCCCCTCTCTTTCCTATCTTTTTTTTTTTTGTGCTTTGGCCACAGTAGATTTATGATCACTGGTCGATCATGCACACTTCTCTCCCCTGACAGTGCTATTATCTACTTTACTTTGTAACCTTCCTAAAATATTAGCACTGGCAGTCACCCCTTTCTTTGCGAATTGTATACTTGTTTATTATGAAAATACTCGAAATATTAATATATTGTATCGTACATGTCTTTTCTAAGCGTGTTTACTTCTCCTTTGGGTTCTTCTCTGCATTTTACACACTTTCTGATCTGGATTTTCCAGGATGTAACTATATAGTGCTGGTTTCGAGCCTGCAGATTTGATGCCTTTTCAAGTTTAACTTCAAAATAGTCAATCTTCTTCTTCTTCTTCTCGAACGCCGTCAGATTTGGAGTTTGGCTCTCAAAATGAAATCTGTGGTCTTCTGTAGCGCCTCCACAGGCCCGTACAGTTTCTCTTGTAGGGTGGCGGGCTTCGGCCATATCTCCTCCCTCAGCAACTGGTGGTTCCCACAGTTCTTGAGGCAGCAACAACAAGCAAACTGCCACGTCTACAAGAGGCACTGCAAAACATCAAGTGCACCAGACTGGTGCTGCAGTGGATCCCTTCACACTGTGGCATCTACGGCAATGAAGAAGCTGACAGAATGGCAAAAGTGGGCGCAGAGAAAGAACAAGACGAAAATGGAGTCAGCTTCACAGAGATGAAGACCATCATTAAGTCGGTGTACAGACCACCACAAAACAGTCAATGAGTACAGTCACCTTCCGTCCAAATGCATAGATGAATGTTGCAGGCATAGTTCTCTTTATGTTCTCTCTCTCTGGCAAGATAACAAGGGGATGCAGTCTCACATATAAAACATCTAACACATTGTAAAAGATCCTCCTGGCTGTGCTGTATGACACACTGAACATGTCAGCAAGCAGCTGAATTGGAAGGTTCAGCCTCAATTTCATCAAAACAAGAAGAAACTGCTGGAACTTAGAGAGCCGAGCCTTAGCATCTGTGCTCATGCCTGGTGAAATCAAATTAAATGTTGCAAGCAAAATGATGAAATTTGGCAATGCAGTGTAATACTTCGCCCTGTCATCTTTATCACGAAAACCCTCCTCAGTGAAGTCTTTTCCATTTATCTTTTCCCTAAGATTTTGTATCTCCACATTCTGCTCATTCATAACATTTTCAATCTGTGAAATGTATTCATATGTCAAATCTGTCTGTGTACCCTGGTCAATGCCTGCGTGTGCTTCGTTTGAAACATGGTCGGAGCATTCTACTGTGGTGATGCTGTCTGCGGACGCTTGCATGCTGCTCTCGGCTTATTTACTGCATTGCAACGTCTGCTCCTGCGCCCTCACTGCTTTTGTCATGTTTCGTTTTGCAGTTCTCACATACAGTTCTGGCTTCGAGGACATCCCTTTAGAGTGACCTAATCTGAGTGTAGGAATCCAGTCTGGGTGTGTAACATCATGCATGTCTGCTGGCTGACCTGAAATAAGATTGTACATTACTTAATGTAAACATACAATATTGTTTTTAAGGAAGGGCAGAACGACGACCCTGCTCAGGACGCCCGCGCTGCACCAGCAGAAGGGAGGACAGATACCTCTAGTTGGCAACTCTGCGTGACCGAACTGTCACGTCAACCACTCTGCGACGTCAACAGATGCAAGCTGCAAACGTTAACGTCAGTAAAAGCACAGTCTACCGACGTCTGCGCGAAATTGGCCTGGCTTCATGCAGAGCAGCAGTGAGAATACCCCTCACTCCAGCTTATCGCAGAGCCCGGGTTGCCTGGTGTCGTCAACATGTGAGGTGGAACAGCCTCCAATGGACTCAGGTTCTGTTTACTGATGGGTCAAGGTTCACTGTGTCCTTCAACGACGGCAGGGTGAGGGTCTGGAGACGCCAGGGCGAGCGAGTCACGGATGGATGCGTCCAAAAGGTGGATCGCTACGGAGGAGGCTCAGTCATGGTCTTAGCAGGCTTCAGCAGGGAAGGCAGGACCCCCCTCATCATCCGAGGCACCCTGACTGGAATGCGCTATCCGGAGGAGATTGTGCAGACCCTTATCCAGCCAGCTCTCCAAGCCATAGTCGACAATGCTGTTCTGCATGACGTCAACTCTCGAACACATCGCGCCCGTGTGATGGATGAATACCGTGAGCAACGGAGCATCATAAGGATGGAGTGGCCAGCTCGTCCACCTGATCTGGCGCCCATCTGGGACGTGCTGGGGCAACGTGTAGTCAGCAACCACCACCCACCCCCCACCTCAAGGCGTCCTCCATCTGACTCAGTTTCTGCATCAAGAGTGGGAAGCGATCACACAACATGTTCTCTAAACCCTGGTGAACTCCACGAGTCAACGCTGCATTGAATGCTTAGCTGCAAACGGTAGTACTGACTGGACCAGTCTTGTGTGACTTTTCAAATGAGGGGTGGGTGAACATTCTAACGTACTGCTGTCGTTACAATTGCTTGATTTACTCAAAACTGAAATGAAATTGTTACTGAATAAATTAGCAAAGTACTGACTCCAAATATTGTTACATTATTTGTATGGTGTTGTCAGTGCGTCTGTGGTAAAAAGTGGCCTTTAATTAAGTATAGTAAAAGCCAGGTTAGGTAAAGTCCTCATTATCCAACCTGTTCACTGCTGTTATCACTCTGTCTCGTTTGCACGTCCCTTCACATCTAGGCGTGCAGTTTCTCTCGTCACGATTTCTTAAGGCAGTCCCACGTTTCCCAAACTGTGGACGTCCTCTCAACTCGCTCTTCGAGCGCAGTCTCTGTTGACTTTGATGTCTTGGCATCAAGTCTTTCACGTTCTTCCAGTGGCAGCCTCTGTTGACTTTGACGTTTTGGCGTCACGTCGCTCCGCTCTGCACAAGAACTCTGTACAATAAAATACTAATATTATAGCACTTGCTAAACACACACACATATTGGATGATATGAGGTACATTACGTAACCTGGCTGATACAAATAAATCTACACATTCATTTTCACACCCGTGCTTCACAGCTGCTGAGTTAAATATAGTATGCGTTAAGTAAGAGTTAGTTCGGTTATGTAGCGTTGATTTGGTTCAGGTATGTCGGTTTGGAATTCGTTGAGATACCTGTTATTTTCTCATATAGGTATTTACGGAGATGGATAACTAAGGAATGTGAGGTGTGTATGCCTAAGTCGTTTATGAAGGTAGTACGTGGTTGTGTTAAGTATAGTATTTTCCAATGTGTGAAACAATGTATGGCAAGAGTGTCCGGTTATAGTCAGTTTCAATATAGTGACAGAGTTATGTTGTGTTGCGAAAGTAGTTTGTGTTATGAAGCATAATACATTTAAAACATACCTGAAATCTAGGTCTCAGGGTCTTTGAAAAGGGGCTAGGGTATCCCACATACAACCGTCCATGCTGACAGCATAGCCCGTACTAAAACTACTCTCTGCCTCGGTTAGACTGAACTCCCGCCTAAAACTCCACGCAAAACGCTTTCCTTATGATTGCCCGTGACCTCGTGCATACACGGGATATTTGTCACAAGACAAACCGCTGACAAGACCGTACCATACAAAAACCCTGTGTGAACTCTATGAGTAGGCATACATCTTCATCACAATTGACATGATTAGCTTACCAACCTCATATACAGCCAATGTAGGAATGGAAAAGGGGGATTTTCCATCTGTCCGTTGTTCACAGAAGCTGAGGAAACTCTCGGGCATGTAAAGGGGTGGTGGTGTGTGCCACAGGGGATTATTGAGTCGACAACAGAGAGGAAAATGATTGTTAAAGGTGTTAACATCGACATTGGCAGGGATAACTGGTGATCTTTTACTACTACCTCTGGTAACAAGGTTTACTGCACGCCAGAGGGAAGATGTATCTTTCTTCTCCTTGATCATACGATCACAAAGAGATTTCTTCACCTGAAGAACCAGTGTCTTACCGATTTCGCTGATTGTTATGTTCCTGGAAACGTTTGTGTTCTCTCCGCTCGTCTCGCAAAGACATGGCTTGAATAATATCTTGAGTTAGCCATGGGGGCAGAGTTTGATTTTTGACTCTTTTCCATTCACAGTGGGGCATGTCTGTCTAGCACACTACTGAACAGTTTGTACCAAGCAGACAAAAAATTTTCTGGGTCAGTTTCGTTATATACGGTTTGAAACTGAGTGTTGTGAAGATCAGCTAGAAAAGCTGTCTCTTCATAACCTTTGAAAGAGCGAAACGTTATAGAAGTGTGTCCATTTTTTTCTGCACTGGGACGTTTGATGACCACTCGAATACAATGGTCACTAATACTGAGATCAGCGGCACTAAAATTAGACACGGATTGGGGACGGTTGCAGTAAATATGCTCTATGACTGTTGTCGTTGATTGGATGATCCCAGTGGGAGAGGAGACTATTTGTTTTAAGCCTACTTTATTTGCCGAGCACTGCCAAGCAGCATGAGGTTTTAATATGTCGATATTAAAATCGCCTAACAATGACACACCGTTTTCAGGCATACCGACGTTGTCGACGGCGTGCAGAAAGTTGGCATACCATTCAAACGTGGCCAATGGATTTCGAAAAAAACAAAACAAAACAAAAAAAAAAACCAAGAAAAACTGGTCGGGCATTAGGGCATCAAATCTCCATCCAGACACACTCGACCTCAGCAGTTTCTAAGTCTGCACGCCTGTGGACAAGATGCTGGTCTGAAGTATGAACATAATAATAATAATAATTAATAATTACGGTATTTATAATGCGCTTATCTTATAATAATTATAACTCTAAGCGCGCACTCACAACTCGCACACGCATGCGCACGCTATAGACAATAACTCACGTGACACAAATAGTGAAGATACCTTACGATGGTCAGCTTGGGGTGGGGAGTGTGGTGATATAGTGCTAGAACGGTTGAAAGAGGTGAGTTTTAAGGGCGGACTGGAAGGAGGAGAGCGAGTGTTTCTGACGGAGAGAGAGTGGGAGAGTGTTCCGTATACTGAGAAGGAGCGGGGGCCGAAAGTGCTGAGTTTGCATAAACAGCAATGCCTGTCAAAAGTTTTTTCTTTAAACTTGTGTCATGCAAATCACAGAGAGATGCCACACCGCTTGCGCCTAGCTATTTAACCCCATCGGCTCCACCGCCAGACTATTATTGAGGAAAAAAAGTTATTTTGCTGTCCAAGTAACTTGGCAAATTTGTCCAAGTAACCTGATGACTTGAGACAAGAACTTATTAGAACTTAAGTCACTTATAAGTACTTATGTCAACTAACTTAAAAAAACTTGTAAAGTTACATACAAAGTTACTTGTTAGTTGTAGGTAATTATAGGTTACCTTATCAAGTACTTGTAATTTACTTAACTTAATGAGTTGTTGATGTTGTGTTATTTACTGTGGTAGGATTACTTAACTAGCTGATCGTCTGACTAGCGTGTGATTATTTTTTTTTTAAGCTGACAAGCTCACTCAGCCGCTGTTAGCTAGCTGATTCCCGAAAAATCCTGTCTGCGTGTAAAAATAGCGTTCCTCAGAAATCGGTACTGCCGATCTCTCAAAATACATTTGCGTTGTTAGGTTGAGCTATGTGTGGTCGTGATTGAAACAGCTTTGCTTCAGACATCAACTCGGTCATTAAGACATAGGTTGGGGTTGAGCTATGTGTGGTCGTGATTGAAATAGCTTTGCTTTAGACATCAACTTGATCATTATAATATAGGTGGTTTTGAAATGTCATTATCTCTCAGAATACCTTCATGGAGTGTTTTAAGGCGGGGTTTGGTTTAAGCTGCAGGCGGTCGTGACTAAAATATCTTTATTTTAGGCATAGACTCAGTGGTTAAGACATAGGTGGTTTTCAAATGTCAATATCTCTCTCTCCCTTACGTCATGGGGGTCACGGGCGAGGTCACGGTTAAACATTTGCGGTCAAGGCTGAGGTTTGGTCAACTGCCACAGATGTTACACTAATCGCCATAATAAAAATCATGTACATACACCAATTGTTCACGCATACTGACAGAGTAGCAAAATAATTTTCGCATACTGTATGTGTTCACGCATACTGACAGAATAGCAAAAATGTTATGCATACTGTAATTGTTTACTGACAGCTTTTAACTCAGTGTGGAAAGCGTCAGTGGCTTGCAACTCTCACAAAACACCGTCTCAACTCATACCACAATGTATTTTGAGAGATTAATGAATGCTTCAAAAAGCAATATATTATATATAAAATAAATCAGGACCAACTTTTCCGTCTTCTTGTAAAATAGAAACAACAAAAAATATCGGGCACCAAATCTCTCTCTTATCCGCACACCCACCACCGACCCGAAGCACACAAACACACACACACACACACACACACACACACACACACACACACACACATACGCACACACACACACACACACACACGCATGTGTGTGTGTGTGTGTGTGTGTGTGTGTGAGAGAGAGAGAGAGAGAGAGAGAGAGAGAGAGAGAGAGAGAGAGAGAGAGAGAGAGAGAGAGAGAGAGAGAGAGAGAGAGAGAGACAATGACAATGACAATGACAATGATTCTTTATTTTACAACGGTGAAAGTTTTGGTGAAACCATTTTTCGAACTTGCCGTTGCTAATCTACTTTACATATAATGCACAAATCACAAAATACTATCATTAAATTGGGAAAAACTAAATATATAACTAACAAAAAATTGAAATATAAAGTTTTAAAAAAGAAGAAGAAATCATTGAAAAAGTAGAAATAAACATAGAAAATCCCACACATACACACAATTGTAAAGGTATAAATCTCCATACATACATTCATAAACACAAGCACGAGCACAAAACACACACACACACACACAAACACACACACACACGCGCGCGCGCGCGCGCACGCACTCGCGCACGCACACACACACACACACACACACACACACACACAATACGTGCAGCATTAGCATCTTGTATTAAGTAAAAATATAACTGAATTGAAGAGTTAGAAAGGGGAAAATCGTACACTGCAAGTGCAGATTGCTGTAAAAATCTTACGATGCTGAGGTGAGGTACTTGAAGAGAGCAGTTTTAAAAGACGAAAGCGTTGTTGATGTTGTAACATGTTTGGGCAATGTGTTCCACATGCTAGCACCTGAAAACGCTAAACTTGTCTTATAGAGATCGATTCTAGGTCGTGGCACAGTAATGGACTGCCTTGATCTGGAGTATGTTGATGCCGTGAGGGAAAACATTTTTTTAATATACTCGGGGAGTCTGTTATTCAATACTTTGAATATCGTTATTCCCTTATTGTATAATAAATGTTTTTTCAAGGGGAGAAATTCTAAGGTTTTCAGTTTATTATCCGTTGTTGAGTTAGGGTCTGAAAGGATAAGCTTCGCGGCTCTACGATGAAGAGAGTTCAGTCTCTTTAACTGGACCTCGCTTGCGCCATCCCACACCGTAGAAGCATAATCTATATGTGACCTGATGTGGGCGTTGAAGAACAGTTTTCGTGTTTCTACATTAGCTATATGTTTTAGCTTGGATAAAATAAACAGTTTCTTTGATATTGTCTTACATATATTACTAAGATGGCGTTGCCATTTAAACTGGTTATCTACAGTAACGCCGAGAAGACGATGTTCCGTTACCTGGCTGATAGATTTGCCTTGAAGGGACAAGCTGAGTGAGAGAGTGCCGAGCTGGTGCTTTTGGCGGGTACTTACAACCATACATTCAGTCTTTGCAGGGTTTAAGATCATGGAATTGTTACTGCACCAGCTGTTAATGTCCTGTAATGTGTTTTGTAGGCGCGTGTCAATTACTGACAAATCCTTATCGGGAGTGTGTATCGCAGCATCATCAGCGAACATATCGCATTCAACACTTTCATCACTAATTGT
>BTPG01000003.1:57542295-57639795 GCA_036245525.1 Semisulcospira habei
TTAGAAAGAGATTATAAAAAAGAGTTTAAAACAGTGAATACTAAAAACACACACCATACACTGTATCGTTTAATAGCGGGCGCTGTTTTTTTTGTGTTTTTGTTTATTGTTTTTGTTTTTTGTTGCGTGTAAACTGTTAATTCTCACCTGAGACGTCCGCACTCACCAACACACTGATCACAACAACACTAGGTGCACGAGGAGTACAGGGCAATCTGAAGCTATTGGAGATAATCACTGTCGTCTGTCTGTGTCTCTTTACAGTCTACAGAGCGCGTCTTCAGCTTATTCTTGTCCTGGTCTCGGCACCCAAATCTCCGGCTGAGCAGGGTTAGGAGGCGAGCTTCGGCCGCCTTCCCGCGCTTCTCCATAATGACGTTGATGGTGTAGAGGAAGGGGTTGATGGCGGAGTTCAAGGGCAGCACGATAATGGCCGCGATCACGTTAAGTTCGCTAGGGATGGGGGTGTCTGTGGCGGCCAGCAGTCCCAGCAAGCCGACGGGGAACCAGCACAGGAAGTCGGACAGAACGACGGTGGTCAGGCGGCGGGCGATGGTCAAGTCCTGCTCCCCGCGTGTCCCCTCTATGGAGTTCTTGCGCACGGAGAGGAAAACGAGCGCCTGGCCTAGCGCGATCAGAACAAACAGGACACAGTTAAGGACAACCATGACTCCGAATGAATAGTGTTTACCTCTAAACATGGCGCGCCTGATAGGCAGGGGGATACAGGTGCCTGTCTGGCTGTAGAACGCCCACTCTGACGTCATGGGCAGTAAGGGCACGAGAGCCAGGAGAAAACCGCCAGTCCAGGCCACAGTACACGCCACCAGGGCAGAGCGTATATGGATGCGAACGTCAATGAGGGAAACGCGGAGAGCTAGGAACCTGTCCAGAGTGATGAGACAGATGAAGAAGGCCGACACCTCGTTGGACAGCAGTGACAGAAAGCCGGCCACCTGACACGCTACACTGCCCCGCCACAGTGTGTCCCTCCACAGGTATTGACCACGGTACAGGAGGTCGGCGCAGCCGATAACAATCAGGTACACGCCCATCAGGAGGTCGGCCACACACAGGTTGGTGACGAACACGTGGAAGCCGGTCTTGCTGACTTGTCCCTGCAGGACGCGAGCAGCTATACTCCCGGCATTCCCCGCGATGGTCATGGCCGCCATGAGCCACAGGAAGACGCGGTAGACGATGGAGCGGAGCAGGTCGTCACACGAGACGATCTCGTCCATTGGAGCGTGACAGTTGTTGAGGTTGAAGCCATTCGGCAACGCGGCCGGGCAACACAGCTTGAAGTTACTGGCGTACACGGTGTCCAACGAGGCGAACTGTCGCAGCAAAAGTAAGGGAAAGTCGTCCAGGGGAGATCCCCGCACATCCAGCATCTGCAGATTGGGTGTGGAGTTCAAACCCTCCGCGGTGATGGCATAGAGGGCTCCGTGAGAAAGGTTGAGACTCGTCAGCAGTGGAAAAGCTGCCAGCGTCCGCCCATCGTAGGTGACCAGTTGTGTTCCAGACAGGTCCAGGGTGTGGAGATTGATGTGCTCTCGGTCCGATCTACTGGGTAAGAGTGACGTCATGGGGTTACCTGCCAAACGCAGCACTAGCAGGTTTTTGAGTCCAGCAAAAGTTTGCATGGTGACACTGGTGAGTGCATTACCACTGAGATCCAGCCACCTCAGGTTGGGGAAGGCCATGTTGTCGAGAGTGGTCAGGCCACATTGTGACAGACTCAGTCGGACCAGGTAGTGCTTTTTCTCTAGGTCACGCGGCGTCATGCCCGAACCACCGGCATCCAGGTAACGTATTCCGGGAAAGGTGCTCGCCGCAAATGTCTGGCTACAGATGAAGGCCAGACCCTGGCACAGACAGCCCTGAGGACAAGCGACATCACACAACAACTCGTCGTCCTGCTGGGGACACTGGAACACGCCGTCACACACGTGCTCACTGTGCACACACACACTGGAGGCGCGACAGCGGTACAATCCGGGACACGTGTAGCTGTCGCACTCAGCCTCGTCCTCACGGCCCATACAGTCGTACTCATTGTTACAGCGCAAGTAAACCGGCAGGCAGTAATCGTGCTGGGAACATCTGAAGTGCGTCATGGGACAGAGCTGTGCTGGGTCAAGTTCTCGGATGGTGTAGCCGCCACGTCTGTCGAGACTAACGACAGCCGGCGGAGGTACCAAGGGCTCCAAAGAGGGCATCAATTTCACACAGTCTTTCTCATCCGAGTTGTCCTGGCAATGCTGCATGCCGTCGCACAAATGTTCCAGCCGCACGCACTCACGGATGCTGTGACAGTGGGAGTGGGAGTTCGGACACTCGTCATGCTCACACCACGTCTCGTCCGACCCGTACATGCAGTCCATTCTGTGGTCACACACAAGCGTGTAGTGTAGCGTCTCGGAGCTGTCGTCACACGCAAACATGGGCATGTATATACCGCTTAGCCTCCTTTTGCAAGTAGCCATCGGTCCTGTCAGCAATGTCAACAGACCCGGTGGTTGCACGGACAAAGGGGTTAATGGACAGGATGTGATAGACTCGGTCACACCACAGTCGGCATGAAAGTCACATGAAAGGAAGTCGTATGTAACGTGACCTTTGGGGCAGTGCACGACCGTCCGATTGCCGGACCAGGCAGTGAGTGGATAGTCCGGGACTTGCAGTATGTGCCCGTCTTGATCCGACGCCTTGTCACGCTCACAGAGGACGTAACGTACGTAGACGGATTCATTACACTTGATAGGCCGCAGTGCGTCAATGTAGACAGGAGGAACGTAGGCACACATGGGTTTAAACACTGGACCTCCACGAACATTGACGTAGAATGCCGTGAACCGCCACCGCCACTTCCACACGCCATTGAAGATCTGGTCGGATGACGTCTTGAGATAAACAAAAACACCAAATGTCTTCATGCCGTAACCAATGAATATCGTGAACGACTTCCACTCACTGGGAGTCCGCGGGGTAACAACGCCCTCATCATATTTTTGGCATATGAGTATGGCATCGTCCCACGTGATCGCTTTCCGCACGGTGACGTAACGGTAACACTTGTTTCCGACGTCAATGTTTCCTGCTCCACAGTCCGTGCTGGTGTAGGGACAGTGTGCCTCATCTTCCCCCGCCACACACTCCGTCTCCAGGTTACAGTGGAAGTGCAGTTGGAAGGTGGGATAGTGGGGCACGGAACAGTTGAAAAGACCTGAGCCCAGCTGCTGGGGTACCTGGGACACCGGGTGGATGGAGTACAGAATCTTAAAACCGGTAGCTGCAGATAAACCTGATTTAAATACGAGTCGGATAGGGTGACTGGATGTCAAGGGAGGAATGTCTTCTCTGCCACACCTGGTCCGCATCCAAACGACATTTCCTGTATCTCTATCAAACTTAATCAGCTTTAAACTGTCGGAAGAACACGGGGTGTTACCCAAGTCAAAATGACTAAAGCTCATTAGAATGTTATGAGCTGTAGGAATATCAAGTTGAAACGTAACGTTTGTGTTTTGTACGTATCCAGTCAGTCCATCAAAAGCAAAAGATGTGAGGAAGCCGCCGTTTAGTTGTGTTTGCACGTGCGGCATGAGGTGTATGCCAGGCAGGTCAGTGACCAGGACGCGGAGCCGCAGGTAGACGTGTCGTACACCTGATGATTTCAGACTATAGCTGATGATGTTGGAGCGGGACGCTAAGGCCAGAGCGTGTTCAAGCTCTCTTTGAATTTCATTGTAGTGACTTTTGTGGAACAAATGCTCTCTGTTATTTGGTGAACTGATGCCATCCATAACAGTCACTGCGACAGCCGCATCTAGTCTGTGGTCCTCCTGCACTCTAAACGTTTCGACGACAGTGGCAACAAACTGCCTTCTGTTTGCTACTAGGTGAAAGTCACAAAAGAAATCAACCGGCTGTGTCTTAACGAGACTGACCTCCACTACCGTGTCGTCCGCAACATGGATGGATTGTTGAGTTTTATTGCAGGCATTAATATCGACTTGATGGACATTAGACTCAGGTTCCATTCTGACAGCCTTGCTGTCGTCAAATGCTGTACTGGTAGTATTTGATTCGCTACTAGATTCTTTGTCGCGCTCACAGATCACAAAATGCACGAAGACATCATCATCGCATAATATAAGATTGTGGCTTTTCCCCCATGTTAATGTGTTAATATAGGCACAGTGGACATTGTCACTAATATTGTAAAGAGACGACACTGAATCGTTCTGCATCATGGAACACGTAAATAACACTTGGAATTCCTCGTAATGCATGTTTGCAGCTACCAAGACATGGGTACTGTTTCTAGCGTAGCGGAGAACTGTCTTCGTAAAATTAAGATAATCAGCGAGCGACCGCAGGCTGACCAGTCTCTCTCCATGGTTCCTGCACTGTTCGTTAGCGTCGTACCACGTGATATCTCTCCGCAAGGTGACGTAACGGTAACACTTGTTTCCGGCGTCAATGTTCCCTGCTCCACAGTCCGTGCTGGTAAAGGGACAGTGTGCCTCATCTTCCCCCGCCACACACTCTGTCTCCAGGTTACAGTGGAAGTGCAGTTGGAAGGTGGGGTAGTGGGGCACGGAACAGTTGAATAGACCCGAGTCCAGCTGCTGGGGTACCTGGGACACCGGGTGCATGGAGTACAGCATCTTGAAGCCGGAGCGGGACACAGAGCCGTCAGAAATGAAACGTATGGCAATGGGATGTCTATAAACCTTGGGTGCAAAGTACCTCTCTCCACAATGTGACCATAGCGGCATATACTCCGGGTCTCCCCGTCCGCGTCCCAGTTTGGAGAGAGTCAGTTTATCCGCCTGACACTCCGGGCTATCCTGTAGGTCAAAATGGGGAAAGCTGACCAGTGTGTCTGTCACATGCACGTGAAACACGGCGTCTGTATTGTGTGCGTAACGTACGAAAACGTCTCCAACGAAACCAATCGGTGTGACAGACCAGCTGTTCGGGGATAGCTGCCTGGTCTGGAGATTTTGAGCAGCGCTTCCGTTAGTGAGAATTGTCTCGAGTCGGATAAACACAGAACGATTTCGAGCTGAAGCGCGCAGAGAAAATATCAGTTCAGAGGAGACAGACGGGATCACGAAAGGTCCTTCAAAGTCTCTTTTTTGACAGTAATTCAAATGTTGTGCAGTCTTTGCGCCGTTTATTGTCAGGTTCAGACATGTCTGACTTCCTTCTCGCCCTCGTAAATGAAATATTAAAGGAACGACAGAAAGGAAACGGCCATCCAATGCCACAATCCTGAACTGACAGAGGAGCGTGTGTATGTGTTGCACTTCACCCTCAACATACACAGTGCCCCGTTCTCTCAGCAGAATGTCAAAAGACTGTATGTAAGTACATGCAGGCAAAACGACAGAGTATCCTCTAATATCAGATGTTAGCGGTCTAATACGGACATCAGAATCGAAAGTGGAATATGTAAATGACTAGTTCGTGGACAGGCTGGCTGATTGGATGGAGGGTTTGATGGCTGGCTTGCTGGTAGGGTTGCTGGCTGACAGACTTGTTGATTGCATGGCTAGATGTCTGGTTTGATAAATGCCTGTCTTGTTGGTGGAATAGCCGGCTGACTGGCTGGTGTACTGGCTTGTTGACTTGCTGGTGAACTGAACGTCTGACAGGTTGGTGGAATGCATGGCTGACTGGCTGGTGGGCTGCATGGCTGACTGGCTGATGGGCTGCATGGCTGATTTATTGAGTTGCACAGATAACTTGCGGGTAGGTTGGACGGCTGACTGGCTTAAGGTTTTGGTGGATGAGTGACCGGTGGACTCCATAACTGTCTGGCTGGTGGGTTGGCTGCTTGACTGGCTGGTGAATCTACAGGGCGGCTGGCTGGTAGGCTGGGTATCTGAGTGCATGGTTGACTGCATGTCTGAGTTGCTTGCGAGCTGATTGACTGATTGACTGGCGGGCTGGACGGCTGACTGGCTGGTGGGCTGAACAGCTGACTTTCGGATGGGCTGGCCCTCTGACTGGGAATTAGACAGGCTGGTAGGCTGAACGGCTAACTGATTAGCCACTGGATGGCTAACACTCTTACCGGCTGATTGGCCTATGAGCTGGACTCTTGGTCTGCCTGTAGGGTGAATGTTGGGCTTGACAAGGGACGGCACGACAGATTCTGACTTTGCGTTTACGTCGTCTGTTGCGACAATAAAGTCTGAGTGGCGAATCTCTTTCCATTGTCTGTCTGTTTCGAGTGTCGTGTCCCACTGGCTTTCTGGCTCCCGAGTCCTGTGCCATTGGATGACCTGGATTTTAGTCCTGTCCCATTGGCTGTCTGGGATGTGTTCCGTCTCGCTTGTGAAAGTGGCAGTATACACCATAATGAAAACCATGACAGCTGTGTATTTCATGGTCAAAGTATGAATGTCTCTGACCAACAAGAACAAAAAGTTGAACGTTTTGAACTTAACGTCTCTTACCCACTAGGAATTAAAGCTGTCCACAAAGACAGCGCACCTAATTGGAAATGACAAAGTTTTACTCCAGCTGGATTAAAACCCGCGACCTTTCAGGCAAAAATCGAACGCCTTAGCATCTAAGCTAACTAGCTTCCCTCGCAAAGTACAATATCTATATGGATGACATTAATATGGCTGTAGAACTAGTGACTGTCGATCATGTGATGCATAGGTATGAGAATAATAACGTACTTCGCGTGCATACCCCGAGTACCTTGTTGGTATCATGCCGTTTCCGTGCTCGCTAGTTATTAGCATGGTCAGCAGCCTAAGAATGTGAGTGTGCGTGACAAAGATGTAATCTTTCATTGTCCTCCTGTAACCCTGACTTAGACTCATTCTCATAGACAATGCACAAATACGTAAAACGCGTGTCTGTTGCTTGCCGCAGTCTCTATATTGAGACATGATATTTGCAGCGTATAGACCATGAAACGTAGTGAACAAGAACTATTCCTTTTTCTCTTTGCGACCTCTCTGAAAGTCATGAAATGCTAAAAAATAAAAAAATAAAAAGCAGTGTTTATTAAAGACCAGTTTTTAATAATTTTATTACAAATATTATTTACTTATTTTTGAAGTTTGAATACCACACATAGTGGCATGGGTAGACTATAGAACACAAATTACAGACCATAGATTTTGATCCAAACTCAAAGTAAAGATTTTTTTTTTTACCTTTGTCTGTAAATTCAGGTAATGTACGTGACCAAATTCTTATGTCCAACCAGACCTTATCAAACGCTTGGTATTCGATAAAGGGGTACTTTAGGTCATATCTATCACATTGGTTATGAAGAAAATATGAGTCCCGCACAAAATTTGGCACATCCGGTCGTTTGCGTGTACTTATTCGATAAGGGATACAAGCGATCTATGACTTCCGGCAGGTCATTGTTGGATAAGCGATGAGAAAGTTTATCTATAAGTATTTAAATGCATTTGCATCACTCAATAACAGCGATAGTGCAGCTGTACAATTTTTTCTCGGCACGCAGGTTACCTGCATTTGAGCCCTGCAGAAGGCGATTTTTTTTTCTGCTCATATTATAAATCCCATGTTATTCTTCGCTAGAATGGAAAACATAGGGGTCCGATGATAGTAGCTTTGACTAATGCAAATCCACTGCACCACCGCCTACACTAAGCTCAAGACAAGTATTTTGTCTTGAGCTTAGTATAGGCGCTGTCGCAGTGGATTAGTCAAAGCTACTATCATCGGAAACCTACAATTAAAAAAAAAAAAACACACGTGATATTCTGTTGTAAGTTTGGTAAATAAAAAAAGAAGTGATTATCATCACTTTTGTGATGTGGATGTTAAACCCCGAACCAACCAACCAACCTGAGTCAGTCATGGATACAAATGCACACTGGTTACCTTGATAGATTTGTTCATTCATTCTTTCAGCCAGTCATTTTGTGAGCATGTTTACATTCATTCAATCATTCACGGATTCACTTATGAAAAAAGCAGACCAAAGAGTGTTGTCACAGACAGTTTTTTTTTTTTAAAAACTGACATCACGTACAAACATTAATTGACGTGAATTTGTTGGTAATATACCTGCTCCAAGCAATGCTACACGCTCCTTTCGTGTCTCGTGAAAGCAGGTCGATGAACATCTCTGGTTGAAAGATGTTTGTGAACAGAATGGTAATGGATGTACCTATCTCTCTAGCTGAATCTCAGTTTCCCAACTGTATTTGGTTACAAATTATAAGGCAACAAAACAAATGTCACATGTTTCAATATGCCCTGTCATGTTTACACATGATCATTGTGAGTAAAAAAAATATCTCTGTTTATTTTCAAAACAAAATTAATACTTTAGTTGCAGACATTCATTTAAAATATACCATCAAATCTGTTAAAATCATATTAAGCTACACTGCAATTAGGCACCTATACAAAAGTAACTACCTCAAAATATAAAACGTTAAACGTTTAGGGCTTAACATCTCTTGTCCATAAAAAGTCATTTCACAGATGGGTCACAGAAATAGAATCTGAACAAATTTTGACCCCAGCTGGATTCAAAACCGGGAACTTTGGGATGAGCGTGAAACACACAACCACCGAGCCACCCAGCTACCCCTCAAAATACAGCTTTACTGCGGAACAACATATTTCAACAACATTATTCACATTTACATTGACAAAGTGCTGACTTTATGCAAGCTCATGAGGTATTTAATTGGGAGCCAACTGCAGAGAGAGAGAGAGAGAGAGAGAGAGAGAGAGAGAGAGAGAGAGAGAGAGAGAGAGAGAGAGAGAGAGAGAGAGAGAGAGAGAGAGAGAGACCGTCACTGTAGTCCTGATATAACTCAACATTGCACATGCCACTACGTTATAACAAGGAAATTCACAGTGCCGAGCCACCAAACTGCACTATACACATACTGTGCACAATGTTGGCATGAAAAGTAAACAATACTGTTACCAGTACCAGCCTATGTGTCACATTGCAGCACAACGAAATGAAATGCAGCCCCATAACTTACACAGCACAATGCTGACGTCAACACAAAATAATACCATAACAACTGCATAACAAGGGTACAATGCACTGTGTCACATAGTCTGCATAATATAAGCATGCACAAGAAACAATACTTGTACTGCTCAGATACAAAATGTGTGCAGTCGACCATATCATAACACTGCAAAATACAGTGATGCGCTGGCGAAGTGCCTACAACATAGTCTGCACCAAGCCAGCCTGTAAACACAGCAATACCAATGCTTCTCCGCAAAAACTCAACATGGTGCAGGCCATCGTGTCACAACCACTTGCACATTGCATAGCTTCCACCACATACCCCCTGGTATTGTGCACAATGTTGGCTTCAGTCTTACTTTGTTAATTTAATTTTGAACCCGCTGGGGCACGAGAAAAATCACAAAAGAACATACATGAATGTGCTCAAAAATTAAATATTACCCTTATTACTATACTGTACATATGTTCATTATGACTTGTATGTACATAGATCATAGTCAGGTCATTCCATTTGCTGGTGTGTGTCATGTACAGTACATCTGAAAAACTTGTGAAATGAACCATGTGGTTAGTAATTCTGATGTGATATGTAAAGCCACACAGCTGAAAGTCAAAGATTGACAGTGGAGGAAAAAACAAAACAAACGGAAAACAAACACAAAGTACAGTACATATCATATGCCTATGATCAGTTATCACCCAACCACTGAAATCTGCTGTGACAGCTGGAGGGTAATGCAAGAACTGCATGGTCAACTCACTCTTGAGAAGTATTGCGTTTTTCATTGAGCAAGTCTACATTTGGCACAACATTTTGAGCTAAGGGTTTAATGACATACATATACCCCCTCTTCCCCATCTCCCCTGCTTTTCTATATTTCGGCACATCCCCTCTTCAGAAAGGACCCATGAGTTTTATACTCTGAGGCCAATGACCATCTTCAGAATGAACCCTCTATATCATTTAGAATCATGCAGAAAGGAGCAGTGATAAGTTTTCTCATTGTCTCACACAGAGGCTGCACAAAATTTATCTGTACCACTGTTTCCTACCCCATAAGAGGCAGCTGTGGAGTACATATTTTGAATGACTGATGTATACCAGTATTTAGGAACTTGGCACAAAACAAGACCTGTTCAAATGATGAAATGTCTTCGAAAAATAAACACATTGGCAGGAAAAGGGTTTTCCCTGGATAATCAAAAACTAATACAAATTAAGCTGCGTTTCCAAATCATGACATGACAGCAGAGTGACGAAAAAGTAACCTTTCTGAGGGGGTCATCCAAATAATATGCATAGGAAGGTCTTACCGTCAGGTATCTCTTTACCAAGTTTAAGGTTACAGTTGTGAATAATATTTGAGAAAATACATCATTGGGCAAAATATGGCTATTTTGCACCTATTTCCCGATTTCTTGTGACCCTTGACCTTTTTGAGCGGCCAACAAAATTAGTATGCACGGAAAGTTCTTACCACTTTGTACCAAGTCTGGGTTTGAAGTTTTGTATATTTTAGAAAACATTTTTGGGTAAAAATATGGCTATTTTTCACCTATTTCCTGATCCCTTGTGACCTTGATCTTTGCATAGTCTCCATTAAATTGCCAATGTTAAAGTTTACCACGGACGACGGTGGACAGATGACCAGTGGGCCAAAACATAGACACCCACTTTTGCTTCACACGTACCAGCGACATGGAAGCTAAGTGACAGCGGGCTAAAAGCAACAGCAGCCAAAAATATATTGCTCAGTTGAGTGATTCAGAGGTGATTTTGGTGAGGGGGTCGTGCTTTTACTGCTGTGATGAGGATGTGGTTTTTACTGCACTACAAATTAAAACATGGGTGTCAAATTGCTTTGTCACATTGCTGTATGAAAACACACAAAGCACGCCCCCATCACTGTAAATAGCCCCTGAACCGCTCAACTGCACATTACAATTTTGTTGCCATGCTGCTTCCACTGTTTATGGAACACTCCCTCTTTATGTCCATGTTCTCGAGTTTTGTCACTGTCACTTTGTTGTCACTGCCCCACTGCTGTTGTGTTGCAATATGTAGCCACAACTTACTCTTGGCTTGACTTCGCGAACGAAGATTTTATAGGAGTTGCCCACGACGTCTGCAGGCTTGTTCGTGGCTGCGGAGGCCAATCCGAGACAGGCAGGTTCGACCGCAGTGGCTGCAGGGGAAGGTATGGCCAGGGTTCTGAGCTGCGGCATCTCTGTTTTTTCTCCTGAGCCGCAATATGTGTTGCAATATGTAGCCACAACTTAAGTCTACAGTTAAATAGCCAGGCCTAAAGCCTGCTTGCCCTTCTCCTAATATATGGCTATGCATCAGTTCAGGCAGTAAGGCACAAGCTTTTGCTGCATTGCGAAGGATGTGATTGTCAAAAGCCTTGACATTGTGGCCAGCCTAGTGGATGGACATCAAAATAACAGGACATCTGCCCTCCTACACCAGACAATCTTTGCCTTTTCGTCGGTTGGCCATCCTGGAGAGACTTACACGCTGAACTCTGCTTTCCTCATCTTTTGCAGCACTTTCAACAATGTGGCTGTTACAACATGCAAAAAATAATTTAGAATAAAAAACGTTTTGAGATGCACATTATGAATGCATATATGTGTTTGCAAGTATTATTAAAAATACATACATGCATAATATGACAGTAGTCAGAGCAAGAACAAGAAAGGCAATGTCCTATGGTTCACGTGTATGACCAATCCACATAATATGTCTGACCTTTGTGACCTTGTCTTCTCCAACAAGTCTCTTAAACTGTCTAAACATACGTATAAGGCTGGCTTTTGTACCAGCGAAACCTGAGTTTTCTCAAAATGCATACATTTCTTACAAATTTGTCAACCCTCTGTGACCCTTGACCGCTGTGAGGGGTCGATTAAATTAGTATGCACAGAAAGGTGTTATCATCATGCCAAATCTTATTGAAAAGTTTGCAAAATCTTTGATAAAAACTACAATTCTATCAAAAACAAACATTTGTCACACTCTTGCCAACCTTGAGCTTCCGAAGGGTCATCCAAATTAAGGCCTTATCAAGTGGTATCTCCATGCCAAGTCTGAGTTTGAAGTTGACAATAATACTTGAGAAAATGCAGTTGTTGTCCAAATATGGCTATTTTTACCCCTTTCTGGACTCCCAATGACCATTGACCATTGTGAGAGGACCAGTAAAGTAGGCTTAGGAGGTTCCTACCATCAGGCATCTCCGTACCACATCTGACTTGAAGTGCTTATTACAGAAATCGACAGTGTTTGCAGACTTGCCCAGGTCTCTAGTTTCCAAATCAAATGCAATATGGTGCCACATTTTGACAGCAAGTGATTTTAGCATTCGGTGTTGTAGAGAATGCTGGTACTGCATTGTACTACACCATCTTCAAAATTAAAGAAAGCATTTCAGTATGATGTGTTTATTCACACCAGTTGTGTTTTGTTCTGAACCTGATTCTATTCACAAATCTTCCGGTATGATTTACCTTGAGTCTAGGAGAATAAGTGTCACCTTCCCTCACTTTAGTTGATCCACTGGCACTAGTATTGCCTGCTTTCATCTGTGGCCTTCTCCTTTTGAGCAAACATGACCTGACTAGCTCCCGCCTCTTCTTGGTGTAGACATCATACTTCTGTGCTTGTTTGCAAGTTAACCTTTTGGGCGAGACTCCGCAGTGAGATGTCAACAGCAGCATTGACCTGAAATGAAGTAAATGTTTATTATTGTGTTGTTCGGCAGCATTAAAATTTTACTTCTGATCTTATTTCAGGGTTGGTCAGTTCCAAACTCCCCCAAAAGGAACTTTGTTATAGCATTATAAACAATTCGGAGCCAGGACGGGGGACCCCCCCCCCCCCTCCCCCCCAAATCTGCACCTACATTTAGTTTACGCATTACTAACTTCCAAGCTAATATGAAATAAACTGTGAACACCACAAACAACAAACAGCAATGGCGAAGCCTAGATCGCTCATGTGCATAACTGATCATATACATATATTCTGACAGAAATAAAAGTGTCATGAGTCTCAGCATAAGTAAAGGGCTGGCTTTTTGTACTAGTTGTGAATAGTATTTGAGAAAAAAACATCTTTTGTCAAAATATGGCTATTTTTTAAACCTATTTCCTGATTTCTCGTGACCCTTGGCCTTAAGTAAAATGGTATGCTTAGAAAGTTTTTGCCACAAAGAATCCTTTGGCCACGTTTGAAGACTGTGGCTTAAATAGTCTCCGAGAAAATGCCAACATTAAAGTTTACCATGGACGACCAATGGCCCAGAACATAGCCTCACACTTGCTTCACACAGGAACCAATGAAAGAAAGCATGCGAAGCGGTGCTGCAGAGAATGCTGGTAGTATCCACACCATCTTCAAAATGACAGAGAGCATTACAGTATGATGTTTTCATTCACACTATAGTTGTGTTTTGTTCTGCACCTGATTCTAGTCACAGATCTACCGGTATGATTTACCTTGAGTCCAGGAGAATAAGTGTCGCCTTTCCTCACTTCACTTGAGCTGTGGCCTTGGTGTAGGCTCATACTTCTCTGCTTGTTTGCAAGTATGTCCTTTGAGTGAAAGTACTGAGACTCCACATTGAGAGGTCAACAGCAGTATTGGTCTGAAATGAAATACATGGTTAGTACGGTGCTGTTCGGCAGCATGACAATTTCACTTTGCCTGAACTAAATGCAGGGGCAGATTATTACTTTCAAAATCAATGCAACATAAACTGTATACACAACAAAGAACAAACAACAATGGCAAAGCCTGTACGCCTCATGTGCATATCTGATTCACATATAATGTAAACTGTGTTACCTTTCCAAAAGGTAGCTGAAATAAGTGTCACGAGTCTCAACATAAAGGCTTGCTTTTGTACTAGTGAAATGTGTATGTTCTCTACAATTATGCATTATTCACAGCTTTGTCAACCTTCTGTGACTCTTGACCATTGTACGGAGTCAACCAAATAAGTATCTATAGGACGATTTCATCATCAGCTACCTTTGTGCCAAATTTGATAGAGAAATTGCAACAACTTTGATACAAACTGCAATCATACACTTCAATATGAATTTTTACACATTCCACGGCCATCCAAAATGGTAGTCAACAAATATTAGGGTTTCAGTCAAAGTAGCGTAAGTTTGGTAGTAGCCAGGGTGGAGTGATGTGTTGCAGAGATTCCGAAACTTAGTCCAGGTCCACTCCGACCGCCTGCAGATGAGGTCGGACACGGAAGGAAAGTGGACGGACAGCTCCTGGATAGGCATCGTAAATCCCTGTAAACGACGGGTTAAAAACACAATCATAGGCCGGATTGTCTGGATTGGCCTTCAGCTTCAGAACATAGCTGAACATGAGGCGGCTGCGGCGGAGCCTGAGAGAAGGCTCCCCTGCCTCGGCATACAGACTGGAGATGTCCTGAAGGCCCCCAGACATATGCGCAGACCTTGATGGTGAATTGTGTTCAGACGCTGTAGAACAGACTTGGAAGCCGAGCCATATACCACAGAGCCGTAATCCAGTTTGGACCGAACAAGGGCCCGGTACAGTCGAAGTAAGACAATGCGGTCTGCACCCCAGTCAGTACGACCAACGACATGAAGAATGTCGATGGCCTTCCGACAAGAGGTTCTAAGGTAGTTGACATGGTTGCAGAAGGTCAATCTTTTGTCAAAGATGACCCCCAAAAACTTTGCCTCATCGGCCACCTTAATTGGCACTCCAGCAATGCTCTGGCTTGGTTCTGAAACAAATTTCGTCTGGTTAGTAAAATGCACACAGACTGTCTTGGAGGGCGAGAACCTGAATCCGTTGAGAGACACCCACCCCTAGATGCGATCAACGCACAGCTGCAAGCGCCTCTCAAGGGACGCAAGTCCTCGACCTCGTGCACACAAAGCAAAGTTGTCCACAAACAAAGAGCAATCAGAATCATCCTTGACGGCCTTTACAGTGTTCTTAATTTTAATGCTAAATAAAACAGGAGATAGAATGCTGCCCTGCGGGACACCCATCTCCTGTTCAAAGGAGTCGGAAGGGGTGGAGCCCACACGGACATGGAACGACCGGTTAGTCAAAAAAATGTGAATAAAAACGGGCAGGTGCCCTTTAAAACCCATGTCCGACAAATCAGACATTATACCATACTTCCAGGTAGTGTCATATGCCTTTTCAAGATCAAAGAAAATTGCGTAGACATGCTGCTTGTTGACAAAAGCATCTCGGATAAAAGACTCAAAGCGGACTAGATGGTCAGTTGTACTACGGAAGCGCCGGAAACCGCACTGGAGGTCTGTGATGAGACCGCGTGACTCAAGATGCCACACCAGTCGGGCGTTGACCAAGCGTTCCATAGTTTTACATAAACATGATGTCAAAGCTATTGGCCGGTAGTTGCCCGGGTCGAAAGGATCCTTACCCGGCTTGGGGATTGGCACAACCACAGCCTGGCGCCAAGATGGCGGAAAATGACCGGTTATCCAGATATGGTTAAAGGTTTTGAAAAGTACAAGGAGTGAATCCTCAGGCAGATGTGTTAGAAGCTGATAATGGATGGTATCTAATCCAGCAGCAGAGTCAGTACATTTTTGCATGGCTTGCTGCAATTCTGAAAACGTAAAAGGGGCATTATAGTCTTCCGAGTTATCCGATATAAAATCACAAGTACAAGACTCTCGCTTCTCCTTCTCTCTGTGGAAGAAAGGTGAATATTGCTCTGTTGAAGAATTATGGGCAATGGTGGAGTCAAGCAAATTGGCCACAGCCTTTTTATCCTTCACCAAACTGGCACCATCTCTAAGATGGCCAACAGAAGCTGAGCCACCCCTGCCCCTAATTCCTCGAACAGCCTTCCAGACGTTTTGGGATGGAGTCCTAGAAAATAAAGATGAGACGAAGCGTCTCCAGGAAGCACGACGTTCACGTTTAAAAATGTAACGGGCTTTCGCCCGCCGTCTTTTAAATGTAAAACTATTCTCTTGCGACAGATCACAAAAAGCACGTCGCTGATCAGATTTGCGCATTTTTGGGGCCTTGCGGCACTCTTCATTGAATCATGGTACTCTCGGCTCCCGAGGGAGTGATGTGGAAGTTCTAGGGATGGTTTCACGTGCTACGTCCAACAAACTAGAAGTAAAACAAGAAACAGGTTCTTCAGCTGACATGACCACCTCCTCTGTAATACGAGACTGACAGAGGGAGGCGAACAGAGGCCAGTTAGCTTTCTTGATATTCCAGCGCCCCACCGGCGAATCCTCCTCACAGCTAACCGATGACAAGACTACTGGGAAGTGGTCACTACCACACAGGTCGTCGTGAACCTTTCAGTCAAAGTCCAACATGAGAGAAGGATCACACACAGTGAGGTCTACAACAGAACTAGATCCTAAACCTGAGTTAGAGTATGTAGGTGAGCCATCGTTAAAGACACATAGGTTAAGTTGAGAAAAAACATCTTCTAACATCTGACCTCTGCCATCATAGTGGTCACTACCCCAAAGGTGAGCGTGACCGTTAAAATCCCCCATGAGAATAAAGGGAGGGGGCAGTTGATCTACTAAGTTAAAAATATCATTACTACAGACCCGCAGGGATGGTGGCAGGTAAATACTGCATATGGTTATGGTCTTCTTCAAGGTAACCCGAGCTGCGACAGCCTGAAGACAGGTGTCGATGCTAAAGGGGCTACTTAAAATTTGGCTACTAATGAGAAGAGCCACTCCACCCGAGCGCCTCCCCGAATCAGAGCCTTTATGTATAACGTTAAAACCATTAAAGGACACAGGGTCAGAAGTCTTCACGTAAGTCTCATGAAGAGATATTACTGAGGGGTTATAGAACTTGACTAAAAGACGTAATTCCTCAAAGTTAGCTTGAAAACCACGACAATTCCACTGAAGCAGAGAGTACATGATTAGGTCTTATCTGGGGGTAAGGAGTTCCCCCCCCCCCCCACCTTTTCCCTTTGCTTTGGAAGGAGTTGAAGAAACAGAGGGGGGCCGGCTCCCGGGCCTCCTCTGGTTCTTCGGAGATGAAGGGGGTGGAGCTGCCGCAGAATCAGCAACGACAACTTCCACCCCCTCCATCCGCTTCTCCAATGCAGCATATTTGTTTTGAAGAGGGACATCAGTGTTCCCCTTCTGGGCTCGTGCGCACAGCGGTCCCATACATTTCTTAGACTTCTGGTCCTGGGCAGTGTTCCTGCCGCTAGAGTTAGCGGCCTTATATTGCTGACCAGAGCCAGAAGCCTTTGGCGTTGACAAACTAGCAGGTTTGGGTGGGGGCTGAGGCCTAGGGGCAACAGAAGGCGGCACTACCGGACCGGCAGTGTCCGCCTTCTGCGTTCCCTGGCACCTCGTCACCACCGGAGGAGGGTTACTCTCCAGGGGCGAGAGGAGCAGAGGATCCGCCCTCAACCAAGAAGTTGGGGTTTGACATGAAAAGTCTTTGGTGGGGCGCTTGCCTGCACTGAAAGCATACACAGAGGTGTTAGAGGTTGGGGCAGCCGAGGCTGCACCAGGGCCTTCAACCATTTTTTTGTCTTCCAGAAAGGAGAGCCCCTTCTGCACACGCACCTGCTGAATCTTGCAGTCGGATATCCAACGAGGGCATTTCTTGTCCGAAGCCATATGCGCCCCCTGACAATTCACACACAGGGGGGTGGCTGTGAGGGACTCAGCAGAGTGTCCGGGCCTAGTGCAACGAACGCATAAAGCCTCTGCCTGGCGGCATGTCTTCTGCCCATGGCCACACTTTTGGCACTTAAAGCACCGGAGGGGGAGAGGGACGTACTTTTTCACTCTCAAGGAGTAGTAACCTCCCAAGATGGTAGTAGGAGGGGTGGGGGTGCCAAACGTCAGGATGATGGTAGGGAGACGGATCTCCCCACCACCTCGCTTAGAAGCGAAGCGCCTGACGCAAGTCACCCCTTGAGCCTTAAGGTTCCGTACAAGTTCATCTTCTGACAGTTCTGTCAATGTTTGATCTTTGATTACGCCTCTTAACGAATTCATAGTTTTGTGGGGTGTGACCTCCACTGCAGTGTCTCCGATGGAAGAGAGCCTCAGTAGCCCGCTGGAATGTGCCCGAGTACGACACTCCACCAGCAAGTCACAGACCTGAGGCGCTGGGCGTCAGGCCTGCCAACACGGGTCCTGAGGGTCTCCCCCACCAGAAAAGGATGCAGCTTGGTAACTGGTTTCTCCTTCACCTTGCTATGGACAATGAGGAAGCTAGGCCATATGGCCGACGCCTGAGGCGTCGCTTCCTCACAGTCCGAGTCACTGTCATGGTCAATGTTGGTGGCTATGTACCGCTTCTGTGCAAGTTTTTTTTTTCCATATTATAATAGTAGAGATATTCATCCCCCGGGGGTTCCCGCCCGCCACCGAGCCCAACAAGGGAAAGTGCAAATGTCGGCGGGTCTCCAGCCGACGCACAATGGAGACTGCCGGAAAGATATACTCAAGGGGGTAAGCCCGATTGAACCGTCTGAGCCACCGCCTTCTATCACACTGTTGAATGCAGGGGAATACTGGCGTAAAGCACCTAATCAGCAGCAAAGGCCATAGCATGGTGCCCCGTATAGCAACCCGCATGTCAACAGTGGGATAGGGCTCAACATGACAAGAGCCGATTGACTAGGCCGGTACGACTAGGCCTCCCGTTTAGGTAGAAGTCAAGGCCAAAGTGGAGTGTTGGCACCAGTGAGCCGCAACCCAAATAGAACCTCAGCCACCAGGATCCTTTTCTCCCCCGACACGGGTCTCCAAGCACGGCAAACACATGGGATCCAAAAGACCAAAAAGTCACGAGTATTTTTAAGGACCAATCCAACATGGTACGACCTGGGTTAGCACAGCTCCTTAAAAACCGGACCAGTGAAAAAGACTGAACAACATATCTGCTGACATCAAGTCCTAATCTTGGACAAAGATGGCACCCCTTTGCTAGCCCACTCAGTCAGGGACTGAATGGACTACCCACCCACGCCACGTGGAGGCCGGTGCCGAGTGGGCAGTTCAAAGAAAGAAACATATCGGTGTTCATAACAGTTTAAAGGGACATGTCTTCACTCACGACAGTTTAAAGGAGCTGTGAGACGATTATTTTAAAGTAGTTGATTTGATTTCATTTTGATGTGAAATTTTTATTATTTATGGTCTTGTGTAGGTTTACACAGCCACAACCGTATTTTTGAGATTTAAGAAGAAATTTTTGTGAAATTTCATTCTAAAGAGGGAGGGGGGGGGGGTAATGTTACGATTGTGGTTGTTTTGTCCTGTGAGAGGATACATGTGTTATACGTAGGAAACGATTCGATATTTATTTGAGCTATCATGGTTACGATTCACGTACCTTTTTAGTAAGATTTTCTTTCGTTTGCGCGTAGAGCGTAATTCGCTTTGTTATTATGCTAAGTTTAACCGGAAGCTTCTAGAAAAGTCGAACGGAGAATAGCGGTCGATCTTTGTTTTGCGTAGATTCGCAGAGTATAGATTAGAACCTTCGAGCAGGTCGCGCTGTCTTGTGACCGCGTACGTGTTTCGTCAGTAGAGTAAGAAACATTTCGCTACATTGTATTATAGACATTCAAATAGTCATAGTTGTTTACTGTGCGGTGAAGTTGGCAACCGTTTTTTTGTGTGTTGTGAAAGATCGTGAAAGTTCTGGAAAATTCTGACTAGGTCGTGAACTGCCTACCATACTTTTGTGAGACGTCATTTTACATTGGGATTTGGGGCTGAAATGAACAGTCAAATTTGTGTAGCCTATTGTGGTTATTCTGGAAAATTCTTTCTGTATTAATATTTATAAGTTTCAGTTTCGTGTTTCGTTTTGATTGGTTGTGTTGTATGATTTTCTTGGATTATTCTGGAAATTGGTTGTACTATAAAAGATTGGTGCTGGGAAGCACATATATACATTGTCTTGCATTGTCAGTTGTAGAGACACACAGTTTATCGTAGGTACGTGGCCCGTATAGGGTGTACATTGCGAGAAACGCAGCGTAACGGTGTGGTGTACGTTGTATGAGAAATTTTGTTTCGACAGTGTGGACATTTGCAGAAGAGACATTGTATCAGTGTTGGTGCTTTTGGAAATGCATTGTGTAGAGATCGCATCGCTGAATTAAAATATTGTTGGAACTGTTACTCCAGTATTGTCTACATCCTTGATCCACGTGTGACGTGTTGCAGCTGAACGAAGTTTATTTAAAAGAACCTTACATGCGTGTGTCTGATGTGTTTATCATACTACGACTATGATTCTACCACGTAACACTGTGTAGTGGCAAAGATTATGAATAATAATAAGGGCCAGACTGGTGTTCTAACAGACAACACTAATTACATATATATGCCAAAATTAGGTAAACTCATTTAACCCCAAGGCCGCAGTTGTTAGAAATGAATTGACCATGAAAATTCAAGGGTATTGCCAGATTTGCTTGGATTATTCAGGCTCCAAGATAATCTGGCACTACCCTTAAATTATTGTGGTCAATCCATCTTCTGCTGTCGGGTGTTGGCTACAGCTGAGACAGCCTTGGCTTGACTTCGCGAATGAAGATACTATAGGAAAAGTCTATGGGGGTTGCCCACGACGTCTGCAGGCATGAGACAGACATACCTGCTAAAGCATTAACCCATTCAGAGCCAGCATAGTTTACTGTTGGTGTAACCTCAGTGCCAGGGAATTTCTCACTTTTGGGCGAACAATAAACAAAAAAAAATCTATCTCCTTTCACAAGAAGAAAGACATATTAAAGTAAAATTTTTTTAAAGCTTATTCTTTTCCCCATATATACTGACACTAATTTTGAAACAATTTTTTGTTACGGTTGAACCAAAAACAATATAAGAAACAACATACCTAAATTTGTGCTAATTTGATCAGCACTCAGGAATGCTGATGCATGCTATCAATTGTTTACATCGTCACCGACTGGCAACATGAAAGAAATATCGGCTGAACACCTATCCTACTGACAATCCATGGAATCTAAATTTGAAACGATGTGTCCAAAGCAACAGCTGGCTTGTTTTACTGGCACTAAGTTGCTTAGTCATGCTGCAACCACTGGTACTTGGCTGATCGGTGTCCGCCATTGTGATGCGGAAAAAAGGGTTTCCCTGCTATGGGGGTCACACTTATACAACACGAGCAGAAACACCCAATAAACGGCATCAAAAACTGCTTAGTACGTAAATGTAGAGGAAATGCTGAAGTATCCATTCAAGAGTAGTACGTCATGATTAGTTGCGGATTTCCCTGGTTAAAAATAGAGCAAAGTCAATGCCCGAATATTCAGACAATGGGCAAAGAATGTGACTAAAAATCTCAAGTCATATAGTGAAGAAGATTGTAGTCTTGCTTTGCAAATATTATGAAAAAAAAATCCTAATAGTAATAAAGATGCCTGCAGTCTAGTAGGTTCTGGTGTATCATTTGTATGTGTGGGTACGTCTATGTCTGTTTGTAATTTTTATGATTATAAATAGTATGCATGAATGCATAATGCTAACATGAAGTGCATAGTTCCACAACAGGCAACACAGTATGGTACAGTAAAAAAAATGAATAAGTAACTTCAAAACACTTTCTTTGCATATTAGTGAACTGACCAAAATGCGACCAGAACACTTATCGAACAATGAGCTGCATATTCTCAGGAAAATATAATATAGTGCTGAAAGTGAAAAGAGTTGCTTGTTCTTTAGGTTGGGTGAGGGAGATGGTTGACAAAATGCCAGTGACAGAGATAGAATATGCTTTGTAATTTGCATGGCTGGTGTCCACAGGTGCTTTGCACTGGCCAGGGTGGTTGCATTTTATTTATTTGCCACTGACAAAAATGATGGAAAGGAGAGGAGAGGAAGGGGGAGAGGAAAGTGTGGGCGGGAGGGGGGGGGGCAGGAGGGAATGGATGAGCAAACCAAGTACTGGGAGCAGTTAGTGGTACATAATGCCAAATTCTCCCTAGCAGGACATTTTCGTACACACAGTACTTTTTCCTAGATAATAACCACTGGCACTGGTTTAATATAATTACAATGTCGACTACATACCCTCCACCGTATTAGTAAAGGCTCTCTGAGAATGTATGGAAATGTTGTTCTACTGCTAGGGGGTGACATGGAATGCATGCTCCTGTCAACCCACAGTAAAATGTAGTCTTCCTTGGAAGTAGGCAGTGGCGACGGCAATACTACTGGGGGGACCTAAATTTTCATGCATAAAAGGACAGTTAGCTATTGGAGTTTTACGCCGTGCAGGTGACATCTCACGGTGGTGCATAAAACGGTTCGAAAATCAGTGAGATATGACACTTACATACGACATTGCTTCCACTAGTTCTAGTCACTTTGCAAACACCACCCCTTTTTCTAATTTAGTTTACCTTCTCGTTGCTGATGTCTGAAGAGCTTTTGTTGTTTTCCTGGCTGTCACGTAGACTGCTTCCCGTTTGGTTGGCCCGTTCATTTTTTTTTCTTCAGAAATTACGTTTTGTTTCACGCCATCTTACGCCGGTTATGCGTTACGCTCGATGACTTGTCGCAACTTTATGCAAAGGTATCTTATTTCTGAGGAAACAAAACATTTTATGCATAGAAACAGTCATCTTACACACCTATTTCAGACAGTATATCTCTTTTGTCAACTATCGATAAGTTGAGCTTGTTTGCAATACGACCTGCCGTACGGTTTATTCGGTGAACTCTCAGGTTTCAGACGCAAAATAGCGGTATCTAAATGCTCAGAAAAGATGCGCAAAAGAGCTGTGTCATACCACCTTAAGTTTAAACAGTAAGTGAGTTGTATTGTTTTTAATAGTTTAATACCGTTTCATTTTTGGTTCTTTTCACTTTTCCGTGGTGTAATAAAGTATTTTCCATGGTCTGCCATTGCCTTTGCGACCTGTGCATCATGCTGAAACATGAGGCCAAATTTATAGTATTGCGCGTTTGCAATGTTTAAAACCGTGTTTTGTTCCATAATAATATCTTAGGGAAGAGATGTTTGATACGCATTTTTTTGGGAAAAAGTGTTTACGTACACGATTACCCTCCTAAATTCAGAATCAACGTTTTCTATCCGGCCGTTTGTACCCGGTTCAGAGAGAAGGAGTAAAACTTGAAGATGTTTAACATTTTTTATAACCCATTATTTGTGAAGTAAGTTAAACTGTTCCTTCAGCACGCACACGTCTTTATGAACGACACAGACATTATGTGAGCTACGTCACTTTGTGAGATGGACGTCATTCATCGTAGTACGTAATATTGCCCAGCCCGTTTCCATTTTTCAGCTTTTCCATATAATCTACTGTACGAATTTTCGTGTAATACATGTTACTTTTTTTATTTGTTTTTGTTTGTTTTATTTTTTTAAATATTTGTTTTAGCAGAATGTCTAAGAAAACATCACATAATAAGAACGTTTTACTTGAATTGCTTGTGTTCATATGAAAGATTACTAACATAAAGCTTTCCTGAATAAAGACACGAGAAATGGAATGGGACTTTATCCAAATGCCTGTAACTAATTTGACTTACAGGCTAAATGGCTTCAAAATAATGTAATGCTTCTCACGAAAGTAACTTTTCTTTTGTAGAAAACTCAACTTCCTGGAATAAACCTATCCATTTATCGGCCACAGCCTGTTAAAGAATACAAGGGTCCATCAAATTAATCGCAAAGCTCAAATTTGGCCATGTGTCTGCAATGATGGCTCACAGAAAGAATATTGAATGCTGAGAGTTTTCTTCAAAATGTGAATCCGAGAAAGGTTGTATTTGTAGAAAATTGAAGTATCACTGCATTAAACAAAGTTGAATTTTTCGTATTTTTCGGGTGTCGATGTGTACATTTTCTGTGAGAATGAGTGTTCTTAGAAAAGCAGCATCACTACTGACACCTCATTTGAATTCCCTTACACATTCAGCCGACATCCCCATTTACATCACATCCGGCATAACAATCGCCTTTAACTAACTTCCGAAACTGACATTGAAACTGCCACCTAAAGAAACATACCTATACACACACGATAACCAATATAAACAAGCTTCCTCCCAATGCGAAAAAGGCCAACGGTGGCTGAAGTCAGCCCGATGACCTTTTGCGCATTGGGTTGGTCCTAGCGGGATTTGCAGTAGAATAGTGAGGTTCTGTATTGATCAGCTTACTGACGTCTACCATCACCTCTAACGGCTTTTGCTATATGGTATATTCTCAGTTTGGTTTGCGGAAATTCGCCATGTTTTGTTTGTGTGTTTCGCAAGGATAAGGAAGCCAAACTGTTCATGTTAACTACTTCGTACAACCAAAAAAACTTGCCGCGAAGCGTGTTTTCATAGTGATCGCGAGATTTGCTGTCACTGCCTATAGAGCAACAGGACTTTCCTGCAATCGTGCTAACGGCGGTTATGTAAGAGTTACACACGTAAACACGACTTTTCATCCTCCAAAGATGGCCACCGCACGCTGACGTCACGTGCCCGAGCCCGATTCATGCCTAAATGCATAATGTACAGAGATCAACAGGCGAACATAGATACACGTTCAGAAACAGCCATCAATACAAAGAAATAGGTAAGCGACTGAGGGGTTATTTTATTTTCCTGTTTTCTTTGCACACGTGTACAGTGCAACACATTCGCCGGTGAGATAATAGTTGAATGTTCTGTGTTTACGTACATTGTGTGAGTGAATGCACGTGATTCACGTGAGCGTGCTTGTTGGGTTCAGTTCGCGGCGGCGCTTTGAGTCAGTTTTCAATTGGGATAAAGCGCCTATTTAATGCGCTTATTATTATTATTATTATTATTATTATTATTATTATTATTATTATTATTATTATTACGGAAAATGGTAATACGACACGCTCCTTGACGACAAACACGACGGTAGATGTCCAGCGACGTACGACGGACAGGAGAAGTTCTACTCTGACCTGCGCAGCCTCCTACAGAGCACCCCTGCAGACGACAAAGTCATCATCCTTGGCGACTTCAACGCCAGAGTGGGTCAAGACTCTGCAGCCTGGAAAGGAGTCATCGGCAAGCATGGCGTTGGGAACTGCAATGACAATGGCCGCCTACTGTTGGAGTTATGTGCAGAGCAGCAACTTGTCATCACCAACACTACTTTCCAGCAAAAGGACAGTCGAAAGACCACCTAGATGCATCCACGCTCCAAGCCCTTGCACCTTACCGACTATGTCCTAGTGCGTCAGAGGGACCGCAGTGACGTCCTCCTCACCAGAGTGAAGCCCAGCGCAGAGTGTCACACTGACCACCGCCTTGTCCGATGCAAACTCAGGCTCCGCCTCAACAAAAACCCCAAAAAGCCCCCCCCCCCCCCTCCCAAGAACAAGGTTGATGTTGCCAGCCTTCAGCGTGACGACAAGAAAGCTGCCCTTCAGACAGATTTACAGCGCATGCTCAAAGACGCAGCTGATCCAGCAGACTCCTCCCCTGAAACACTCTGGGTTCAACTGAAAACTGCTATTGTAAAATCTTCTGTGGAAGTCTAGAAAGAGGAACAAAGACTGGTTTGACGAAAACAACGTAGAGATCCAGGAACTTTTAGCAAAAAAAAAAAAAAGTTCCGCCACCAGGCCCACCTAGCCCAGCCTTCCTGCCCTGTGAAGACGTCTGCCTTCCGTCTCATCTGCAGCAGTCTCCAGCGAAAGCTTAGAGAGCTCCAGAACGACTGGTGGTCCAGACTCGCACAGAGGACCCAGCTTTGCGCTGACAACGGTGACTACAGGGGCTTCTACGAAGCACTGAAAGCAGTGTATGGCCCCAGGCACCTCGTACAAAGCTGCTCGCTGGGGGACTGCAGGCTTTGGATGGTGGATCTGCAGTCGGTCAGGAAAACGACGTGTGAGAGCAAGTGATCGTCTGCACCGACAAGGCTGGCAACCTCTCGTAGAGCAGTGAGTTCAGCCCGGTAGTTGGTTGACAGTCTTCCCGCAGGCAGAGATTTGGATGTGGTGTGTCCATCTGGGTAGCGGATGAAAATTCCACACAAAATTCAACGCTTATGCCCTCGGCAGTTTCGTTTTCTCACAGTCATTTGGAAACAAAGGGAGACCAAACCACGCGTTCCGTCTACTTCCGGTTTCATTCGATTCAAGCCATAGAAATCGCTTGCTATTCATAAAAAGACTATCTTTGGCAAAGTGCGCATGTGTCTGGCAAAAGACAACGCACAGTCGGGAAATCGTGAACATTTACTATCAGTTTTCAAGCATTACAATTTGCGAAAGGCTGTCAACAGTGAACGAGACGGGGATGCAGTACACACCAACAAGTCTTACGGAGGTCCTACACAGGACACAGGTAACAAAATATAGACATAACAGCTTCACGCATGTCTTTTTCAATCAGTCTAAACTCGAATATAATGAAAGTAAAAAAATCTTTCTAGTGTCAATTTTGAATCGGGTGAGTGTTATTGACGGTGTGCTCTTTTTCAAAACTACATGGTCTGGTTTCATTGTGCATATCAGATGGAAGCATGCAATTCGAAGTATAAATCTATTCAAATAAAAGTATATATTCACATTAAATTGAATAATAAATGATAAATTAAGTTCTATGAAAAAGTGCTACAAACACGAATAAAAAAGAAATAATTTGATTATAATGTTTGTACACTTTTTGTCTACCGTACTGAAAAAAGGTAGACTTTGAAATGGGGCTTGTCTGAGCGCATTCAGGATCATGCATATGACCGTTTTATCTCGTGAGGAGCAGAAATTCTGACAAAGAAGTAACAAGATAAAAATGACGTCACGTCTAGCTACGCAAACATTGCCAAAGAACGTCTTTTTGGCGCCAAAGTGCCGTATGTGTGTGTGTGTGTGTGTGTGTGTGTGTGTGTGTTTGTGCGTGTGTGCGTGTTTGTGTGTGTGCGTGCGTGTTTGTGTGTGTGTGTGTATGTATGTATGTGTGTGTGTGTGTGTGTGTGTGTGTGTGTGTGTGTGTGACAGCAACTAGATCCCGCATTTGAGGACGCACAAGCTTGAAATTTTAGGATATTGTCCCTGAAAGAATTAGTCCAAGAGCTAGCTCGGTCTACCGTGCACCCCCCACCCCCACCCCCACCCCACCCCTACCCCCCATCCAGTACTCATTAACATGGGTTTAAAAGTGTACCTTTGTATGTCCTGAGATGTTTATGCCATTTCCCCCTAAAATCCTTAGGAACACACCAGAGATATAGCCGACGGCGCAAGGGCACCCCCATTCACGTTTTTCGAGGATGCTAAAATGAGGTTCAGAAACATTTTGTTCTAAATAAATTCTTTCCAGAAGCCCAAATCAGGCAATATTATAGTAAGGCACACCATCTGCATCCCCTGCTAAATCGGAATGAAATAATATTGATTCTTTGGCTCACAGTGAAGGTATTTGTGCACCCAGTAAACGGCCATTTCCACTAAATCACACAAAAACAAAATAATAATAATAATGTGTCAGATGCCATCAGACATTTTCTATAGCACTGACAGTTCATTTTCAGGCTTACGTTATTAAAACAGGATGTCTGAATTATTATAAACTTGACTAGGTGATGCTGTGCTTACTGTGAGTGCCACAGTGGTTGATTTTGTACCCTTACCCCCAAGTTGTAAAAATGCACAAAATTAATTAGAAAAAAAAATCTAAAGTTATTCCATTTCGTTTTGACCTTTCTTTGCTTATTAAGTTTCATTAATGTGAGCGTACAGTGCAAGAAAATAAGGAAAGTTGGCATTCTTTACGGTACGTTTGTGGTGAATGATAGCTTTTTCCCATTTAAACTGCCGAATTGGAAAACGTACATTGTTTCTGAAGCCCTCAGAAATTTTGTATACAACTGATAGGTCTTTTCTTTTAGGTTTTATTGGTTAGGGTAGAATACCACAGTTACTCCCAACCTGAGTTTATGATGCTGCTATGCATGTAGGGGTCACAGTGGCTAAATCTGCTGCCCTACCCCCATTTTACCAGTAAACAAAGGAACGCAAAATGATCATAACAATTGCTTACATCATACTCATCTGTTTAAATATTTTGGTTGCCAGTTTTCTTAACAAAGTATGCATATTGAGCATAACAAATTGTGATCATTCATTAATTTCAATGTGACCCATCAATTTAATTGTAATTCTTTTTAATTTTTAGTTAAGGCATAAAAACGGGGAAACGTCTGTAAACAGGGGCTTCCGCTAAAGCTTCTACCGTCTGTACGTTCAGCAGTCTTGTCAAACTCGGGGAAGGTGTACCTCAGGGAGATGTGTCTGATGCTGTTCTTGGTCTACATTAATGACATCAGTACAGCAGTACCAAGGTTCGTCTCCAACATCCTCCATGGGGATGACTTTGCAGTGTGGAGCGCAGCAAAACATTAAGAAATAGCATCCTGCAGAATCCACGATGATGCCAATAGAGACAGCAGCTGAACTGAAAGATGGTCACTCAAATTGAGCTAGACCATCTCTTTTAATAAGATGGAAGAGGTCACCTTGAAACTGGATACCTTCAAGTATCAAAGAAAGACAGGCCAACTTTACTGGCAACAAATAAATTACTGAATTTACATGGAGGCCTCACATTGAAAGCCATGGAGACTAGAGCTGCAAAAAACGTCTCTGATGAAGAAACTGGTGGGGACCACATTGGCGCAAATTACGACATCCTGGCGCAAGCAAACACCAGCTAGGTCAGACCTGTAGTGAGGTACCAAGATACATCAACATATTACACTGCATACACAACCATAAAAGTCACGCTTCACAAAATGCAGAACATGGGTCATTCTCATGATGCAGTGACATTCTAAACGCCATCTGGAGTATACCTATTTAGGAAATGGAGAACATTGGAGCCACTGGAACGCAGAACAGCACACACGATGAAGATCCTTACTATACACCAACAGCAATGGAGACCAAAGGAGCAATCCAAGAACAGTCAGAAACGCCGAAGCCTGAACCGAGCAAACTGAAGGTGGTGGTGCAAAGGGCTAAAACTGACGTCCTGGAGCCAAGCCCAAAGATGTGTGAAGAGCTCCGTTCAGATACCTGGACATCTAGAAAGAGCCTTCTAGACAACATAAACGATGTTACAGGACTCTTTGCCAAAGGTCGCGGCATTGAACAAAGCCATCACGCTGGAGATTATGCACAAGCGCTACCTTCGCATCAGCTGTGCTCACATCTACACATGTGGGTCCGCACAAGACACCGTGAGGAATGAAGGAAGTGGCGTGTACCTCTGTTGTGCAAACCGCACTACTACCTCCCTATCCTTACCAGCTGGCGACAGCTGCTCCAACTATCGCACAGATCTGCATGTGCTCAACACAGCAGCAGAGCACTAGCTAGGGTAAGGTAGCAGCTTGATACAATAATCTCCTCACCAGGAAGCTTCAAGATTGTCACGACCCCCGCTTCCGGGGCGCGAGCTATGAGTGCTACCACTCGAGACACACCCGACCCAAACTAACACAAACATAACACAAACACCTGAGGAACAATGACGACGACATTTATTACAAATAACCATAACAATAATCAACTATACTCACTCAATTATAACTACGCACTCACGCATCACATTCACACGCACACACGTCCAAACTCCCCACACCAAATAACCACTATACACAATACAAAATAACAAATAATAATAAACAATTATTAAATAAAATACAAAATAACAACAGCATTAACATATAATAAACAAATATCCTTAATAAAAATACAACCAGAAACTGAGATGAAAAACTTCAATTCACAAGCCACCGGGCCCCGACGGAAGCACAAGCGTCCCGCGCTAATGCCAATGGACCTACACCTTTGCTTCCGCGAAGCGTCCCTCACAGCACGTGGCTCCTAACGTAACGGTATTTCAAAATAGCACAATATCAATCATAATGAAGTGAATATGCTTACTGACACACAAGCAAAAGAGGAACAACATTATTACCGTTCACTGGACCTTTTCCCCGGAGGCACAAACGTCGAGCTCAGTTCAGTTAACGCTCTTGCCTCAGCGACAAGGTTATTCACAGCACAGGACTGCCTTTAAAAAACAGTGTTTCGACCACAAAGTCGGCTATATAATAGAACCAACATCCTCAATAGAACACAACCGAAAGTTAAGCAAACTTAATAGTTCAAAAGTTACTAGACCTTCTCGACGGAAACACAGCTCAGTTCTACGCTCTTGCTTCCGCGACAAGGCCTTCCACAACACAAGGCTACGTTTAAACAATACAAAATTTCAGAATATCACTGACACTGCCACCAAGTTCTCTTCGCAACACTGTCGCTACGAGGAGATGACATTAACACAACGTCCTCTACCAGTTTACAAATAAACAAGATATGTTAGGCGAGTTAGAAATAACAATGGTGCGACCCGACCACAATGCTCTCGCCAGCGCCCAGATACGGCGTCGTAGACCCACAAGTGGAAAGACACAGGCAGACTCCACTCTCACAACGAAGGTCTTTCTCACAGCGCGGCGGCGGACACTGTGAAAACTCTGTTTATTCAGGAGTTTACTGTCATCAATTACATCGAAATTTGTGCTGCAACGTGTTTATATGGACACCATTTTCATATGGAATATGATGTTGTGATTGTGTTCGTGCTTCAGTGTTCTTGAAAACTGAGCCTATTGCGCAAATTTGTATTGTTGGAATACTGTGACCATGCACGAGTTTACTGTCATTACTTTCATCGAAATTTATTAAGCAAATGTCTTATATGGAACACTAATCACACTTTAATTGTGCTTGTGTCTCAATATATTTGAAAATTATCATTACTATGTGAAGAGAAATAAAGGCTTTTGGTGTCTGGTTGTGTTAGCTTTTGTGTTAGCTTGCCGAGAGATTTACACGGACCACACGGACTGTCATCGTGTGTGCCTGCTAAGTGAAAGTCACAGTTTCAACATACTGCTCACGGCTGTCAGGCACTACGCGCGTTTGGACTTTGTGAGTACCATTATATTTGTACATGATCTTTTCGCCATATGTTTTCTTTAACGTATCTTCATCGTTGCCCTGTCGGTTACCGGTGACGTGGCTGGCGTCAGCGGGATATCTCATGATTACGCTGCCAGCCTCAAGTGCCTCTTGACCACGCCAATGTCGGATGCTGGTTACAACACGCCTGGTTTGTTATAGCGCATTCTCCAGTCTCCCTGGCCCCCTACCCAAAGCTGTGCAAACACCGTGTTATAATCCTTCAGCTCCTCGCGGTGTTATGCTAAGTGTCAGGTTGCTCAGAGTCTGACAATCCCGTACCTTCAACTTACCACTGAGCCCCACTCCCTCTTTGCCCCTACCTCCCTTTCTTTTGCCCATCCCCCTATCTGACACTCCACCCCACCCCGCTGGTATTTCATCTACATCTGGTACACAATGGCGACTTTGTCCCCCGTAATAGGAAACCAGCCAACCCTTCTCCATCCCCTTGGCTCCCCCGGAACTCCCACCATCATACACACCACAGATGACAACCAGAAGGTGTTTAAGACTGGTGATGTAACTGTCCTAAAGCGTTGGCGAAAAGCTCTCAACGTTAGGCACAACCATCTGTTGAAAAAATACAACGACAGCTTTTATGTTATTTGGAGAAACCCTAACCCCTCCACTCCCTTGAGACAAGCGGCCACGTCAGGTCCCGTGGTGACACCGATCCACCATCAAGCAACAAATCGTAAGACAGAATCTGATGACGGCATTATCACGGACCAGCCTAGTCCCCTTATGTCCCCTTCAAGCCCCACCCACCCGTCACTTCCGACCTCCCTTGCCGGGGAGTGCCCTTGATGCTACGGTTGTGCAGACAGTTGCGCAACAGCTCAAAACCACAGCCGGCATCAAGGTGAAAGAGCCTGTCTCCTTGCGATGGGCCGCCACTCAGCAGCTACAGCGTCATCTACAGACCTTCACCCTTGTTGGTTCCCTGCACATAGACATGCAGTTAGTCAAGCGTGAACTGCTTGACACCAGACAGCAGCTGGCTTCCTCTCTAGCTAGGATTAACGAACTACACGGCCAAATTCGAGATACTGCTGTAAAAGCCAGTAACACGTGTAAGGTGTCGGATAGCGAACTGACCGGCCTGCACGATCAGGTGCACCATATTGAAGTTCAACTTAGCGCCTGTCATCATGCAAAAAAGCTAAACCCACACCATACGTGACATCAAGAAACGGGTCAATAAAATTATGGCCCCTTCACCCTCCAGCCCCTCCAGCCGCCGCAGTCTCCTACCACCGAGCAGAGTGCTAATACCCTTGAGGTTTCTCCACCGCTGTCCATGTCCGATACTGGCCCAACACCTGTTGTTGTCACACCCAGAAACGACTGTGGCTCAGATGATCAAACCCTGCACCAGAACACATCAGACCGTGCCGTCAGTCACAACAACCCTCCACGCCGTCAGTCGCCAGCTGAACACCTTGCCACTCGCCGTATCAAGCCGGACACTACACATCTCGTCATCGGCTGCTCAACGCTTAAACATGAAGGGTGGCAAGATGGCAATTTCACGGCGCGAGAGAGTCCAATTAATCTCTGTGTCTGGCCTCAAAGCTGCAGATCTTGCGGACTGGATGCAGCGACAGACAGAGGCACCCCATGTACAGGTGGTCACTGTGCATGTGGGTGTAAACGACTGTAAGACTGTAAGACTGGCGAAGTGACCAGACGCCTGTGCGACCACATACTAATGCAGTGCAGGCGCGTGTTTCCACAGGCCCTCTTCACGCCTCCAGTATCCTGCCTCCCAAGACACAGTGTGGGCTGACACTTCCCACAGACTTGTCCAACGCTAACCTATGTCACGCCTGCCGCAAACTTGGGGTTGTCTTTTTATCGAAAACACGGCAACTCGGTGTCATGCGTCTTGCCCTCTATCGAAAAGACGGGCTCGACCTGATTCATCCCAGCTTCAATGGCATGACCCGGCTTGCGGCCAACTTCAAACGGGCGTGGTCACAAATTAGCGACCAGCCCCGCGGCCCGCCACGCTCTCCGCGCAGCATCTCAAGTCCGGCTGCAGTACAGGGGAAGCGGTACTGTAATGTTACCACTAATACCAGACAACGTAATGTGAAGCAGGCAGCTTCCCCTGGCTCCGCGTGTGACGCTGACGTCAACGTTGCGTCATCCTTGCCACCGCAGCCCCGGTTCAGCCACCACAGCAGTCCTTTGATGTCCCTCTACAGACGCCGACAATACTTCCATGGACTGGAATGACGCATAATTCTGGCCCCCATCATCTCTCCCCCTGGCAGGAGTACGGTGTACACTGGTTGTATCCCTCAATTTGTTACGATCAGCGTGGCGAATCGAGGGAGATAACCACTAAAACGGGGTGCAACACCGATCCCCGGGTATTTGGACCGCCACAGCTCCAACCGCAGCTCTACAGTGTTTACGGTGGCGTGCCGCAGCAGCCTTACATCACCATGACAACTAACGCCCCTGGGCCTTATCTGTCATTGCATCAATGGCCGCTGCCTAGCCGGGTCCACGACTTCTAACTTGACCTGACATTGCTACCGTATTTGTTTACCAGTAAGTGAATAAGACAATATTTTCTTTTCGTTGAACTCCTTGCCAGCAGCCACGGAATCTCTGCTTCGTCTGATATAACCGAGTTCGGGAACAAACCGTAAAGCATGCTCATGTGCTGTTCTCATCGTTAACTCTCAGTGACTCAGCGCCATAGACAATTTACTGTAGTTGTGGAATTTATGTTTCACACCGGGCTCTATAGATCTCTATTGTTTAAAACACCATCACAGTGCTAGTGCTCCTGCCGAGACAAATATACTGTTGGACTTTGTGCATCACGTGTGCAAGCCATTATTGACTGTTGTGTTTAGTTTAGACATTGCTTCTGAAACGTGTGTTCCTGTACCATTTTATTTCATATGATTATTTTCTTTTTCATTTTCTTGACTTAAACTTCTAGTCTTTTAAGATGTCGAGTAGCTCATTACAATGTCACAGTTTACACATGGGGCATCTAAATATCTATCATTTGCTGAATAAGATTCCCGATTTGGCCGACCTTCTGACTCAACCCACCCCCTTTCACATTTTGGGAATCACAGAGTCTCGATTACATTCTGACATAAGTGATTTGTCCATTTTGATACCGGAGTTTTCTGTAATTCGGCGCAATCCTATACGTCCTCAAAAACATGATTAGCTGTCTATATTCATGATTCTATTGCGCACTTTACAAGCAGAAGAACAGACCTCGAATCAGACTCTGTTGAAAGCGTGTGGGTTGAGGTGAAGACAAACTAATCGGCCCCTTTGCTTGGTGGATTTGTCTACAGAAATCCATCTGCATCATTTGAGTGGTACGACGATTTCTTACAAATGGCGGACACCGTTAACAATTGCAGCTCAGATATTTTACTGCTCGGAGACTTTAATATTAAAATGTTTTCCCCACACCCTGCTTGGGAGTCTACTATAACTATGGTAGGCCTCAAGCAGCTTATCGCATCCGCAACTAGAGTTACGCAGTCGTCTGCCACTCAAATTGATCATGTATACACTTCCAACAAGTCAAGGGTCATTAGCTCTCGTGTTCTTGAAGTGGCGATCAGCGACCACTACCCTGTGTGCTGTAGTTGGCCTCTGAAGATGGGCAAGCCATGTCGTAAACACCATCATACCATTATTCATTACAGGTCGTTTAAACACTTCAATCGGGACGCGTTTCTCGGCGACCTGAGCGGAATCTCTTTTCAGACAGTTTATAACTACAATATTTCTGAAGAAGCGTTGGCCGAATGGTACAGATTGTTCCTTGGTGTACTTGACAAGCGTGCTCCAATACGTGAGAAGAGAGTCAAACAAGCACAGTTACCTCAGTGGTTACGTAAGGACATTAAAGACGCCATGGCTCTCCAAAATGAACTAAAGCGGAACAAAGATTATGCTGCTTTCCGTAAGCAGCGCAACCGCGTAAAGTACCTGGTGCTCTAGACCCAGAAAAACACTTCCAACGTTTGATGGATAATAAAACTGATACCGTATCTGTCTGGCGAGCCCTCAATGCCTCTACCAAATCACGTCAAACACCACCATGTACTTCTATACCTGCTGATACTTTTAATCAACATTTCCTGTCTGCTGCCGACTCACTTTTGAATAAAAGTACAAATAACCTAAACAAGCCGACTATTTCTGTAAAACTTAATAATATTTGCGACGAGAGACTGGCGCCAAACGACTTTTTTTTAGTATTCCGTACTTAACTGTTTTCGACGTAGGCAAGTCTATTAGTCAGCTGAAAAATAAACGCTCTCTTGGTCATGACGGCATTAATAGTTTTTTTTTAAAAAAAACTGCCTGTCCCCTATGTGGTTGAATCTTTAACACTTATCTACAATCTTATAATCCAGCGAGGTACTTTCCCAAGAAGCTGGAAAATAGCTAAAGTCATTCTGCTGCCTAAAGCTAAAGACCTCACTGACCCCAAGAAATTCAGGCCAATTTCACTTTTATCAGCTTTGTCAAAGCCGATAGAAAAGCATGTCCACAGGCACCTGAGTCACTTCCTGGAGACACATAACTTGATTTATCCGTTACAGTCAGGCTTCAGACCCCGCCACTCTTGTCACACGGCTATGTCACATCTGACCAATACCTAGCTAACTTCAATAAACAATGCTGAAATAACCGGTGCGGTAAGTTTAGAATTTTCTAAAGCTTTTGACTTAGTCAACCATGAACAGTTGTGTAATTAAGCATGGGGTGCCCCAGGGGTCTATTTTAGGCCATCTCCTGTTTTTAATCTTTATTAATGACTTGCCTTTGTATATCTCACACTCAAACGTGCGATGCAATTTGTTTGCAGACGACGCTACTCTCAGAGTGTCGCCGGCAAAAATATCTACAATTAATTCTTCTTTGCTACATAGTCTGTTAGACGTCTCAAATTGGTGCCGAGAGAACTACATGATACCTAACCCATCTAAAACAGAGTGCATGTTAATCACTACACGTTTAAAGCACCAGCTAAACCCACCGCCACTTAGCCTTTCCCTTAACTGTGAGCGGATTAAACAAGTTAAGGAGAGCCGGCTGTTAGTCGTCATTATAGACGATCAATTGACATGGCATGCGCATGTAAATAGTGTGTGCAAAATTGTGTCCAGAAATCTATTTCTCCTTTTAAAACTTATTTACTTTACGAATTCATCAACTAGAAAACTCTTCTTCAGCGCTCACATCCAGTCCCACGTTGACTACGCAACAGCGAACTATGGTTTGCCGAGGTTCGTGAACTACTTCGAACTAGATTCGCTGTATCTTTAGATCGGCCAATTAAGAACCAACCTGGTTCGTCCGAGATCGTGAACTGTAGTTCCTCAGAGTTCGCGAACTAAAGTTCGTTTAATTAAGAACATGCTTAAGAGTGCATTCGTCAATCCCATGCTAATCCCCAACTCTCTGTATCTGACATAAGGGTCAGAACTGTCTAGTTCTACCGAACCTTTGGCCTCCACTGGGGATAACAATGCTGCCATGCGAGGGTTTGGGAAGAAAGGCGTACACAGTGTGACCGCTACTCCAGCCTGACGCGACGGGGTGGTTCCAGCAGTGAACTAGTCGGGCGATACCTTAGCCCCCCGTGCCCGGTCCTTCCCAGCCCTACTATCGCCGGCTCTGGCCAGTATAGTGCCTGGAGAAGGTGTCCTGCCACTCAAAGGGAAAAACAAAAGCTGAACAAAAGAACACCCAACACGCAACACAACATTTAAGACTAGACAATCAAATGAACAACAAAAACCAACAGATGACGGAGCCGGAGGGTCCCCTGTTGCCCAGGCCTTGCCAGCAGAGTTACACAAAACAACACCCCGTTTCGCACTGTTCGGGGTGTGAGTCCCAGAGCAATACTCCCTCACTCCCGACGACACGACAACGAAAAAACAAAACACTAACCTCTGGGTACTAACCTAACCTAACCTAACACTCCACCAACTAGCCCCCTAACAATTTCGATCCCACCGCTGCCACCAAAATGTCACGACCAAGGCTTCCGGGGCGCGAGCTATGAGTGATTAACACTCGAGACACACCCGACCCACACTAACACAAACCTAACACAAACACCAGAGGAACAATGACGACGACATTTATTACAAATAACCCTAACAATAATCAACTATTCTCACTCAATCCTAAGCACGCACTAACGCATCACATTCACACGAACACACGTCCAAACTCCCCAAACCAAATAACCACTATACACAATACAAAATAACAAATAATAATAAACAAATATTAAATGGACCTACACCTTTGCTTCCGCGAAGCGTCCCTCACAGCACGTGGCCCCTAACGTAACAGTATTTCAAAAAGCACAATATCAAATATGATGAAGCGAATATGCTTACTGACACACAAGCAAAAAAGGAACAACCTTAATACCGTTCACCGGTCACTGGTCCTTTTCGAGCTCAGTTCAGCTTAACACTCTTGCCTCCGCGACAAGATTTTTCACAGCACAAGACTGCCTTTAAATAACAGTATTTCGACCACAAAGTCGACTATATAATGGAACCATCATTATCAATACTACACAACCGAAAGTTAAGCAAACTTAATAGTTCAAAAGTTACTAGAGATTCTTGACGGAAGCACAACCGTCGAACTCAGCTCAGCTCTACGCCCTTGCTTCCGCGACAAGGTCTTCCGTAACACAAGGCTATGTTTTAACAACACAAAATTTCAGAATATCACTGACACTGCCACAAAGCTCTCATCGCAACACTGTCGCTACGAGGAGATGACATAAACACAACGTCATCTACCAGTTTACAAATAAACAAGATACGTTAGACGAGTTAGAAATAACAATTTGGCGACCCGACCTGGCTCAACACGGGGCGCTCCGCAATGCTCTCGCCAGCGACCAGGTACGGCGTCGTAGACCCACAAGTGGAAAGACACAGCCAGCCTCCACTCTCACAACGAAGGCCTTCCGCGGCGGACTCAGCTGGTTAATTCTGGCTTTGGAACTGGATTTGGAACTGGATTTGGATACACTACAACACAGGTGCAAATTACGCATATGAATAACTAACAACAAGGCAATCACATCACCCTTCCCACAACTTTAACTGCCGTCTTTTACGTCCCTTCTCCTCTCCCTCACAACAACAATAAAATTCAATCTCAACAAAATGCATATTTATACGTCACCATATGATTCACTTCCAAATTTACACTCCGGCGCTAATAGTGAGATGACCTTAGTCGCCTGCTCGGCGTTAAATCCCAATAACTAATTTGACGCTAACTAATACCAAATACAGATAGCATTCACTCCTACATTCTATTCTTACACTTGCCCCCCAAATAAACACTAACCAAAATAATAATAGCAGAACAAGCAAACAGACGACCCCCCCCCCCCCCCCCGGACCTCTCCCCCCCCCCCCCCTGAGCAAATTGCCACCAACGAATTGTTGCGTGTACTCACCGCTATCCGTGTAGACGCCCTAGCTGGGACGCAGACAAATAAAGACAAGACAAGCCAGGGGTTCAGTCGCTGCAGTTTCTTCTTCTTCTCTCAGGACACCAACTCCGGAGCGACCAGAGTCGTATTGTGGGACCGTCACAGGAGCACGACAAGTCACTCGAGGACCGCAGCAAATGGCTAACCACGCCCGCGAAATCCCCTTTGAAGACTAGTTACTTCGTTGACTGCTTGAAGCCGATTGTTCTTGATCGCAGCTGGAATGCGACTCACTTGTTCACTGTTGGAAATGCGACTTACTAACAATTTCGTTGTCGTACCCGCGGTTAGCAAAAAAAACGCTCAGTAAACCATGTGATTGAAATTAACGTGAAACAATAACCACCCGATCACGCAGACCGAGCGATCACGTGCGTCACACCGTTCTTCTGAACGCACGCACAGCAGCAAAACACCCGTGTAGAGGCCAAATACTAGACACCTATGCTATCGCTACCCGATGACTAGCTAATCTGTCACCCCCTCTAAATTTACTCCCCTACAAAAATAGGAAAAAAATCCTTTTCGTGACAAAGATAGACTGGGTGCCCTGTGGATAAAATAGCGCTGCAGTGGATTCCAGTGAATTCTGGTGTAGCTTGCCAAAGCAGGCGTCAGGCTGCCTTAAGATCACAACCTCCTGTAAAGAAACAAAGACACTACAGCAACAAAGTGATTGGCAACAGCAGAATGGCGGCTGCAGCTCATGAGCAGACGACATCAACAAGCTGAACAGGGAGAGCCAGCCACCATCTTTCATCTACGCACTGATCACTCGGGGCTCGGATCGTGAGACTGGGTCCTACGGAAACAGCCCTATGCGAATGTAGAGTAGAAAATAAGTGTCCTTAGCACATTCTTCAGACTTGTCCATACAGAGAAGCTGTTCACTGGCAATTCTGACCAGAAGACACGCCCCTGTACACCAAACTCTGAAAACGTAGTGCCGAGCTCTTGACAGCTCACTTATTGACAGCCAGAACAATAAGGAATTGAACGTTGCAGAAAAAAAGGCAAAAAGTGGGGGTGAAAGTGGTGATCTCGTGGTGGGCATGTGGAAACTAAGTATTTTGATAACATTGTTTTGACTGTTAGGAACCATGAAACTTTATTACGCATATTCATAGTTACACCTTTTTAGACGAAAATACATGAAAAGAAAAGAGGAGACCTTACTAGACCCGCCTTACTCAAGGTAAAATATCACATAAAAAACCTGCCAGTTAAAAATAGTATCAATTAAATTGATGGGTCACATTGAAATTAATAAAATGATCACAATTTTATGCTCAATATGCATACTTTGTTAAGAAAACTGGCAACAATTGTTTTTAGCAGAGGAGTATGACGTAAGCAATTGTTATAAGCAACTGGTAAAATGTGGGTAGGGCAGCAGATTTAGCCACTGTGGCCCCTAAATGCATCACAGCATTATAAGATCAGGTTGATTGTAACTGTGGTACTCTATCCTAACCACTAAAATCTATATTAAAAAAAAGACCTTTCAGTTGTATACAAAATTTCTGAGGGCATCAGAAACAACGTACGTTTCCCAATTCGGCAATTTTAAATGGGATAAAGCTATCATTCACCACGAACGTACCGTACAGAATGCCGACTTTCCTTATTTTCGTGCACTTTATGCTTAAATTATTGAAACGTATTAGGCAAATAGACATCAAAATGAAATGGAATAACTTTAGTATTTTTTTTTTCTAATTAATTTTGTGTATTTTTACAACTTGGGGGTAGGGATACAAAATCAACCACTGTGGCACTCACAGTAATACAGCATCAACTAGTCAATTTTATAATAATTGTGACATCCTGCTTTAGTGGTGTAAGCCTGAAAATGGACTGCCAGTGCTATAGCAAATGTCTGAAGGCATCTGACACATTATATTTGTCTTTTTTTCTGAGTGCGCCTTTTACTGGGTGCACAGATAACTTTACTGTGAGCCAACGATTCAATATTCTTTCATTCTGTTGTTGTTGTTTTTTTTGCAGAGGATGCAGAGGGTGTGCCTCAACATAATATTGCTGATTTGGGCTTCTGGAATGAATTTTAATTTATTTAGATCAAAATGTTTCTCAACCTCATTTTAGTATCCGCGAAGAGCGTGAATGAGGGTACCCTTGCGCCATCGACTATATCTCTGTCGTGTTCCTAAGGATTTTAGGGAATAATGGCTTAAATATCTCAGCACATACTAAGGTACACTTTGAAACCATCTTATTGAGTACTTCGGGAGGGGGGGGGAGGGAGGGGGGAGGGGGGGGGGCGTGGACGGTAGCCAGGAATGGCTTATGGAGTAAATTATTACGAGATTTTTTTTTATTTTTATTTTTTTATTAAGATGCTCATTGGCGAGAAAACTGCCGTTTCACAAAATCCGGTTGATCCACACTAGAGTGCGTACTTTTTCTTATTGTTACTAGATATTTTGCATACAGCTAGATAAAGGGATGAGTTCATTAACCAGCATTGTACCTCTAGAACGTTTTGAGTGATAATTAAATGTATTTAAAAATATGTATATTTTCATGTTTGGGGGATTAATTTCACAAATTATATGTGTTAATATTAAAACAATTTAATATTTTTTTTACATAAAAACAACAACACATTATTCTCATTAATAATCGCATAATTTAGTGTATACGGTAAGCTTACAGTTTGACTCGGCTGTCAATTACGATTAAGACAATTGTGAAATGTATGCCCTAGGTGTGAAAATCAGACAATTTTCTGCACCACTTTTTCGGAGTCATTTGTAAAACAGTTAACATAACTTTAATTTTTCTTTTACAACAAAAAAGAAGAAAATTATCATTAATACCCGCATGATTTTCATAAACAGTGTTTGCATAAGCCTGTTGTTTGTCCAGGCCCAAAAGTTAATCCTCTGATATGTCAAATGTTAGTACTGGGATGAGTGACGTATAACATCGAGTCGTCGCTATGAACACGTAGACGTGGGACTAATAATGTGATGACGTGAAGCTTGAATTGACGTCATTTCGCTAATAAAGTACTGTTGGAACTGTTACTCCAGTTTGGTGTACAACCTTGTGCCACGTGTGACGAGGTGCGGTTTTTCTACAAGAACCCTTCGTGAATGTGTCTGGTGTGATTGCATCATACTACGACCACGACTACCACGAACAAGTGGGTCGCGCGGTAAATACGACCTGACTGCTTTTTGCTCGCACTAACAACGGGTCTCGCCGTAAATATGACCTGCGTGCATTTTGCTTTTACTAACATTGGGTCTCGCCGTAAATATGACCTGCCTGCATTTTGCACACACTAACAGTGGGTCTCGCCGCAAATTCGACCTGCCAGCATTTTGCTCGCACTAACAGCGGGTCTCGCCGTAAATATAACCTGCCAGCATTTTGCACACTCTTAAGGGCTGGCTTAACTGGGCGAGACAAACCCGAACCATGTCTCGGCGAGACACCCGTGACAGTCAATGCGAGATACCCGTTCCACCCGTTTATTAGGTTCGGCACGTCTGATCTTGTCTCGGAGAGTTCGCCGAACCTAATAAACGGGTGGAACGGGTATCTCGCATTGACTGTCTCGGGTGTCTCGCCGAGACATGGTTCGGGTTTGTCTCGCCCAGTTAAGCCAGCCCTTAACAGTGGGTCTCGCCGCAAATTCGACCTGCCTGCATTTTGCTCGCGCTAACAATGGGTCTCGCCGTTAAAACGAACTGCCTGCATTTTGATCGCGCTAACAGTGGGTCGCCAGTGTCCACACTACAGTCAAACTGACCTCACATCGAGAGAAGACATCTCCACTTGATTCATCATCATCATCATCAGTCCCTTGCCCGAACTGGGCGTTGGGGGGACTGAAAGGCAGCAGCAACAGACAGTGCTCTCCACTGAGTTCTATTTTGGGCGGTGGCAAGCAAGTCTGGCATCTCGAGTTCGGTCCATTCTTTTATGTTTGCGACCCAACTCTTTCTCTGACGACCTCGCCGACGACTTCCTTCGAGAGTGCCTTGGAGGATAGTCTTGGACAAGGTGTTGTGTCGGGTCACGTGGCCAAACCAAGCAAGCTTGCGCCGTTTCACGGTTGCCAGAAGGGGTTCATGTGGGCCCACCAGGGAAGTGACGATGCTCCGTACATATTCGTTGGTCTTGTGCTCGCGGTACGAGATGCGGAGCAACTTCCTCAGGCACTTGTTCTCAAAGGCCTGGATTTTCTTTTCTGAGTCTGCAAGCAGTGTACTCAGTCTACTCTCACAGCCGTAGAGTAGAATAGACACTACGAGGGACTTGTAAAGCCTGTACTTGATGGTGAAGCTGATGGAGTTACTTCGCCATATCCTGTCCAGCCTGGCCATTGCGGATGTTGCTGTACCTCCTGATACGGATCTCTGCTATGCAACTACCGTCTTTGGACAGGGTGGCTCCCAAGTACTTGAAGCTATTGACCTCTTCTAGCTTCTGGCCGTTCATGTGAATGTTGCTGCTGCTGTCGCTTGTGGTGTTGATCATCACTTTGCTTTTATCCGTACTGATCTCCATGCCATAAGACCCTGCGCTACTTGAAAGTTTGTCTGTCAGGTTTTGGAGCTCACTATTGCTGCCTGCCATGAGGTCAATGTCGTCTGCGAATCGAAGATTGCACAGGGATCTTCCACCAATAGAGATTGAAGTATGGTGGTCGTGGAGGGTTTCCTGCATGATCTTCTCCAGGAATATGTTGAAAAGGACAGGAGAGAGCAGGCATCCTTGACGGACACCGATCGTCGTCCTGAAGAACTCGCCTGACTGATTGTTAAGTAGAACCGCGCTGCAGGCGTTCTTGTAAAGCGCTTCTATCATTTGGATCAGTCCCTCCTCTATGTTGAACGATCTCATGACTTGCCAGAGTCCGTCGTGCCAGACGCGATCAAATACTTTCCTGAAATCAATGAAGTTGTGGTAGAGTTCGCGCTGATGCTGCAGATGTTTCTCGATCAGGACGCGGCAGTTGAAAATCTGCTCTACAGTGCTTCTTCCAACTCTGAAGCCAGCCTGTTCTTCTGCCAGCAGTTCCTCGGCGAAAGTTTTGAGGCGGTTGAGAATGATTCTAAGCATTACTTTGCTAGGGTGACTTATAAGACTGATAGTTCTGTAGTTCTGGCACTGTTTCAGGTTTCCTTTCTTGGGGAGCGGGATCACTAGAGACTGTGTCCATTCTACTGGCCATTTCTTTTGCTCCCAGATCTTTTGACAGAGTGTAGTGAGGACCTTCGTTATTACTTCTCCTCCATGTTTCAACAGTTCAGCAGGTATGTTGTCTACACCTGGAGACTTTCCTCCCTTCAGGCCGCGTACGGCTGCTTCCACCTCTTCAGCTAACACTGGCAGGTCTTCAGCCTTCCTGGCCCCAGCCTGGTTGTTTTGGAGGATGCTGGTGTCTGGCTCAGCCTTGTAGTTATACAAGTCTCGGCAGTACTCAGTCCATCTGTTTAGTACAGCAGTGTTTTCCGTAATGAGTTGGCCGCTGCTGTCTTCGATGACTGTGGCTGTTCGCTGTTGAGTCTTGGTGAGGGTCCTTAGCGTTTCATAAGCCTTCTTGCTGTTGCCGTTTGCCATGCCCTCTTCCACGCTACAACACTGGTCTTCAATCCAATCTTCTTTGGCTTCTTTCATCCTCTTCCTGATCTTCTTGTTGACAAGTCTGTACTTGTTTGCTGATGTGAGGTCTTGGCCTCTCTTTTTCTTCCAGGCTCTCCTCTCATCACAGAGATCGAGGATGTCATCGGTGACCCAGGGCTGTTTGCGCTTCCTCTGCTTCCCCAGAACTTCTTCTGCTGTAGAAAGTAACACCTCTTTTATATTTCCAGCAAGGGTGTCTACGTCACAGTCCAAAGTAGCCAAGGCTGCAAATCTGCCTCCCACCTGGGCTTGGAAGAGCTCTTCTACTTCCGGGTCTTTTAGCTTCTGGAGGTCGAATCTGATTACTGCATAGCAAATCTCCAAGCACAAGGAATGCGTCAGCTCAGAGTCTATTATCCTCGACACAAGACAACGTCAACTAAAATTTTTTTCTGCTGTTCAAAGCTTAATTCTTCAACTGATCATTACACTGCGCATAACCCATCAAACGCTATACAGCAGCTGAAAGTCTCTCATTACCATTGTATTTCGGGGACTTGTTCTGTAGTGAGATCGCAAACACTGACGACTAATTAACCTTTTTTATCCTGACATACGTATTTGAAATAACTTTCACCAGGATAGTTCAAGGGTGGTGCCAGAATAGTTGGCGCCTGAAGCGCCTAGCTATCGTTTGCACCGTCCTTGAAAGAAATGTTGATCCATCTTGTATTCTGTAATATAGCCTTCGTATGACAAACACATTTTCAAAAAATCGGAGTCAAGATGTAGTGGGTTATTGGAAACAAAATAACTCTATGACTGCGTTACCGTTTAACTCATTCTACCCCAGACACACCACAGCAAGAAAAGGATCGACCAATTTAGTTCAAGGGTGATGTCAGAATAGCTTGGCGCCTATGGGCGCCAAGGTATTCTGGCATCACCCTTGAACTATCATGGACGATCAGTGTCCTGCATTGCACTGCAGTCTTCAGAAAACAAGGGCAAAATTTGGGGATTTCGGTGATGAGGTAGAATGAGTTAAGAGATTCATCGAACATAACAGTTAAAAGGGTTGTGCCTACAGGCGCCAAAGTGTTCTGGCACCACCCTTGAACTGTCACGGTATATCAGGGCGGTACTGTAATATCGGAATAGCTTGGGTCTGTATCTACCTTCCACGAATCCCAGTAAGCTCGGAGCACTGGCTATGAAAACTGACACGGCAAAAACATGACAAGAATAAACGACTCCACTCAGACAGACACGCTCACATTTACACTATAATATAGTTTTAACTCATTGTACCCCAAGACCGAAATCCCCAAATTTTGCCGTTGTCCTCTGAAGACTGCATTGCAGTGCAGGACACAGATCGACCATGATTGTTCAAGGGTGATGCCAGAAAAGCTTGGCGCCCATAGGCGCCAAGCTATTCTGGCATCACCCTTGAACTATCATGGTCGATCCATATCTTGCTGTGGTGCGTCTGGGGTAGAATGAGTTAATCAGTTTATGTTACACATTTGTATCACGCGTAGCGTCTCCCGACGCCAAACGGGTGAAAGCCGGACTTGCTTTCTGACAATTACTCCAGAGACCGCCCCAGGAACAAGCTACTCAGCTAATCGCCACGACTTCCAATGTTCGAATCCTCTGTATCCACAAAACCAATAAATGCGATAACTGCAGGTACCCTATACACACGTGTGCACATGCCCCATGTCAGGCGCCATTACCACATACTGCCCCAGGACCAAAATCCCCAAATGTTAAAGTTACCCTCTGAGAAACTGTCTTGCAATTCTGGAGACAGATCGACCATGATAGTTCAAGGGTTGTGGCAGAATAGCATGGCTCCTATGGGCGCCAAGCTATTCTGGCACCACCCTTGAATTATCATGCTTGATCCATGTCTTGCTGTGGTGTGTCCGGGCTGAATGAGTTAAACAAACTGGGAAAGGGAGGGGTAGGGGTGGAAGGAGAGGGGTAATGTTTTATGCTATTTTTCTTTGAAGGCAAACTGTCTCTTATGGCTATGTCCACGCAACCATCTGCGCGAATCCTTTCTGCAAACGATCTCTGAATGTCTCAGACAGTCGGCAGACAGTCACCAGCATATGACAGTTGTGAAAGGCTGCTTTACAGTATGGGCCAACGGAACAAACACACTTTACTACTCGTGAAAATGTCTGAAAGTGCGCGGCCTTTTGTTACATTCTAAGCAGGACTGCGTTTAGCCGAGACTATTTTAGCATTGCAGAATCGGCGCAACCATTAAACTAATGGAATGGTTTCTGTTGCTGGACTATTTTCACTAACGAGGCACGCAAAATCGATTAGAAATATTGCTCTTATTGCCATGGTGATTAGATGCGTGCAGAGATGCAGAATCCGAAGAGCCCTTCATCGATCCACTTTATACCTACGGAATATTTATTATAGCATTGTACTGTCAGAATACAGCCCAACACGCCCATATTTGGGCGATACGGGTCAAAGTTGAATCTGGTCAAACCCTTGCGACTTGACTGTTACTTCCACTTGCTGGCCTACTTTGAACTAATCTGAAGCAACAACTGAATGAAGCATGCGATGTCGACGATTTCCGGAAATTACAATTCAGTCAAATATTAGCATGTTTTTACACAAAACGGTGGACTGAAAGCCCGAATGAACATGTGCTATTGCATACTTGTGCGTTTTTTTTAAATAAACTGTTTTCGTCCAAACACGCGCAATGTTGTCCAACTTCTGATTTCCGAACAACGTCTACGATGACGCGATCACCACCTACTCCATTACAAAGGCTTGTGGCATAGCTCAAGACGGCACAGTTTGAAAGTCAGGCATGACAATTACACACACACACACACACACACACACACACACACACACACACACACACACACACACACACACACACACACACACACACACACACACACACACACACACACGCACACACACACACACACACACACACACACACACACACACACACACATGCGCACATGCAGAGATTGAAAAATAACATCATCTGGACGTGAAGCGAGTCTAAAGGAGAACCAGCCTGTGTTTCAGACCAAATACATTTCAACACCGTTTCTTAACCGTTCGGGTGTCGGTTGCGGTTTTAGTCGTGATGATTCCTGCAGGAATAACAACACCCTGAAATCCTACATGAATCATCGCAACTAAAACCGCTACCGACCCCTAAAGAGTTCACCATCCACTTTCGAGAAAAACACCGAACATATGATGTATGGTCTTATGGTCCTCAAGAACATATGCGGCACTTGCCGAACTGATTAATATCCGCGCACCTCAGGCAGGCTGAGTGAAGCTCAGTGAATGTGTGATGTGTGTTTTAGAAATACCATTTCTAGCGTCTTGCAGGCACGGGGATGACTCACTTACGTTTATTGATTCCTTATGGTGGTGGTAGTGGTAGTGATGATATTTATTTATTTATTTGTGTTACTTGTTTGGAGAGGGTGGGGGCGGGGTGGGCTGCATTTCTGTGTGTGTATGTGTGTATGTGCTTCTGTGTTTGTGTGTGTGATGTTGCTTCTGGACAATAAAAATAACATAAGTCACCAACAAGTATGTAAAATTAGGCAAACAAAGTGATTGCAAAATTTTGTAAAAAAATGCAGCAATTAAAATTGAGGTATTTTTTTTAATGTTATCACGTGCACATATTTATTTATGTATTTATTGTTTATTATTTATTTATTTAGTTATTTATTTATTTATTTATGTATGTATATATGTATGTCTATCTGTATGTCTGTATGCATGTGACTATTTATTTATTTATTTATATTTATGTATTTATTTACTTATTTATTATTTGTATTTGTTTTGTTCCCTGTGTGTGTGTGCGTGCGAGTGTGTCTGCGTGTCTGTGGGTGTGTGCGTGTGTGTTTGCGTGTGTGTGTGCGTGAGTATGTGTCTTTGCGTGTGTGTGTGTGTGTGTGTGTGTGTGTGTGTGTGTGTGTGTGTGTGTGTGTGTGTGTGTGTGTGTGTGTGTGTGACGCGAGCCGTTTTTTGTTTTTTGTTTACAAATTAAAAGGCTGTAATGTTTTCTATTGTTCCAGTCGCCTTGTGGGATGTCTGCAGTTTGCTTTGTTTGTATTTGTTTTTGATTCGCATTCTAGTTTTTATTTTATTTTGTTTATTTCCGTTGGTGATAAATAGCATTTTTACAAACAGAAAAGAGTTTTGTGTGTATTACTGAATGTTGTAATATTACAAATGTAATAAATAAATAAATAAATAAATAAATAAATAAATAAATAAATAAATAGCCTGTCCGTGTGTGCGTGTACGAGGTATGATCAAAAGGTAATAGTAGTCCGTGGGCCAGCCCGCTCCCCCCTCCCTCACCTTTATCCCCTAGGGAATTTATGAGGTGGTTATTTCTGTCATATTAGACCTCTATGCTATCGGATTCAGGTTGTCTGTCGGTGACCATCCTCTGGATGTGGCCGTGGTGTATGCGTATGTGTAGGTACTTTCAAAAATAGTGTTTTGCGAACGTTCCGGTGTTATGGGCTCCGCTAATAAATAGCCATGCCTTTAGTAAGATATATTTTCACCGAAAACAACAGATGTTTTGGAGAGAAAAGAAGTTACCCCAGTGCGCAAGAATGGACTCGGTGTCATCAAGTGAGACATTCCCATTGACCGCAATACAAAAACCCACTATGGCATAGTTGGATTCAGAATAAATTATGAAGCCTGCCACAGATCGTGCACCACAATGCATGCAGGAGGCAGTTATCACCTGGCAACCTTACCAGTGACGGATATGGATATGGACAGCCAATAAATCTGTTCATACAAGGACCTCAGATTTTCACACTGAGGTTTCATAAAGTGAGGAGGACGCTTAGAAAGTCGTCCAGGCCACTGGCAACTTCATTAACCTAAATGAAGTTGAGAACAAGGATGTTCTGTACTGCCTGACCTCAGGTGCCTCAGCTTCACAGGACATAGAATATATGAATGCAGAAGACATAGAATATTTGCATTGAGATGATGTTGGAGAGGGGCCTTTGGATACCTTCATGCAAGAACCCCCCTACCCCCCACACTTTGGTACCGGTTTCAGGCCACTTTACAAATTTCAAATACAAGCGATCAAAAATCTCTGTAACTTCAGTAGCTGAACTGGCCCTTCGTCTGTCTTGTACTGTGTTTGTCTTAAATGGCGTAAATCCGTGTCTGTTAGTGAGTGTGCGTGTTGGGTTTCAGTTCGCGGTGCTTTGAGTCGATTCGCCCAAAAATTGAGAAAAAGCGCCTATATGATAACGGTATTATTATTATGTATTATTATTGTTTGACAAAAAGCTTCAATGCAACAATCAAGAAAGTAAACCTCAAGACATTTTCCGAAACAGCTTTGGCACAGCTTTGTTTCACGCACAGGTAACCCTCCCAAGCATGCGTAAGGAAATTGCTGAAACGGACAGCCCGTTTGAACACCTTCCAGCTGAACCACGATAGGACTTTGTAGCAGATTCGTACCACCCACTTTCAGTGAAGAGTGTTGAGAGAGCGAGGAGTGGTTCCACTTCCGTTCATTTGCTAAAAAGAAACTTCAGAAAGAAACTCAGAAGCCTTCTTGTCTTAACATTAAGAATATTTTCCTTAACAACGAATGGCTTAAGGATATCAACACACTTAGGAACGAGAAGTTTCTGGAATGCTTCAGCATCAACCAGGGGCAGTTGCTCACAAACTACAATGGGGTCGACATGAGTCTGAAGCCTCTTTGCAGGAATTTCAGATGCACATCAAGAGATTAAATTACTACAGTCTCAAAGTTGACTAAACTACCCATGTCCGTTCCTAATCAGATACACATGGGTGAAAATTTACAGACGATAAGTTCAGCTGCATGGATCACCACAGGCACTTGCTGGTGTATTGCGGGACAAGCTTGAAGAAACAGAAGTGGATGGGTCACTGGAAGAGGTGTACACTCAGAGGAAGATAATGAACTATGTGAACAATGTTGCTGTAAATCGTGACAGTTACTCGACAGCTCCCTCTAGACACATGTGATGACAGAGAGGGTGAGCTTGCAGTTGTAACAGAACGTTTCGGGACTTTTCTCTTTCTGTTCCAGTGACTGCTGCAGCAAGATAGCGTTATTATCATCATTTTGCTTAAAACATATGACTTTTTAAAAAGTTGTTTCGAATAATGATTGAAAAAAAAATACTCAAATAATTTTGCAGTCAATTTCAAAGATGAGCGCCTTTATATTTGACCTATTGGCGTGAATAACCCATTCAACCCTGACGCACTAATCTGACACTGCCCTTGAATTATCATTTATCAATTTATCATTTATAGCAATTATCATGGTCTATCTATCTCCTGCAACTGGTGCATAGTCGTTAGATGACGGCTCCAAAATTCGGGAAATACGTGCGTCGGGCTAAATGAGTTAAGTATAGCTTTTTTGCCTTTTGTTAGCGTTCCTAATCTTCGCAGTTACACATTTCACTGCCTAATGCGCATGTAACGAAGTAGACTATTTTTTTTTATTTGTGTTCTTTTAGAGATAAAAATTTAAGAATTGTACTTTAAATAGGAAGAAATATGACCTTAATTCATTTCTTTTTGGAATATGTGCGAAAAAATCCTCAAATTCATCATGTGTAAATTGTCAGTGTTACATGACTATAAATCATTTATTTAAGTGATTTTCAAATAGTTTCTTTGGCTTACTACCCATATTTTGACATGTCGTACATCTGTGTTTTGTTATTTACACGTTATTCTTTGATAATAGTGGTAGTTACTTTATTCCAGAGAAATACATTCCTCAGGCAAGCAGATATCAATACAATATATGTCAGGCAGCCTAAAAAAAAACAACATCCTCTTGAAAATTTCCTCGGAGGGCGGCAAGTGGGGGGTGGGGGTGGGAGGAGGACGTGGGGGGGGGGGGGCGGAAGGGGAAATGGGGAGGGGGGGGGAGGGGTGGAGGGATTCATTTTCTGGCCCACGGGCTACCATTTGTATACTACTTGAGGCATATAAATGAAATTAGTATCTACATTAGTTTCAGTCTTTGGATTTTACTCAGGCACAAAATGGTACTTACATCTTCAGCCGTGCAGCTTTATAACGACATTGAAAAGGTGATAAAAGAACTGTGCCTGAAAGCAGCAAATTCACAAAGACAATAAATTTATTTCTACATTTTTAACCCTTTGCGTGCCAGTAGCGGTTTTTATTGCGACAAAAACCACTACCGACACGCAAAGGATTAATAGTGTGAAACTGTATGACGATAAAATTTTAATCCAGACAAATTTAAAACTGTTTGATAAAAATGCGTGTGTATTATGTACCTCTGCCTGCAAGCGATTTAACTCTGAAAGATATCTTAAGTGAAAATACCTTAAACGTTCGATCTTTTGTTCAGAATGATAGGATAGTGCACGATAACCTTGACCTTCAAAAATTGTCTGCAATAAAGATGCCCCATTTCTTGACAGAGTCCGCCGTGAGTTGGCATTAGTCGCCTGCTCGGCGTTAGACCCCAATAACTAACTTTTTTGACAGTGGCTCAGATGAAACAGAAAATTTGCAATTCAGCTCAGCTACTGAAAATATTTCTGACAACTGATCTCACAAGAACATGACTGTGATGTCCTCACTGAAGAGTAAACTTGCTTATCCTGTAATAGTATCCTCCACAAACGGTCTTTTCAGGAGTGGGTGGCCGCTGATGAGAAGAGGCCAGGGGCATGTTTTCATTACTTCCAGAACTGACGGCATCGTCTTCTACAATTTTTGAGACCCATGACATTGATATAGTTTACCATCGATGGAAAATACAAGTAAAATTTGTTTTTCAATACTTAGTGGCATATCTTCAATGGCCAGAACACGTTTCTTTACTTCAAATTGCCAGGAGACACACAGCCAAAGTCACTTTGTCCTAGGCAGAGAGAGAGAGAGAGAGGGAGAGGGAGAGAGAGAGAGGGAGAGGGAGAGGGAGAGAGAGAGAGAGAGAGAGAGAGAGAGAGAGAGAGAGAGAGAGAGAGAGAGAGAGAGAGAGAGAGAAAGAGAGAGAGAGAGAGAGAGGGGGGAGGGGAGAGGGAGAGAGAGAGAGAGAGAGAGAGAGAGAGAGAGAGAGAGGAGAGAGAGAGAGAGAGAGAGAGAGAGAGAGAGAGAGAGAGAGAGAGAGAGAGAGAGAATGATCCTTTACTTTTATTTTCTAATGGTAAAAGTTATTGGTAACAGAACCAGTTTTCAAACTTGCCGTTACACACGTCGGGAATGTGTATGTACATTTACGAGCGAGAGAGAGAGAGAGAGAGAGAGAGAGAGAGAGAGAGAGAGAGAGAGAGAGAGAGAGAGAGAGAGAGAGAGAGAGAGAGTGAGAGAGAGAGAGAGAGAGAGAGAGAGAGAGAGAGAGAGAGAGAGAGAGAGAGAGAGAGAATGAATGAATGAATGAATGAATGAATGAATGAATGATACTTTATTTCTCAAGGATGGAAACAATAGGCGCACAGGCCTCTTTTCATGTTTGTCCTTGCTAAACTACAACATTAAAAGAAACATTAAAACAATATGTTAACAGCACAAAAGAAGCGGCTACACCCACAGGTCACTTGTGTTACATTCCGATACAAGTTCCAAAGTTGCTGAAGATTACACACACACACAGCAAAATGACAGGGTCTTGGGGGGGGGGGGGTGCGATGTAAAGTGTGTTTATAGAAAGCGACTGCACACTTATGATACAGCTACTCATGTGTAGGAATTTAGTGAGCAGGCAAAACACCACCAAAAAGAGAGATAGTATGTAAAAGCTAACAAATGCAAAACGGAGGACCACAGCAAATCATTGACATGACTCTTTTGGACATGTTATCTACGTTTCATTCAAGTTTGCTCAGAGATGTATTTAAAAGCTTTCGTCCTAAACAATGGAAGATGTCTCGTTTGCTGTATATGTGGAGGAAGTGAGTTCCATAAATACGCACCCGCGTAAGAAAGGCTGGATTTAAACAAGTCAATTCGGGGCCGTTCAATGACGAGACTGTTCCTCAAAGTGCTGTAAACCCTTTCGCTCTCAGTGAAAAGCTTACCTAGGTAGGGGCTTTCCCGTTCAGTGCTTTGTGCATAAGTACGCACTTATTAAACGTAAGGTGTTGATGTAAAGGAAGGAGCCCTGTTGCCTGAAGCTTTTCCTCCAAAGTTAGAGAGGGGATTGGGAGGATCAGTTTAACTGCGCGATTGTATAGATAATTAATCTGCTTAAGGTTAGCCTTACTACAGCCGTCCTAAATAGTAGATGCGTAGTCAATGTGAGGTTTAATGTAGGAGTTGAAAAACAGCTTTCGTGTCTTAGTATCAATGATAGATTTTAGAGAGAGAGAGAGAGAGAGAGAGAGAGAGAGAGAGAGAGAGAGAGAGAGAGAGAGAGAGAGAGAGAGAGAGAGAGAGAGAGAGAGAGAGAGAGAGAGAGAGAGAGAAATGAAATGAAATGAAATGAAATTTTCCAAGGATAAAAGAATAGGTGCGCAGACCTTTTTTCGTTCTTGTCCTTGCTACAAACTACATTAAAACACACACGCACACACACACACACACACACACACACACACACACACACACACACACACACACACACACACACACACACACACAATCACACACACGCACACACATACACGCACGCACACACACACGCACGCACACTCGCTTGCACACACTCACACACACACCCACACACGCGCGCACGCACACGCACGGAAGTACGTAAATCAGAGTTATGTCAGACCACGCTACGGCTCAAACATTGGATTAAAGGCCGGGACAAACGTTGTATCGTGATGTATGTCCCGAGCCTTCAACCAACGTCCGCGTCAGACGAAGCACAGTCCCGACCCACGTCTGGCTAATATGCATTACACACGGTACATGAAATACTACTACATAATAAACAAATATATAGTATACATTGCACACTGATAAGACTACATTCGGTACATTGAACGCAAAAACTGTAAGCATAAACGTCAAGATGATCTAGACGTTTTACTTCCTGACAGAGAGAGAGAGAGAGAGAGAGAGAGAGAGAGAGAGAGAGAGAGAGAGAGAGAGAGAGAGAGAGAGAGAGAGAGAGAGAGAGAGAGAGAGAGAGAGAGAGAGAGAGAGAGAGAGAGAGAGAGAGAAAGAGAGAGAGATGATGAAGAAACTTTATTTATCAACGGTAAAAAGTTTTGACAGAAACAAATCGTCATTTTACAAACATGCCGTTGCTAACATCTACAACATAAAATAGATTAAAAGATAATAATAATAATAATAATAATAATAATATAATAATAATAATAATAATAATAATAAAGAATTATATTTACGCATAGTATTTCATGCAACAATACAATTTAAAAAAAAATTAAAAAGTAAAATAAAATATTTACACAAAATAATAATCACACTCAACATTCATCAAATACCACACACACACACACACACACACACACACACACACACACACACACACACACACACACACACACACACACATACACACACACACACACACACACACACATACACACACACACACACAAACAATATAGATAAATGCATTGTGATGAAGCTCTATGCTAGTGCATAGTGCTCATACATTAGGATTAGTACGGTACGGTTTTTGTTAACGAGTAGGATTAGTACGGTACGGGTTTTGTTAACGGTTTGTTTGTGGTGGCACTCGACGCACGGGAAATCTGTAAGACATGGTTAGCACGGGATTTTTAGTGAGTTCTGTTTAGTGAGTTCTAGGCGGAAGCTGTGACTGTCAGAGGTCTAGATCGGTAGTGCGGGCTGTCTTGTCGTGTGGAACGGTTGTGTTTGAGTTACCTAGCCCGCATTCCAAGACTCTGAAGCCTAGATTTCAGGTATGTTTCTATAAATGTAGTATTGATAGTTGTTTAGTTAAAGACAGTATGCGTGGTAAGATTAATGTGGTTGTATAGCGGTGTTCCGGTTTGGTTTAGTTATAGTATGTTTAGAATTCGGTGAAGTAACCGGTGTTTTTGGTATACAGTTGTTTATTGAGTTAGATGACTAAAGGAATATGAAGTGTGTATGTCTAAGCCGCTATGAAGATAGTACGTGGTTGGCTAAGCATAGTCTTTTCCAGTGTATAGAGTAATGTATAGCAAGAGTGTTAGGCTATAGTCTGTTTCAAGATAGTGACAGATATGGGGGTGATACGAAAATAGTTTATGAAGCACGTGTGTGTGAATGAACGTGTGAGTTATTTGTATCAGCCAGGTTACGTGACGTTTCTCATTGATCCAATATGTTGTGTGTTTAGCAAGTGTTACGTTGGGACTTTTGTCTATTCAGAGTTCTTGTAACAAGAGTGGAAAGACGGACGCCGAGACGTAGAGTCGCAGGTGGGACCTACGTGAGGTCATCCCTCCAGCTCTTCTGAGAGTGAGTCTGACTGGGGACCAAGACACCCAAGTCCAAGCGAGAACTGAGTACCGTACGAGAACAAGGACGTCCGTGCCCAAAGAGAGACAGGACGGCAACAAGCGTACGACGAAGGACTCACGCCTAGACGTGAGAAGGACCAACGTAACCAGGCAACAACATCAAACAGGTTGGAGGCAATGTGAGACTAAGACCTAACCTGGCAAAGATATTGTGATACGTGTGTGGTGTGATAATAGAACAGTGTATATAGTTGATAATCATTTAAGTCGTTCTTTTCATTTATAGTGTATAAAGGTTACGTTAGAAAGGGAGCCCGTGTGTTGTGTTTTACCGCATGAATGCGCCCGTCTGAGTCAGTGTCGGTGTATGCGTCTGTTGCGTGAGAGTCTGTGCGTACGACTGTGGGCAAGTCTGCGTGCGTTACAGTGGTGACCCTGATTTAGCGGTAGGTTAGAAGTATTTGCGAGCGATAGTGAGTAGCGATTTTAGAGTAGGATTTGTTGCTATGTGCATGTTGTTGTGTTAGATTCCCCTCTTCGATTCTAGGGGGTAAGATCCGCTATTCCTGTAGTTTTCTGGATCTTACGAGGAATTAGTACTTGTGTCTTCCTGTTGTATAGGTAGTGTTATTTTCCTTGCTCTTCTTTCTATCGTTCTTAATTTTCGTTCCATCTGGACGTCAAGTAGGTCACTATTTTCTGCGTTGGAAGTTGATATTGTGAGATTTCATTAAGTTTTTTTCCGTGATTTGGTTGTGGTATTTGTATATTTACGTTTTCAAGTTTTGGGAAGTTGTTGTAGCAAATATGGAGGTAGACACGGTAGAGGCTTACATTAAACAGGGTGAAAGGTTAGGACTTAAGGATGAGAAACTTTTTGACTATGTGGAGAAGTGTAGGGATAGAGAGGATAGAGCGAGAGAAAGAGAAGCTCGGAGAAAAGAAAGAGAAGCTCAGAGAGAAAGAGAAGAGAGAGAAAGAGTCCTAAAGGAGAAAGAGTTAGAAGTTCAGAGGGTGAGGGACGAGAAAGAGTTGGAGATGCGTAGACTTAGAGAGGGGAAAGAGTTGGAAATGCAGATACAGAGGGAGGAGAAAGAACTAGAAATTCAGAGAGAGCGAGAAGAGAAAGAAAGAGTCTTAAAGGAGAAAGAATTAGAAGTTCAGAGAGTGAGAGAAGAGAAAGAAAGAGTCTTAAAAGAGAAAGAATTAGAAGTTCAGAGAGAGAGAGAGAGAGAGAGAGAGAGAGAGAGAGAGAGAGAGAGAGAGAGAGAGAGAGAGAGAGAGAGAGAGAGAGAGAGAGAGAGAGAGAGAGAGAGAGAGAGAGAGAGAGAGAAGAGAAAGAGTCCTAAAGGAGAAAGAGTTAGAAGTACAGAGAGAAGTCTCTAGCATTTCAGAGAGAGAAAGACGAGAAGTCTCTAGCATTTCAGAGAGAGACAGACGAGAAGTCTCTAGCATTTCAGAGAGAGAAAGACGAGAGGGAACATGCTTTAAGAGAGAAGGAACTAGAGTGCCAGAGAGAGAAAGAGGAAAAGGATAGGGAGGTACAAATACAGTTAGCTCGAGATGCGGGATCTAGAGCAGATAGTGATTCAGTAGGCCGAGGCATACGGAATTTTCCTAAACTGCCGATGTTTAAAGAGTCCGTGGACTCTATTGACGCTGTTTTGTGCCGTTTTGAGTCTCATGCGCAGGCGTTGAGTTGGCCTCCTGCCAACTGGCCCGTTTTGCTTTCATCTGTGCTTGAGGGACAGGCCTTGAGTCTTTACCATAGTTTGACCGGTTCGGGGAACATAGAGTACGAGACTTTGAAGGAGTGTCTCTTGCAGAAGTTCCAGTGTAATGCGGAAGGTTTTAGAGAACGCTTGAGAGCTTGTCGGCCAGAGACAGGGGAATCGTTTATGTCGTTTGGCAAACGATTGTCCCATTTGCTCGTACGTTGGGTCGAACTGTCAAAGATCGACCACACGTACGAAGCATTGTTCGATCTCATGTTGGCTGAACAGTTCTTTGGTAGCGTTTCCAAGGATCTAGCGGTATTCTTGATAGAGCGTAACCTCAAAACTACGGACGAGTTAGTACATCACGCGGAGGCTTTTCGGATGGCGCATCCTACGAAAAACCTCGCGCGTAGGACCGAGACACCGCCAGTCGGGTTGGTCGCTGCTGACACGTCTGAGGGTTACCGGGGCATTAATACTTTACGTGGAGCCCAGCGGATTGACGGTAGAGGTACTTTGCGTTTTCGACGCGGTGATCGAGGTAACAGCAATGGCGGTAGCGATCCGTACGCACGTGGAGGGACTTCTTTGCGTGGGTATGGTCGTGGTCGTGTTGCGAGTTCGGACACGCAGTGTTTTTCTTGTCGGGGGTACGGGCACTTCAGTCGGAGCTGTCCGTACTACAGTGCAGGCGCGCAGTATGCTGGTTATCAGGAGCACGGCCATCTGGCGCATCAATGTCCTAATAATCCTGGTATGGTGGATGGGGCGGTGCAGCCCACTCACGTAGCCAGTTTTGCGGTCCCAGTCGGGGTGGAACCACAGCTGGGCGCAGTGTGTTCAGATGACGGAGGTGGTTGCCTACCGCTGGTAGACGGGGTTGTAAACGGATGTCTTGCTTCTGTTCTCCGTGACTCCGGTACAACGACCGCGGGGGTCAGACGTAGTCTAGTTAGGGCAGATCAGTTCATAGGTCAGACACAGGAGGTAGTTTCGTTCGGAGGGAAAGTAGAAGTTTTTCCTCTGGCGAAGATAGAGATTGACACAGAGTTTTTTTTTACAGGTAGTATGGTTTCGTGTGTCATCGACGAGCCAGTAGTTGATTTAGTTCTGGGTAACATGAAGGGGGTGCAGCCAGTCATCGCTAAAGTTGGATCGATTAAGCGAGCTCATGTTCCTAGCGGTGCAGTCGCGACGAGAGCTCAGAGCAAGCGTGCTCGTGGGCAGAGGGAACGTTATTTCCGTCCAGAAACAGGGAATCGATCAGCGGGCTTGGCCCAATAGTCGGGTTGGTATGAGACGGCATAGTTCTGTTGCAGACAGGAATGCCGCTCAGCACCCAATATTTAGGTAGTTCGGAGACTAGGATCTCGCGATTGTAGGTAGGTCGGAGACTGGGATCTCGCGATCGTGTGGGCAGTCGTTGGATCGATTTCATTTCTGAAGGTTTTAACGCGTTCGTTCTGTTTGCTGTCGCTGTGCGATCTTAAGTTGTGCGTTGAGGCGTAAGGGTGTATTTTTTTTTCTTGTATTCTAGGTAATTAAAGTTAGTCCTTTCCTGTTTTCGGATAATATTACGTCGAGTAGTCTTAAAAAGAAACTCGGTAGTTTTTTTTTTTTTTCCCGAGGAAGGAGGAATTGTGATGAAGCTCTATGCTAGTGCATAGTGCTCATACATTAGGATTAGTACGGTACGGTTTTTGTTAACGAGTAGGATTAGTACGGTACGGGTTTTGTTAACGGTTTGTTTGTGGTGGCACTCGACGCACGGGAAATCTGTAAGACATGGTTAGCACGGGATTTTTAGTGAGTTCTGTTTAGTGAGTTCTAGGCGGAAGCTGTGACTGTCAGAGGTCTAGATCGGTAGTGCGGGCTGTCTTGTCGTATGGAACGGTTGTGTTTGAGTTACCTAGCCCGCATTCCAAGACTCTAAAGCCTAGATTTCAGGTATGTTTCTATAAATGTAGTATTGATAGTTGTTTAGTTAAAGACAGTATGCGTGGTAAGATTAATGTGGTTGTATAGCGGTGTTCCGGTTTGGTTTAGTTATAGTATGTTTAGAATTCGGTGAAGTAACCGGTGTTTTTGGTATACAGTTGTTTATCGAGTTAGATGACTAAAGGAATATGAAGTGTGTATGTCTAAGCCGCTATGAAGATAGTACGTGGTTGGCTAAGCATAGTCTTTTCCAGTGTATAGAGTAATGTATAGCAAGAGTGTTAGGCTATAGTCTGTTTCAAGATAGTGACAGATATGGGGGTGATACGAAAATAGTTTATGAAGCACGTGTGTGTGAATGAACGTGTGAGTTATTTGTATCAGCCAGGTTACGTGACGTTTCTCATTGATCCAATATGTTGTGTGTTTAGCAAGTGTTACGTTGGGACTTTTGTCTATTCAAAGTTCTTGTAACAAGAGTGGAAAGACGGACGCCGAGACGTCGAGTCGCAGGTGGGACCTACGTGAGGTCATCCCTCCAGCTCTTCTGAGAGTGAGTCTGACTGGGGACCAAGACACCCAAGTCCAAGCGAGAAATGAGTACCGTACGAGAACAAGGACGTCCGTGCCCAAAGAGAGACAGGACGGCAACAAGCGTACGACGAAGGACTTTCACGCCTAGACGTGAGAAGGACCAACGTAACCAAGCAACAACATCAAACAGGTTGGAGGCAATGTGAGACTAAGACCTAACCTGGCAAAGATATTGTGATACGTGTGTGGTGTGATAATAGAACAGTGTATATAGCTGATAATCATTTAAGTCGTTCTTTTCATTTATAGTGTATAAAGGTTACTTTAGAAAGGGAGCCCGTGTGTTGTGTTTTACCGCATGAATGCGCCCGTCTGAGTCAGTGGCGGTGTATGCGTCTGTTGCGTGAGAGTCTGTGCGTACGACTGTGGGCAAGTCTGCGTGCATTACATGCATATATTACATGAAAGCATTAACCATCAGGGTTTGTTTAAATGCCCAGTGTTATGTTTGGCTCATCAGGTAATCAAAAAGTTTCGTTTTAAAGATTACAAGCGAGGCTATAGTCTTCAAATGTACAGGAATAGTGTTCAATACAAACGGTCCAGAGAAGGATAAACTAGTTTTAAAGAGGTCAATTATAGGCAGAGGTAGGGGTAAAGTATTGTTCCTTGAGGTCCGTTCGCGTTCTTGCTGTGGCATAAATTTGGTGTTTAGATACTGCGTGTCATGTTATTTAATATCTTGTGCATGAGGATGCATTTTTTGAAATTATGTTGTTGACGCAGGCCGAGAATGTTTAGAAGTCTAAATTTGTCTGAGTTAGGAATGGGCCGCGTATCTATCATTTTGACAGCTATTTTATATATAGAGTTTAACCTGTTCATGTGAACATTACTACAATCGTCCCACACTGTAAAGGCATAATCAACGTGAGACTTGATATGGGCATGAAAAAACAGTCTAGAGTATGTGTATCCGCTACTTGTCTAAGCTGGGACAACAGGAAAGTGTTTTTAGCAATGGTTTTACAGACTGTATTTATATGCGTCTCCCAACATAATTGTTCGTCAACGTGTATTCCCAAGAATTTACGCTCTGTGACTTGTTTTATCGGTTTAGCGTTCAGTTGTAAATGTAACGGCTGTGGTCGGCGTTGGTGTTTTTGTCGTGTAGTGATTAAAATACTCTTTGTTTTTTCCTGGATGAACAACCATATGATTCTCTCTACACCAGTCGGAAACCTCGCTGAGACTACTTTGTAAGCTAAGGTTAATGTCAGCTGTTTTTTACCCGAAACATGGAGGCTCGTATCGCCGGCAAACAGGTTGCAATTGACATCAGTGTTAGTAATATGCAAAGGCAAATCACTAATGAATATTATAAATAGAAGAGGTCCCAAGATCGACCCCTGAGGGACACCGTTGTTAACTTGTCCTTGCTTATAGTATTTTCTATGGATATATACCTTTTGTTTTCTGTCTTTTAGGTATGATCTAAAGAATGCTATGGCAGTTTCACTTATATGGTATGCTGCTAGCTTCTTTAAGAAAATGTCATGGTCGACAAGATCAAATGCTTTTTGTAGGTCTAAGAAAACAGCTCCAGACATCAGGTTTTTATTTATTGATTCCAGCCAGCTGTCTACAATGTGTGCCAGTGCTGACTGACATGAGTGTTTCGGTCTAAAGCTGGACTGATGAATATTTATTCAATTGCCCTTTTCTAGAAAATCGAGGAGGTGTTTTTGTATGTGTTTTTCAAGGGGCTTTGACAGGGCCGACAAAAGTGAGATAGGACGGTAGTTATTGACATCTTCAAGATCTTTTGATTTAGGGATTGGAATTACCTTGGCCTCTTTGAAAATAGTTGGAAACGTGATGTGTTTTATACAGAGGTTACAGATATAAGTGAGTGCCTCTACCGTATATGGTAGTAACATTTTAAGAATTTGGTTGTCTATACCATCCATCCCGGTAGACGTTTTGTTCGGCATGCTAGAGATAAATTTGCCGACTTCAGCGACGGTAATATCAGGAATGATAAATGTCTGCCGTATATTTTTGGGCTCACAGTATTTTTCCAGGACACTAGGAACTTGGTACTCTGCGTTACTACTTGCAGCTGACTGAGCAAGTCTTTCAGCTGTGCATGGGAAGTGGTTATTTAATATATCAGCTGACAAAATAATGGGATAGTATTTCAGGGGATGATTTACCCTTTGTTATAACGTTCAGGGCTTTCCACACCGAAGCTGTATCTTTTTTGTCCCTAATCATTTCCTGGAAGAACAGTTTTTTTTTACGCTCTCACGAAGTATTTAACACGATTGCGTTGTTTCTTATATTCATCAAACTGTTTTTTTTTCTTAAGTTTGTCTCTAAATGACATGGCCGGTTTGACATCTACTGTTAACCAGGGTGGCTGGGTAGAGTGCTTAACTCGTTTTTCTCGTATCGGCGCATGCTTATTTAGGACCCCAAGAAATAGATCCATCCAGTACGACAGGGCACTGTCAGGAGAAGAGTGGTTATACACGTCCCTGAACGGAGTATTGCGCTTATCCCGCAGAAAGTCGCCGTTATTAAATGTTTTGAAAGAACGATATTCAATTGTTTTATGTCTCTTTTTGTTCTCTGTGTCTAGTTTCATGGAGACTGTGTAACATACTGGGTTATGGTCACTGACAGCTAAGGAGGGAACATGTACATTTGATATTTTATCATCATTTGTCACATAAAAATCATCAATCATGGTTGAAGATGTACATGTGGTTCTAGTGGGGGTTTAAATTAACTGTTCTAAACCGAATAGTGCTGTTGTTGACGCCCATGCAGCATTGGACCCTTTAGATTTAGAAAGATCAATATTAAAATCGCCCAAAAGAACAACGTCAGCTTTATTTTGATTTACGCTATCCATCATTGCTACGAAGTCATCATACCAGTCCCAGCTGGCTGCGGGATTTCTATAAATAAAGCCAATGAGGACGGGGGGTGATTTAGATGTCTTCACTTCTACCCACAAGCTTTCCACTTGAGCTGACTCTAAGTCTTGTCGCCGTTTGAAGTTACCAAGTACTGAATTATGTATGCTTTATATAAGCTCAATAAAAGAATACTCCGTGAAGAATGACAATGTTTATCAAGCGCTTAGTCTAAGTTCAGCAGAATGTTTACGGTTTTCTTGCTTGGTTATGTCAACAAAAAATAACAAAGTCAGCAACTATAAAAGAAAACAAATGAAAAATGACTTGTCAAGGAACTATGCACTTTCACCTGCGATAAAGTTCATAATACACAAAGCTAATTTGACGACTTAAAAATAAGAAGAAAGAAAAACAAACAAATTTAAAGTCTAAGAAAATGATACAACTATAATAATTTAAAAAATCGATAAGTGAAAAAAGTATATTTAAATCGGGAAATGATAATAGCAGATTGAAAATTACTGTCAATAAGAGAGAGAGAGAGAGAGAGAGAGAGAGAGAGAGAGAGAGAGAGAGAGAGAGAGAGAGAGAGAGAGAGAGAGAGAGAGAGAGAGAGAGAGATTTAATGATTCAATGATTCAATGAAGCTTTATTTATCAACGGTTGAGGCATTGACATCGTCATAGACATAGCCATTTTTCAAACCTGCCTTTGCTACTAAACTACGAGACAAAATACCAAAAAACTAAGTATATAGTTAAATGTAAATGAAACAAAAACATTGCTGGTTTCGGGAAAGAAAGTCCCATGACAATCTCACACACCTAACCTGACACACACACACACACACACACACACACCATCACACACGCACACACAGAGTTTGTAATTGGGAGCATACATAATCAGATGTACAGGGCAGTATATATTTCACAACGTAATGATCACGACTGCTTCGAGAAGTACTTGAAGAGACTGAGTTTGAAACGGGCTAGAGAGGAAGCGGATTTTACATAATCAGGAAGCGTGTTCAAAGTCTGCGTTCCCGCGAATGACAAACTAGATTTGTATATATCAATTCTTGTTCTGGGGACTAAGAAAAGTTGCCTAATATTACCAAGCCTAGATTCCGACTTAGAGAAAAGAGTTGTGATATATTCTGGTATTTTCTGTTTCCACACTTTGAACATAAAAATAGCCTTATTGTATTTGAAGTGGTCTTGCAGCGGCAGAAATCCTATTTTGGCGAGTTTTTCTTCTGTTGTGAGTCGTGGGTCAGGAAGGATTAACTTTGTTGCCCTTCTGTGTAACGAGTTGAGTCTCTTCAAGTGGACTTCACTGCATCCATCCCACAACGTTGACGCGTAATCAATATGAGAACGTATGTGAGCATTATAGAATAGTTTGCGCGTGTCCGAGTCGGTGTAATATTTCAGTTTGGACAACATGAAAAGATTTTTGGCTACCGTTCTGCATAAAGTGTCCGTATGAGCCTTCCACTTAAGCTGACTGTCAATTGTAATCCCTAGTAGGCGGTGTTCATTAACGTGTTCTATTTGTCTGCCCTTTAATAAAAGATTAAGTAACAGGGGTGCTAACTGGTGTTTTTGACGAGTGGCGATTATCATAGATTTGGTTTTAATTAGATGAACAATCATAGAATTCCTGTGACACCATTCAGACACTTCATCAAGACTATGCTGCAAGTTGGAAGAAATTACTTGTATGTCTTTGTTAGTCATATGAATGGAAGTGTCATCAGCAAAAAGATCACATTGTACGTTCTTGCAAGTTATATGAAGTGGCAGGTCATTGATGAATAGACAAAATAATAAGGGACCAAGCACGGATCCTTGGGGAACTCCATACTTTATATCTTTTATAGAAGAGTAAGATCCATTCACTTGAACTTTTTGTTTACGATCAGTTAGGTATGATCTAACAAATGCAACTACTTCTGTACTATTCAAGTATTTCTGAATCTTTGTCATTAGAGTGGTGTGATCGATTAGGTCAAAGGCCTTTTTAAAGTCTAAGTAAACGACACCTGTTATCTGGGATTTGTTCATACCGTGGAGCCATGCGTCAACGAGGCGCGTGAGTGCTGTGTGGCACGAGTGTTGTGGGCGAAATCCGGATTGAAAGGGGTGCAGGAGCTTGCGGTTTTCTAAGTAGGCAAGCAGGTGTTTGTGGACATGCCTTTCAAGCGGCTTTGATAGAACTGATAATAATGAAATCGGTCGATAATTGTTAGGGTCAGAACGATCTTTAGTTTTTGGAAGTGGAATGACTTTAGCGTATTTTAGTTTGTTAGGGAAAGTATGTTGCTTGATACAAAGGTTGTAAATGTACGTAATAGACTCTACTATGTACGGCAGGGATAACTTAAGTATTTGCGGGCTGATGTCATCAGGCCCCGAAGACTTTTTATTTGGTAGTTTACTAATGAGCAAACCCACCTCATGAACTGCTAGCAAGGGAATGCTGAAGGGGTCTGTGTCCTCTGTTATGTGTTTACAGAATTCAGAAAGCAAATTAGAACATTCATACTTACTGCTATTAATTGAGGCATTTAGAGTTTCAGCGACTGAAAGAAAATGATTATTAAAAGTTTCTGCAGTAAGACTGCTGGGAATGGTTGTTGATGTGCCAGGGGAGCCTTTAGTTAGAGTGTTTAATAGGCGCCAGATAGTGGAAGTATCCTTACTGTCTTTCACTGTGTCACAGACTAACCTTTTCCTTGCCTCTCTGATCATGTACTTAACACGGTTACGTTGTTGCTTAAATTCAGGAAATAGTTTTTGACTACGCAGATCATCTCTGAGCGCCATCGCTTGCATTATTTCTGGGGTTAACCATGGAGGAAGAGTGTTTGATTTAACCCTCCTCTCACGAAGGGGTGCGTGTTTGTTTAATACAGTTAGAAAAAGAGTGTATCAAATAGAAAGGGCAGTGTCCGGGTCATTGGAGAGAAGTACATCGTTGAACGGATTATTATTTAAATCAAATAGGAATTTATTATGGTTAAAGTTCTTGAATGATCGATATGTTATGGTTGTATGGCCGTTCTTTTTTGCTTTTGGAATCTTTTTTGACCATGAACAAACAACTGGATAGTGATCACTAACACTTAGATTTGAAACCTCAACATTACTGACGGCTTTGGGTTTATTAGTGTATATGTGGTCTATAAGTGAGGACGTATTCTGAGTAATTCTGGTGGGCGATTTTACTAACTGGACTAGACCAAACAATGAAGATATTGTATCCCACGCAGTGTGATTCTTAAGGAAGTCTATATTAAAATCTCCCATGAGAAGAAGGTCAGCCTTTCTTTTGCACGCTCTGTCAAGGATCTGACTAAAATGGTCATACCATTCAAAAGTGGCGGCAGGGTTTCTGTAGAGGAATCCAACTAGTAGCGGTGTCGATTTAGGGCATTTCACTTCCAGCCACAAACACTCTACGTCTGCTGTTTCCAAGTCCAAGCGTCTATGGACTAAATGCTGAATGGAGTTGTGAATGTAGACAGCGATGCCTGTTTGACCTGGGGACGAGGGATCTCTCCTAGTCAAGGAAAAAGTAGGAAAGAGAGAGAGAGAGAGAGAGAGAGAGAGAGAGAGAGAGAGAGAGAGAGAGAGAGAGAGAGAGAGAGAGAGAGAGAGAGAGAGAGAGAGAGAGAGAGAGACAGACAGACAGACAGACAGACAGACAGACAGAGACAGAAACAGAGAGAGACAGAGAGAGAGAGACAGAGAGTGAGAGATAGAGAGTGTTTGTCCTTGCTAAACTGCAACATTAAAACCAAAATTAAAACATAGTTTTGTCTGTTTTGTGTAGTCGTTTGCCTGTGGGATAGCTCAGTTCTCTTAATGTTTAAATTGCACAGCTTTTTCATGACACCTTTTGCCTGAGGAAAAGACTGCAAGCAGCATATAGGGCATGACAGCTGGTTACAGGCCTATTCCTGCTTGCTGTCACCAGAGAACAGGGTCAATGAGGATGCCTGGGTGTTGTCTTTTTGGCTGCCCTGAGATACACAAGGAAATGGTCTTGAGTCTGAAAGCTTATTCTTCATCAGTGCTATGGACTAATCCTGACACCACCGACATGTTAGGTACTTCATTTTCAGGCAGCGCATCTCATTCGGCATTTTGACACAGATTTTCTTTTTTTGATTCAAAGAGTTGTATGCTTTTATGCTTGTCGTCTGCTTTAACCCTCATTGTAAGGATTTTTAAAGACAAAACCAACAACAGAAAAAAAAAACGATCCGCTGGTGGTGATGATAAAGATGATGACGCAGGGTACAATGGAGACGACAAAAATGACTCAAGATAAGACTTAATTCACACGCTAATAACCGCCTTTAACTGCCAAACAGATTTGTTTTAATGTTTATCCCGCTTTCTTCGAGTAACTTCTTGATAATTTTCTTTTTGTATGGGGAACTGTGTTTTCATTCAGCCATGACGCCCTACAGCAGCAGATGGATCGACCTTGATAATTCAAGAACCTGTCGGCGCCAAGCAAATCTGGCACTACCCTTGAATTATCATGGTCGATCCATCTCCTGCAACAGGTGCATAATGTTAGATGACCACTCCAAATTTGGGAAATAAGCGCCGGGCTGAATGAGTTAACGTAACATTAATTTGACCCCGGTTTTGTCATCAGCCAGACGTGATATCTTTCGACTATCTTAGACTCCTACTGTCGGAGGCACATGCACACTGGCGAGAAAAAGAAATGTGACAGCATTTGTAGCATGGGAAACACTCCAGTCTTTCCGATGATTCGAACGACGTCGAATTCATTTTGCTCGTAAGTATAATGTCAGCAAGGGCACACATCCCCGGTCACGTGGAGGCTTTTGAGGATGTATGCCTCTTGCGTTTAAAAGTTGCTCATTGTAATGCAGCAATGAATAGGTTAATATTGATTATGTATGTGATTTTGTTTGATAGTTCAGTCAAAGGTAAATCAGACTCAGATTTTAATGGAAAGGTTTTTGGGTTTTAAACTCTTTTTTTTTTTTTTTTTTTTTTTTAAATGATGATACTTCAACGGTCTGGGTTTCATGTACATGTCTCGACCTTTCACTCATCGCGAAGGAAACAAAAATTAATGATGTAGGTTTGTAAATATTCTTTCTGTTTTATGTTAATTTAATTTCAAATGGTTAACCCTTATAATTCGGAATACACCATTGTGTGAAATAGGTTTGACTATACTTTAATGGATTGTTCATAATGACCGCCGGTCGGTTACATTGAGTGATTGTGATTGGTTTCTTATTTTGTGTCGCTTTTGTTGTCTGAGTAAAAATGCTTTGAGAGTTCAAACGTGTGTTCATTTTAAACTGTCGTTTGATTGAATGCTAGTGTGTTTGTTTGTTTGTTTCTATTTTGTTAGTGCTTCATCTCTTTGTTTGTTGGTTTCTTTCTTTGTATAAACGTTTCTCTGTCTCTTTTTCTCTCTTTATCTGTCTGTCTCTCTCTGTGTGTCTATGAGTATGTCTGTTATTTGAACAGTGTTATCAATTGTCTGCAAGCATTATGTTTTAGTTATATGTATGTACATTTATATTCTATGTATATCTTCTTGTGTGTAGAGAGTCTTGTAGTTGTTAGCGACGTCAGGTTTGCAAAATGGCTGTGTCGATGATGTCAATGCCTTAACCGTTGTGTAATAAAGTTTCATTGATTCTCTCTCTCTCTCTCTCTCTCTCTCTCTCTCTCTCTCTCTCTCTCTCTCTCTCTCTCTCTCTCTCTCTCTCTCTCTCTCCCTCTCTCTCCTGACGTGCGCAGTCACGTGGAAAAAATGGAAGATATAGTCTCTAGCCACAAACTCCTTCAGCTCGACAATCAGCTCAACGAGTCACTGCCTGAGGAAACGAGCGCCCCTCCCCCTCTCACTGACGGCGCTAAGGGGATTACCGATGGTGGCGGTGTAAACCATGCTGCCGCGGGTGTTGAAGTGATCCCAGTAAGGATTACCCCTCCGAAAACCGTCAGCTCGTCAAGTACCCGGAAGGATCAGGCCTTTGGCGGTGTGCTGATAACGGTCCACGCGCCCCCGAAAGAGGTTGAGTAGCAAGCGGAGATCAACGGTGCAGATGATCGTGACCATGCTGAGAGTAACGGTAATCGAATTAACGGCGAAAAAACACAAACCCTCATCCGCCCTCCTCCAAGCGAAGAGATCCTCACACATCATGTCATGGCGGATACCACAACCCTCGTTATAGGATGCTCTGTCCTGCGTAACGTGAAGGGAGAGAAAATGACAATGTGCCAGGGTGAGAGGGTGCAAAATCATTTCTGTGTCGGGCCTGCAAACCTCCCATGAAGCAGGCGCCTTCACCCCGCGTCCACCTTCCACGTGGGGGTGAACGACTGTACGCAGCGGGAGATCACCAGCCAGCAGTGGGAGAAGCTGGTTACAACCTGCAAAACGGCATTCCCCAAAGCACGAGTCCAGGCCTCTTCCATCTTGCCTGCTGGGCAGAGAAGAAATTCGCGTTTAAATCAGCATATCTTCCCGTCCAACGCCAACCTGTGCCACGTGGCGAAGAAGCTGGGCGCTTCCTTTATAGACAGCACCGGCATCTTTCACACGTCAAATGGTCTACCTCGCAAGGCGCTGTACCGAGTGGACAACAAAGGCCAGCTTGACCCTATCCACCCGTCCCACGTGGGCACGCGGAGGCTGGCCGGTAACATCAAATACGGCGGGGACGTGAAGATGGCCACCGAACAACCTCTCAACGGGACGCTACATCTCCTAATGTAACAACCGCTAAGCAGCTTTACTCAGACATTGCTGCGCGGCGGGCACCGGTGGGCTTGTCATCCGCTGTTCAGAAGCACCATCAGCAACAGCAGCCAAAACAGCGATGCCCACAACAGGAGCAAAATGAACTACAGCAGCGGCAACTGACGACAACAAGAACAGCGTCAGCCTCCGCAACAGCAACAACAGAATCTACAAGAGCAGCACCTACAACTAGAGCCCATTCAGGAGCATCAAGATACATCAGTTGTTGCCCCGACTGGCTGCATCAACAGCAACTGATGTATCCGCCTGCGACACCGTGGTATTACCAACCTCTCCTTTTGTTCATTGGACTAATTACCCACCATCTTCCGTTTCCCAGCAACCAGGAAATGGAACGTATGTCACTACTACCCGAGCTAACCAGCGTCCATTATCAGTGGCGCCCAGTGGCATTGTTCTGGATGCGCTGGAGAGTGGAAGTGGTAGAGTGAGGGAGGCCGGAAAGGAGAGAGTTGCAGTAGTCAATGCGAGATAGAATGAGAGAGACAGCAAGTTTGGTGGCAGCTTCGGTGGTGAGGTATTTTCTGATCTGACTGATGCGGCGGAGGTGAAAGTAGCATGCCTGGGCAGTGGCGGAGACGAAGCTGGTCATGGTAAGAGGCGGAATCAAGAATAACGCCAAGGTTTTTGGCCGAGTCACTGAGGGAGATGGGGGTGCTGTCGAGTTGAAGGTGGAGAGAGGGAGGGAGCTGGGAAAGTTTCTGGCGAGTGCTTACCAACATGGCTTCCGTTTTGTCGTCGTTCAGAACTGAACTGAACATCTGATACGTGTGCTACACCACAGTCACTATATAGACAGCTTGCGTGGCATTCATACGTGGATACACTACTAATCAAAAGCGATCTTCATTTGATAACGCTGTGTTGGACACCGTTTGTGACGTTTGATACGAGGTGCTATAACTTCAGCCGCGTTTTACTGCGTTGACACTTTATTCTTATTCTCTTTTTTATATTTCTTGTATTGTGTTGCACTTCAATTGTAAGAATTAGAATTCAACATGATCCATAATGCACACAGGAAGCCTTCAAACTGGTCACTTGAACATCTGCCATCTTTTAAACAAGGTGGCCGATTTGAATGTTTTTCTAAACTCGTCTGAACCATTCCACCTGTTTGGTCTTAGTGAGACGCGACTTAACTCTGGGGCTTCACATACCTAACTTTAGCATCACTCGACGTGACCCTCGTGTACTTGGTCAAACTGGGCATAACTCAATCCAACATTTAGTAAAAAGGCGTGAGGACATAGAAACTCCGGAATTTGAGTGCTTTGGTTGGAATTTAGGGTTCCAAAACTAAACCCGTCTTCATCGGCTTTTGTTATCGTAACCCATCAGCCAAGTTTGATTGGTACGATGAGTTTTTGCATGCAGTAGAAAAAGTTGGCTTACCTAACTGTGACGCGTTGCTACTAGGCGACTATAACATAGATATGTTGAAGCCCCATACCGCATGGGATTGCATCACCACACAAACAGGCTTAGAACAATTAGTTTTGGCCCCTACTAGGATCACAAAGACAACCGCAACACTCATTGATCACATTTACACCATCCGTCCTCTTAGTGTATTCAATGTTAGTGTTCCTGACCTCAGCATCAGTGATCACTTTCCTACTGTGTGTTCATGGTCAACAAACTGCCAGTGCATCGTAAGAACGGGCACACAACTATAACGTATCGCTCATTTAAACAGTTTAATCAATCTACTTTTCTAGCAGACCTTGACTAAACACCATTTAATGTCGTTAGTAACGAAAATGACCCTGAAAAGGCTCTGGCTGTTTGGTATGGACTCTTTATAAGAGTACTTAACAAACACGCCCCTTTGCGGCAAAAGCAGCGAAAAAAAACCCCACACGTTACCTCCTTGGCTAACACAAGAAATAATCAAAGCTATGAGATTGAGAAATGACTTAAGGAGACACAAGCTATTTAACGAATGCAAAAAAAACAACAACAACGTAACCGTGTCAAGTCTATGGTACCTTGGGCTCAAAAGTCTCTCTTTGAACGAATGATAAAAGAAGACAGAGATACTGCCGCACTCTGGCGCGCGGTTAATCTCGTCACCCGAGGAAACAGCAAAAAAATCGTCAGCAATTCATTCTAGCACTGCAGACACTTTTAATAAACAGTTTTGTCTGTTGCCGAGTCAATCATACCCTCAAGCGGTAACGCGTCTTACACATGCCCGGAGGCCCTGCTTAACTTCTGTAAGCAGAAGACTAAGGACAACCCCCCCCCCCCCCCCCCTTCACAATACTGCCTCTAGCTGTGTATGAAGTAGGAAAACTGATCGGGTCACTGAAAAACAACAAAATCATCGGGACCTGACGAGATCAGCCCTCAAATCCTGAAACTGTCCGTCCCCTATACAGTAGAATCGTTAAAGTATATTTATAACTTATGCATCCAACAAAATATGTTTCCATCAGAACTGAAGCAAGCCCAGGTTATCCCTTTGCCTTAATCAAAAGATCTGTCTTATGTTAATAACTATAGACCCATTTTAATATTATCCAGCCTTTCCAAACCTCTTGAAAGACACGTGCACAAACAACTTTATCAATATTTGGAGAGTCGCAGTCTTTTGCACGTATTTCAGTCCGGCTTTCGCCCCAAGCATTCTTGCCACACGGCACTGACAAGACTTATTGATGCGCGGCTAGCATCCATGAATAACCCCCAAATAACTGGGTCGATCTTTATTGATTTTAAGAAAGCTTTTGACCTTGTAAATCATAACATTCTTTTGTCAAAACTTCAAGCGTATCTCTGCAATGCTGATGCTGTCTCATTGATTACTTCATAGTTAAGCGGAGGGAAGCAAAGAGTACTGTTAAATGGATCCTACTCCTGGTGTGGTCTCGTCAAAAGCGGCGTGCCTCATGGCTCTGTCCTCGGGCCATTGCTGTTCTGCATATTTTTCAAAGACCTTCCACTGCATAGTAGTTGCAGCGGTATTTCTTGTGACATGTTTGATGACAACTGCACACTACACACTCCTCACAAAAATGTAGCTGCAATTTGCACGCGTCTGCAGGAAAAACTGCATGAGGTCACCGATTGGTCTTATTCCAACTCCATGTCCCTGAATCCTTCAAAAACAGACTGCATGGTTATAACCACACGTCAAAAGCACCAGCTATGCCCGCTCTCTCTTAGTCTGTCTATAAACGGCAGCACAATGGAGCAAGTATCACACCACCGCCACTTGGGGGTCACTATAGATGATCAGTTTAAATGGCAACTGCATATTAACAATGTGTTGCAAAAGAGTCTCCAGAAGTCTGTATATGTTGTCAAATTTGAAAACAATTACTGACACAGATACGCGTCTTCTGTTCTACAATGCTCATGTCAAATCGGACATAGACTATGCATCAACAGTGCGGGATGGTTCTAGTGATGTACATTTGAAGAGGCTGAACTCCCTACATAGGAGAGCTGCTAAGCTTATATTTCCCGATCCCGAACTCTCAACTGACGAAAAACTTAAAACTTTAAAAATGCTCCCTCTATCCCATCACTTTCAGTTCAATAAAGGTGTATTGATGTACAAACTGGACAAGCAATCATGTCAATTGTACTTGAGTTCTTTTTTTTATCAGAACGGATATCTGTAGCTTCTAGACATGGACAACAATTCAAAGCACCCCTGCCGCGCCCCTGCCGCGTATTGATTTATTCAAAACCAGTTTGTTATTCTCGGGAAGTTCATTCTGAAATGTCTTTTCTGCAGAAATCAGAAACGCAAAGACGCTCACCTCATTAAATTTTAGGGTCAGCATCTTCAAACACCTAGAAACTCTGACGTAATCTAATCATTACAGGACAGAGATAACTTGCGCGTGTGTTCAGGTGTGTGAATGCGCGTGTGTGTGAGTATGTTTGTGTGAGTATGTTTGTGTGTGTGTGTGTGTGTGTGTGAGAGAGAGAGAGAGAGAGAGAGAGAGAGAGAGAGAGAGAGAGAGAGAGAGAGAGAGAGAGAGAGAGCGTCTCTTTTGTTTTTTTCTATATACTTTGGACCATAATATCTGAGTGCCAAGAGTACATTGAATACTGTATGTACTGTGTAAAATGTTTTTGTCTTCATATATGTGTACGCGATATTTTGGGCGCGCGGTAACGTGTGTGTGTGTGTGTGTGTGTGTGTGTGTGCATGTTGTGTGTGTGTGTGTGTGTGTGTGTGTGTGTGTGTGTGTGCGTGCATGGTGTGTGTGTGTGTGTGTGTGTGTGAGAGAGAGAGAGAGAGAGAGAGAGAGAGAGAGAGAGAGAGAGAGAGAGAGAGAGAGAGAGAGAGAGAGAGAGAGAGAGAGAGAGAGTGAGAGAGAGAAAGAGAGTCACACTCACACAAACACACACAAACACACACCAAACACAAACGCACTCCTTCCACACACACACCCCACCCCACCCTTCCCCTATGACACACACATACACGCACACACTCATACATACACGAGCTCGCTCACACACGTAGTCATAATGAAAACACTGAATATAAGAAAACATATTCTTTTCTATACAATGAAAACACCGTCTGAATATAAGAAGACATCTTCTTTCCTATACAGGCACTCTGATGCGCGGCTACGGTTTTCACAATTCTTTTTTCCTGATAATAAAACACATTTTTTAGGAGCATTTTGCAATGAACCTCCTACACTGCCAGCGTCTCAGTAGACCCATCACGCAAAAGTCGATAGGGCCTATGCCGGCCGCAGTTAGCCCGCGCACGGATGTGCGCGGGCTAACAGCGGGCGGCATGGGCCCGATCGACTTTTGCTTGCAGGGTACTGGTGTCTCGGAAAGAATGACCTACTGCCGAATGATCCTGTCTGACCGAGGCACGCGGATATGAATGAAGTCAGGGAGAGGAGTAGATTCTTTGGAGACCCTGCTTGTGCGGGTTGTGATGAAGAATGACGGATCTCTTCAAAGTTGTAATTAATCTGGCGATAGCCTCTTGATTGCCGGGGCACTAACGTGCTCCGGTAGTCAAGGGGTTATAGCAAGAAAACAAACAAACGAAATCAAACCAGCAAGGCAAAACAGCACCACTAATAAACCAACCAACCAAACACACCAACAACTTACCTAACAACCTAACCAAACCAAAGCAAACAAATCAACCAACAAACAAATACAACAAACCAAAGTGCATGCACCAATTCCCATGCAAAAACGCAGGAGAAAAAAAACCAAACGATTCTTCATTGTATCTGTACAAAACCTATCTTTCTGGTCTTGTTTGAGACAAGGCAGCGAACTGCTGATGAACGACTTTTGTTCGTGGACATAACAATATGATACACTTATCTCCCTTCTTTTTCACACAAATCGATCTCCTGTAAGTGTGGTGCATTCAGTGTAGATCTACCACCACCACCATCACTATCACCATTACCACCGCCATATCACTACATTCACCACCACCACCACCACCACCACCAGCACAACATCACCCTTCTCTTCTCTTGTTGCATAGGTCGATGGCCGGTCAAATTCAGGCATGATAACCTGCATATGATTAACGCTGTTTCATTGCTTTCTTGTTGTTGTTCCTCAAGAGCAAACATATCAAGCTGCCATTAACCCTTCATCGCTACTGGCGACATGGACACCGCCTGACGGGAAAGACACGTAACTGCGATAACATTTCATTGACAGAGCGTTTAACACATATTCAGGCACAAGGTTTAAATTGACTGGTTTGAGTGTTTGTATAACGAAACGAAGTGAAATATTAAAAGGATCAAAGAACAGGTGCGCAGACTTTTTTTTCTTTAATGTCCCTGCTACAAACCTTAACCCGTTCACTGCCACTTGACACAGAGTGTGTTTTGCAATCTTCATTAATTACCCCCCCCCCCCCCAAAAAAAAAAAAAAAAAAAAAAAAAAAAAACAAAAAAAAAACAAACAAAACAAATCACAAAGAACAAAAAAAAAAAAAAAAAAAAAAAACAAACCCAAGATGCCCCAGGAACATAGATTCAAAGATGTGTCCTCAAGAGGCATAGATCTTCATGAGCCCCCGCGATGCGGGGGCTCATGAGGATCTATGCCTCTTGCAGTTGCGTGCGTTCAATTTTTTCCTCGACACTCAACGGGTTAAGAGATTAGATCGGCCATGATAGTTTAAGAATAGCGTGTGGGGAATCGTCCTCTCAGTGCCGTGGTACACCCGATGTAATGCAAAGCAATGCAAGACAATACCACACAAGGCTTTACAATATTATTCTTTAATAATCAATCATACTAGGGGGATTCGTCAGCTCCACAACGCACACACACACACACACACACACACACACACACACACACACACACACACACACACACACACACACACACACACACACATTACTGGTTTGAAATAAGACATGTTGTGGCTGTAGATCAGTTCTCAATACACTTGCCCCAGGAGAACGAGTTCACGACGCACACGTGCAGCAGAAGGGAACAATGCCTTTCGCTGACAATGACCACATTTTATCCGTATCTCTGGACGGCTAGAGTTCTTTGGTCAATCAACCAAGGCTGCAGAAACATGGTGTGCGTCAACTAGCAGTTAAAGGGCTACATTAACACCCGCCAGTGCAAGCGCACGCAAAATTATGTCTTTGAAAGCAGAGTAAATTCAACACCGACAAATCCCACCATTTCAAGGAACGCGGATATCAATGTGGTCAGCAAGAGACAAAGAACATCATGAGCCCCTGCAAATGCTGGGGCTCATGAGGTTCTTTGCCTCTTGCGGTTGGGTGGTGTTCGCATCTGTTCACGTTTCCCAGGCAGTGAAGGGGTTACATTTTTAAGCATTCAGGTCGAGCATGTCAATCAGATTCTTCAACCTCGTGTACCGAAGCCCGCGCGCGTGCCCACGTCTGTGTCGCCAAAGACGGTACACTGCACCAGTCACCACCGCTGCCAGCACGCTAGCGAGGACGGAGATGAGTACGATTTCGTATGTGCTGAAATCCTTTCCTGCACCACTGGTGTCCGTTTCCACAGGACACTGCGGCCATATTCTTATACTGTCATTTTTGCACAATATTGGATCGTTGTCGACGTCCTCCATCGGGGACTGTCGGTAGAGTTCCTTCCAAGCACCGTCAAAAGGTTTCCACGCTCCACTGTAAGGGTCATCGGTTGGGTACGGCTGGCCGGGCAGTATTGACCACATGCCGACGTTGAGAGCTTCGCGCAAAATATCTGTAAATGCGTGTTGCAACGTATCGCAAGTTTCAGGAGATGGACACGCTTTTTGTTTTAGTATATCTTCGGCGCATTTTCGAAGTTCCTCCTTTCCTCTTTCAGTAAGCAATCCAAATCTAGAACTTTCTGAAGTGCAGCGATACGCAATGTCATTAGTTAAAAATGAAATGATTTTGGATTGATCGCTGGCATTACAGCATGCTGCAAACTCGCGGGACTCAAGACGTCTGAACACTTCATACTGGAAGGTGGTGGTAGGGTCAACTGTCCTAGGAGCAGAGTATTTCATCACCTGTTCATACTGACTTTCATTTATCCTTTTGAACACGACGATTCCACCTTCTCGCATCACGTCAAGGGAATATGCCTCATCTGTTTGTCTGCCTGTCCACCACACACATTCACCAATGTATGAATCATTGTAAGCGACAAACACGCTAATCTTGTCTTTTCGGCTCCTGGCAAAGTTCATTAGCTCTTCTGCGCACGAGTACCCAATTTCTGTGACGTTTGAACACGGGATGTAGTGGGAATACACAAAGACAATTGGCCATTCCTCTCCGATAGATATTCTTTCATTGAGCTTGAAATTATCAACAAGACAGTCAATATGCCCATAATCAATTGCCATTATCTCGCCATGTAAAGCGTGTTTCGGATCGTTACTGCAGGTTTCATTGTTTAAGAAAAACACTGCTCGCTCGGTATTTTTAGCCAGAAACAACGTTGGAAGTTCCTCCCACCTCTTAGACGGACACTTTTGTTGACGTACTTCTGATGGCTTGGCAACAAACACCACTATAAACTGGTTTGTATATTTTGGCAGTCTTTTCTTGTTCTTTTCTATTTCTCCATAACGCACCATTAGATCAAAGATATGTGCAACGTCTTCTGCTGTGACGTTGCTGAGATCTGGAGGATCCAGTATCAATGGGAACCGAACTTCAGTGTAACACGGCTCTTTATCAGCGATGACGGCGATAACCACGATGGCAACTAATCCAGTGACTACGGCAGACGGCGTCATGTCGGACAGGAAAACCCTACGGTGAAACAGTAGTTGGTTGAGTCCATGCTATTCGTAATACTAGACCTTAAAATAATAATAATATAATAATAATAATAATAATAATAATAATAATAAGAAGAAGAAGAAGAAGAAGAAGAAGAATTTAAACATTTAGGGTGTAACGTCTTTAGGAAAAGTGACTTGAAAGACGGGGTAACGAATGAGGTCTAAACAAATGTTGACCCATCTGGATCCTGAAAATCTATGCCTTTTCCTCCTACTTTGGGCGTGCATGCGCGCTCGTGTATGTGTGTGTGTGTGTGCGTGTGTGTGTGTGTGTGTGTGTGTGTGTGTGTGTGTGTGTGTGTGTGTGTGTGTGTGTGTGTGTGTGTGTGTGTGTATGTGTGTGTATATGCGTTCATGCGTCGATGTTGCCGGCAGAGCATCGTCATTGGGTTGATAAATGCGCTTAGTGTGATCGTATAATTTCGATGACACAATACTTCCTAAACAAACAACTAATCGTGTGGTCAATATACATGTATGTTTCCTCTACTAGCAACTGACCTTGTATTCAAAAGGTGTCGGACACAATAGTCTTAAGTCTCGATCCAGCAAAGTAGCAAATTGCGATGGTGTCGATCAGTTCACTGTCCTGACGAGCGACTTCAATATCTCTGGTTATTGCATTGTTCGTATCAACATATTATCAAGCACTCTCACCACCCTTTTCAGATGTGTTTGCGAAATGTCCCTAACACAACACATAGGCCACTGGGCATAGACCCTAACACACAGGCCAAAAGATAACCATAACACACACTTAGAACAATACACCCCTATCAGTTGCATGAGTGAGCTAAGTCTTGCGCCAGCCAATCATGCACATTGACACAGGTTTAAAAGTATGTTGACCCCTTCCCGGCCAGAAGACGCAGATTAGTTTTTTCTTGAAGTCTTGGTTAATTCAAAGCGAAAGAGCAATCCAAGTTATTTAGCAACAAAGTGACCTCAACAAGAGGTGTAGATCCTCATCAGCCCCAGCGACAGCGGGGGCTGATAAGGATCTATGCCTCTCGCAGTTGGATCGTGTTCAGATTTAGAAAAAGAGTTAATTCATCGCGAAACAGCCTAAGCCGTCCACGTTGCACAGATCAAAAGTGACATAACCAAGAGGTATAGATCCTCATGAGCCCCCAGCAAAGGCGTTAACTCATGATACTTCTCGCAGTGGGTCTCAGTTCACGCTTACTTGGCAGAGAAGGGGTTAAGCAAGTCACAGGTTCCAAACTGCCTTCGTAGTCACCCTAATATGCGCTTGCTTGTTATAGTATTATCTGTCTACCCACGGTCACTGTTACCTGCAAACTAATTTTCACTGATTAGAAACGATCAATTGACAAAGAGCGTTTGTATCATCGTGTCCTATCAGCGGATATGCATGAGTTTTGCCATCAGTGTCTTTCCTCCATATCCCGCTAGGAGATTAACCCTTTCAGTGCCGAGAAAATGTGAACGTCACCAAACTGCACGAGGTGTAGATCCGCAGATGCGGGGGCTCATGAGGATCTATATTTCTTGTTGTGCCCAGTATGTACGTTGTGGCTTTTGGTTGAATGAACAAAGATTTCAGAAACAAATATATGCGTTCAGTGGCAGGGAACGAGTTAATGAATTTTGCATGGGAAAAAAACTCGTACATACACTAATTTTACATCAGCATGTACGTATATACTATATATCAACACACACATACAACTTTATCATACAATACAAAATTTCACATGTCACTGTCTTGTAATTATTTCAAGACCTTACGGGTCAATCTAAGAGAAAGATAACAAAAGGATCAAGTCAATATTAAATTTAACACACACACACACACCTTTATCATACAAGCAAAATATGGCATGTTCCTGTTTTGTTGTTGTATGCCAAGACCTCGAGGGTCAATATAAGAGATAGATAACACTAAGATTAACTCATGCATTTCCCAAATTTTGGAGGCGTCATCTAACGACTATGCACCAGTTGCAGGAGATGGATTGACCATGATAATTCAAGGGTAGTGTCAGATTAGCTTGTCAAAATATGTTATACTGCGCACACAACCTATCGCACAAGCAAAATATCCAGAGTGATATCGTCTTGTTGTGGGTCAACATAAAATGAAGATTAAAAAGCACCATTCGACATTATCTTTAATTTGCTGTTTAAAAAAAACACAAACACGACAATACCACATTTGATTTGCTACATTTAGTTTGCTGTTTCTGAAAAATTACAATCAGCAATTTGACACGAGCACAACTGCGTGTCCTTGCGATACAAAGGAAAGCAGTCGATGCCCGTTGCATATTAAACTACTTCCGAATGCGAACGGCATAGATCCTCATGAGAATTTATGTCTCTTGCTGGCAGCACTGTATGACCATGTGCATTGGACAGGTGGGGCTAGGGGGGGGGGGGTGGTGGTGGCCCGAGGCTTTGAATTTCGAAATAGTGTTAACCCTTTCGATTTCGCTGGTCGCGGATTGTGATTCTTTCTTCACCCAAGGCCAAAGAACACACTGACACGTCCGAGGAACGTGGATACAAAATGGTGTCACCAAGAGTCATAGATCCTCATGAACCCCCGCAACTGCGGGGGCTCATGAGGATCTATGCCTCTTGTATTCAGGTATTGCATTTACACGCAATCTGCGACTTCCGGCAGTCAAGGGTGTTAACCCTACCTCTGTAGTTAGCGTATTTTGTTTCTGTCAGTAGCGCTTGTTGTCGCGATGATACACGTAGGAATCATCGCGACAATAAGCGCTACCGACAGCCAAAGGGTTATCGTTTGCTCGGAAATGACAATCAGTTGACCAAGGCATGTCATCATATCGCTGCGTCAACAGAAAAGCAAAGAGGGATTTTTGAGGCCATTGGGAGGCGTTGCAGAAACGGAACCATCACTACGCTTCTACCGCAGCGGACGAACATCGGAGGGTAAGGTTAACATGCTGAACAGGGAGAAAGCACCCAAAGAAGGGATGGAAAAGAAAAATACAAGAGATGGAACGAAGGCGAGGATGAAACCGAAACGAACGAAAGAAGGTAACACAGCTACGCTTCCATTAACACGAATCCGCTGCGAATTCGATCCGAATCCGAAGCGGTTCCGAAACAAAAAAGTGTGTGCGAGTCCTTTTCATGTTTGTGTGTTTCCATATAGCCGATGCGGAACCAAATTCTAATCCTACTGCGACCGAAGACGGTGCATTTTTTTTTTTTTTTTAAGGAAAATTGTGTTGCCGTATTGGGTTCGGATTGTATTCGTATCAGATTCGTGCTTATGGAAACGCAGGAGCAAAATATAGTCGACTCAGTTTATATCGTACATGATTATGTCTGACCGGCTACAGCGAAGCATTTTTGTTTTAACTCATTCAGCCCGACGCACGCATTTCCCAAATGTTGGAAGCGTCATCTAACGACTATCCACCTGTTGCAGGAAATGGATCGACCATGATAATTCAGGGGTTGTGCCAGATTAGCTTGGCGCCGACAGGTCGGCGCCAAGCTAATCTGGCACTACCCTTGAATTATCATGGTCGACCTATCTCCTGCTGTAGTGCGTCAGAGCTGAATGGGTTAAGGTGCTGATGTTCAGACTAGGGTCCAGGCAGTTTTCGTGGGCGGAGAGTCAATGCTGCATGTTCCATGCAGCATTGACTTGTCTTCCAACGAAAACGGACTGGACTCTGCAGATATTTATTCATGACAGTTTTCTCTCGTATCTTCGAACACTACATGTATCCAGAGTCACCGCCCAGCCCGGGTCTGCCCTGGGAGACTTGGGTGTGGTTAACAACTTTTAGTTGCCATGATCACCTTGGGTCAACTGGGTGGAGTAACATCTTCTTATTTTCTCATGGGGATTAGTATGCGTTGTCTCCATTCACGTTTAGTTTTCTTATGCAAAATCTCTGCGCTGCCAGTAGTGTTTAATGCTGGATGTGTGTTGCTGTATGACACTTAAGCTGCACCTGGGATACGATGTATAGTTATGCGTTTACTGTTAATGCATTTTGACGTTATTAGGTCACTTCTGTTTATAGAAGGGACGTTATAGGGCGGGTCGCGGTGGGGCGAATTTAATAGCATGTCCATGATGTCAAAGGCGGGCAGGCTAAACCTCTAACAATTGAAGTAACAAGAAAAAAAATTACGTCATGACTAGTTACGCTAACCTCGCTGCTGAACGTTCATTTGGCGCGAAGCGCCGTAGGTGCATATGTATGCATGTGAGTATGTGTATGCGTATGTATGTAAACAAGACAATCTCCGAAATTTCTCTACACACAAGATTAAAACATGGCAAAATACTTTCTTAAGTCGGTGACTAAGAGAGCCTCCGAGCATATTGTAATTGAATGTCTTATTGAAGACATAAACAACCGTTTATAGGAAGCCGGTTGACCCAGATTAGATTATGTAATTCTTGTCATATTTACTTGAACCTTTGCACATAGTTTGGAGAAAGACATTGAACGAGTTTGTTAGCTAGCTTTGTATCCTTTCAACTACTTTAGTAACAATTAATTCTTTTCAGGAAAGAATTAAAACACTTAAAAACCTTTACTTCTAGAGAAAGACAGACAGTGGCGGTGACGTAAAAGATGCAACTCCGTCACCTCGCAGACACTGACATAATGCTCTAAATATTAGGCCATTCTCTCTCGCGTGCGCGGCTCTCTCTCTCTCTCTCTCTCTCTCTCTCTCTCTCTCTCTCTCTCTCTCTCTCACACACACACACACACACACACACACACACAAACATGCGCACATCTCCAGGAAGAATAGATCCTCATGCGCCCTTGAGGCGCATGAGGATCTATGCCTCTTGTAGATGTTTGGAGCGTGCGCGCACACGCACTAACCCGCATACACACATCGACGCGCTTTTCAGAAGAGTATGCAATTGCAAGTGACCCGTGTACTTAGTATATCATGTCTCTTGGCTTGACTTCGCGAACGAAGATTTTATAGGAGTTGCCCATGACGTCTTGGAGCAGAGACTTGGAGATTGACAAAAACCACAGTCAACAGAGTACAGACCTTCATGAACAGTTGCCTTAGAAGAATTTTGAAAATCCACTGGCCAGAGAAGATCAGCAACGTCAGACTCTGGGAGAGAACAGAGCAGATAACAGCAGAGAATGAAATTGGGCGAAGAAGATGGGGATGGATCGGTCACAGTCTGAGAAAGCCAGCTTCCAGTATCACTAGGCAGGCATTGTCATGAAACCCCCAGGGAAAGAGGAAAAGAGGTAGGCCGAGAAACTCCTGGCGTCGAGACCTCCAAGCAGACACCAAGAGACTGGGAACCACCTGGAGTAAAATCGAAGGAGAAGCACAGGACAGGCGTTGCTGGAGGTCTCTCGTCGACGGCCTATACCCGGGTAGGGGTGACAGGCGTAAGTAAGTAAGTAAGTAAGCCCATGACGTCTGCAGGCTTGTTCGTGGCTGCGGAGGCCAATCCGAGACAGGCAGGTTCGACCGCAGTGGCTGCAGGGGAAGGTATGGCCAGGGTTCTGAGCTGCGGCATCTCTGTTTTTTTCTCATGAGCCGCTTGTCCTTAAGGCTAGCTCTGTGAGAGTCCTCAAATGAGACAGCTGCCTTGTAAATGGTGGAGCGCCAGGTGTCACGGTCCGCAGCAAGCGAAGACCACTGGTGGTGGTCGATTTGGCAGGAACTAAGTGACTTCTTGAGACAGTCTTTGTATCTCTTTTTTGGTGCCCCTCTGTCACGGTGTCCAGTAGCAAGCTCGCCGAACAGGGTGATCTTTGGTAGGCGATGATCCTCCATCCTGGAGACATGCCCCGCCCAGCGGAGCTGTGTCCGCAGCAGCAAAGCCTCGATGCTCACAGTTTCAGCCTGTTCAAGGACCTCGACGTTGGTGACATAGTCACTCCAGTGAATGCCCATGATGGTACGCAGGCAGCGCTGGTGGAAGCGTTCGAGGAGTCGTAGTTGGCTGCGGTAGAGGGCCCAGGACTCGGAACCATACAGCAGGGTGGTGAGGACCACAGCTCTGTACACGCTGATCTTGGTGCCTGTTTTCAGCTGTTGATTGTGCCACACCCTCTTGAAAAGTCGCCCGAAAGCGCTGTTCGCTTTTGCCAGCCTGCTGTCAAGCTCCTTGTCCAGCTTGGCGTCCGACGTGATAATGCAGCCAAGGTAAGTAAACTGGTGCACTGACTTTAGTTCAGACTCGCCAATGGTGATGTGAGGAGGGCGATACACTGTCTTGGGTGCTGGCTGATGGAGGACCTCTGTCTTTTTCAGACTGACCTCGAGTCCAAAGAGCTGGGCAGCATCTGCGAAGCAAGACGTGATGCGCTGCAGGGCTCTCTCTGTGTGTGCAACGAAGGCAGCATCATCAGCAAAAAGCAGCTCACGAATCAGTTGGTCTGGGGTTTTCGTGTGGGCCTGCAGTCGTCTGAGGTTGAACAGGCTGCCATCGAGACGATACCTGATGTACACTGCATCGTCATCATCGAGGTCCACTGTGGCCTGCTTCAACATCATGCTAAAAAAGATGGTGAAGAGGGTCGTTGCCAGCACGCAGCCCTGCTTTACGCCGTTGAGAATAGGGAATGGTTCTGAGAGGTCATTGTTGAGTCTGACCTGGCCTTGCTGGTCCTCGTGTAGCTGGACAATCATGTTGAGGAACTTTGGGGGACAGCCAAGTCGCTCCAGGATCTGCCACATGCCTTGCCTGCTCACAGTGTCGAACGCTTTTGTTAGGTCGACAAATGTTACGTACAGCCCTTTGTTCTGCTCGCGGCACTTCTCATGTAGCTGTCTCAGCACAAAGACCATATCGGTGGTGCTCCTGTTTGCTCTGAAGCCACACTGGCCCTCTGGGAGTTGGTCTTCAGCGATGGCAGGTACCAGCCGATTCAGGAGCAGCCTTGCAAGGATTTTCCCAGCAATGGACAGCAGGGTAATTCCCCGATAGTTGGAACAGTCAGACTTCTCGCCTTTGTTCTTGTACAGGGTGATAACGACTGCATCACGGAGATCTTTTGGTAGTGTTCCTTCCTCCCAGCAGCAGAGAAAGAGGTCGTGGAGCTTGCAAATCCCACACCTCCCAGTAAAGGTTGAATTGGACGAACCGCCCACCGCTGAAGAGACCCTCACAGCCGTCCACCAGCTCAAGAGTGGCAAAGCAGCAGGCATTGATGGAATACCGCCAGAGATCTGGAAACATGGAGGCCCAGCACTGCACAACAAGTATATCATGTAGCTAGGTAAAGTCAACCTACTTTCGCACAAACTATAACAAGAGTAAAATTGTATAGTGATGTTCTAGTTTTGTCACCACTTTCTCAAGCCTATGAAGCGAAAGTAAAACTCATGTCACGTAAAATATAAAATTACTATAAAAACTAAAACTTACGTCATGACAAATGACGTTTGACAAATCAATGACGCGTATGTCCTGCGCACCTTTATAGAACTCACTGACGCATTGGTAGTTCTGCACGACTTTTTCAATAAGATATAGATCAACATCAAAATCAGGTAAAAGACAATAGGTATAGACCATTGAAAGCGGTGACAGCTCTCTTTGTGGGTAATGGTTCGTCCCATCTAGTTTGTTGTTTTAAAATGGTGATTCAAACAATCAAATCTAGGGATTCTTCTCTGGTTTGATTTATTATGTCTGTGTATCTCAAGCTGGTGGTTATTCTAGTGACCACTGGCGATTATCATAGGCACGATATTCACGGCCATTTGTACTGAATGAAATTCCTTTGTACTTGCAGCCATCGGTCTTGCAGACAGTCCGTATGGCCGCATGCACAAAAGGTGAAACGGTTCGTTGTCAGTCGCCGCAGTTCTTGTTTGTGAAATCTCGGATTGCTCAGCACCAATTTATCAAAACGTCCAACGAAAATGGATACAAAATGTTTTCAGCAAAAGGCATAGATCCACATGAGCCCCCGCAACTGCGGGGGCTCATGATGATCGATGCCTCTTGCTGGTGCATGTTGTTCACCTTTTCTCGACAACGGAGATGTTAAACATGTTCCCTTCTGTCTGCTTCAGGGGCCACAGTGAAGGTGGCTGGCGCAGTAGTCACTGGGTTTATTCTCATCGTTGTGGTATTTAATGCAATAAGCGGCGACAACCGTAATGCCTGGAATCCAGCCCCGGTCCGTCTGGACAACATCACTGCGAAAAAGGTCGCTGCTCTCTTTGACAAGATATATGACTACGGATTTGCCGAGAACAAGAACCGTTCTCTTAAGAATCAGTTTATTGTGGTCTTTCTGGCGTCCCTGTCAGATATGGAAATTGAGGTACACAAATGGGAGACACTTCCCATGCATTTCAGCAACCATAGCGCTAAGAGAACGCTTTTCCTGCTGAACAACTCCACATGCAGTAATGATCCCAAGCACGAGCTTCACGGAGAAGTGATCGCTATTGATTACGGACACATTGACCGCATGGTTTCTGACTTTGTGGCGGACAGACGGGAACAAGGAAAAGAGGAATGGCCGCTGGTGTTTATGTACTCTTGGTACATCCCTTGCTCAAAGATCGCGGATATCGGGTACTCTTGCGCTGAAGAACTAATGAACTGCGCCAGAAATCGGAAAGACAAGTTAGGAGTTGTGGTCGCGTACAGTCATGTGTACAGAGATACCTGGCGTAACACGGGAAGACAGACAAATGAGACGTATTCTCGCCTGGCTATGGAGGATGGCGGGCTGGTTGCTTTCAACAGGAGAGACCAAGGAAACTTTGAACAGACGGTGAACTATTCCGCACCTCGTATTCTCGAACCCAACGTCAGCACCTTCCAGTATGAATTCTACAGCTGCCTGCTAAACAGCAAAGTTGCAGCGTGTTGCAGCGTGCAAGCCTCAGACCAGCCGAAGCTCGTTTCATTTTATACCAACAACGTCACCTATCGATGCACGTCGACAAGCCGAAAAAGCGGCCTGTTCACTGAAGGGGGAAAGACTGAACTCAAACGCTGCATGCAGACTATTGTACTGGAAAATGCGAGAGAAAACTGTCATGAACAAATATCTGAAGACGAAAGTCACTTTTCGTGGGCCGACAAGTCAATGCTGCATGGAACATGCAGCATTGACTTGTCTGCCCACAAAAACTGCCTGGACTCTGCTCTCAACATCAGCATGTGGTCCATGCTGCCAGGCAAGCCGTACCCGATTAATGACCCTTACAGTGGAGAGTGGACGCCCTTTGAAGGTCCCTGGAAGGATCTGTACCACCAAACCCCGATGTTTGACGTCAACAACAATCCAATCCTATGCGAAGGGGAGAAATCGAGTAAAATGGCGCCCTTGTGTCCAGCTACAAGGGACGTTGAGGAACACGGTCATGCGGTAAAGGTTCTGGTTTTGACAGTTGTACTGGGAGCTGCAATAAAAGGTGTCAATTCTATCAGTGACCATATCGATGGATGTTAGCTTTCAGCAGTGGCATGCGTCTGGTTAACTCATTTGCGGCCAGCCGTATCCGGACCTCCTCTCCTTGGGAGAGCGCATTGGAGAGAAAACACGGTTGACGCTAAGAAAGAGGGTTTAGAGCCGTCTGTTTCAAAGTTAACCATTAACCTTTTCCCACCACCAAATAATTAATCAATTATTAACTAACTCAGTCCGCCCCACCACAACAAGACATGGATCTTGCATGATAGTTCAAGGGGGTGTCAGAATAGCTTGGCGCACATAGGCGACAAACTATTCTGGCACCAAGCTTGAACTATCATGCTCGATCTGTGTCTAGAATTGTAATACAGTCCTTCACATGGCAACTTCAAAATTTGGGGATTTCGGTTAAATGGTTTATCAATTGATTAATTACCCCCAGTTTAACTTTCACCGTACGTTTCTAAGAACTTCACGATCCTTTGAATGTGAGTGACATAGTCGCCCATAGTTTTTATAGTCTGCTGTTTATCCTTATCTGTTGGATGTGGGCTCCTTTGTCACCCAGGGTTTTCATGTAGGCAGTTTGCTGTTTATTCTGATCTTTTGAGCATGCGCGACTTAGGCGCAAACCGCCGTTTATCCTGATCTGTTTGATATCTGCGTGTTAGGCGCCCACACTTTCATGTAATCAAACCACCATTTATCCTCATCTGTATGGTATGGGCACCAATGTATCAGTGTGTTGCTTTTTTCTGTGCCCCAGTGCGTTTGCTGATCAGTTTGGTTTTAATGTGGCTGACGTGTACACCCTTTGCAATACTAACCCTAACCGTGGCCGGCAATAATCAGCGAAGTTGAATGCAGTACAATATCGATTCCTAGTACAACATGAGATGAACATCATTAGGGTGACCAATGTCATAACAAGTAGGAAATCTAGAGTTACCACAGATAATGACCTCTGATGAAACAATTCGATACCGGCGAATCAGCAACATCAGTTTCACTAAGGTCTCTAACACCCAGAGCTGGGCTGAAAATGTGCAACTGTTATTTGGCACGCACGCACGCACGCACGCACGCACGCACACACACACACACACACACACACACACACACACACACATGGAGACAAAAGCCTCAGAGTGGGTTACCTACCATTTTATGTGAAAATGGGTTCCCATATTTCTATTTATTCTTGGGCTCTGGAGTTGATGCGAATGTTTAGAACTCACCTTATAACTAAGCTCTACAACTTAAAATAAAATATACACTTTCTAGAAACAGAGCCACTGGATGGAGAAAAAATGGGTTTCTACCAATAAAGTGGGTGCCTCTCACACAAAAACTGGCATTACAGTGAAAATGGGTGTGTCCTCTTCAAAATATTCATTTTAGCATAAACTATTCTAATCAAAATTAGGCGTCTGTAATAAGGTGAAAGTTCACGGAATATTTGATGCTTCTTTTCCAAAATTTATTTGATAGTTGTCATTCTTTTTTCAACTTTATGTGTATTCCTTTTTTCTTTTTTCTGCATTAAAACTGTCAAGTACAATTTCACATCACACAGTGAACAAAATACATCACTAAACATACCTCTGGTTGATTTTATTATGATTGTTTGGGTGGGGTTGTGGGGGAGGGAGGGGGGGGGGGTCATCGCTTTTTGTTTTATAGAGCTGCTGAATGCTTTCTTATGAACGAAAGATTTTCATTATCAGTGGAATTAGTAGGTCATTTCAGAGGCGCGCACCGAGTTGCACGTCGAACCACACACACATGACACATTTGGAGTGCACCAGATGGATCCAGATGGCCAAGTCCTACATTCCACACTATAGGACAGCTAAAACTGAGAAGCAATCCCGGCGTTTATGGCGCGATACAAGGGTTAAAACTAAGAAACTGTTGTTTTTAGAAGCGTGTCGGGCAAAAGCTTTTATTAAAACTTTTTTAAAACCTCATTTAACTCAACTTATGTTAATGTTAAAAGTGTTTTAATTTACAAGCGTGTCGTAAATGTTATGCATCTATTCCAACGTATAGTGCTGGATATTTTTCCCATTGTCGCCTTCTCTCTTTGCTCAACACTTGACTTTCCCGTCCTTCCTTCAAACAGACAGCATTCACACAAATAATACTTTACTATTACACCTTTTGGCATCATTAGGTTTTTTTCTCTGACCTAGCATTACATCAGAAAATGGCCCATCCAAGCCTGTACTCTTTCTACTGCACTAAACGACCGACTGCAGCAGACGACGCACGTAAAGACGCTGACTGTTTGACGTCATTTGCATTTAATCAATTTGTGCATACAATCCGACAGGAGTTGCAGTCGAAACGAAAGCATAACACCAACAAACCCACAAACAAAGCAACAGGTTGAACCAAAAGGTCGGGCAGGACACAAGACAACAGCAGCCTCACCCAAAGTCTATACGTTCTCTCACACCGCGCAATTATACAATCACTTCACTTCATAGCAACTAGCGCACGAATACATAGGCTAAGTCGCTGGCGAACGAATACATGGCTCTCAAATTTGTCACTAGACATGACCCCACACCACATCACCCCGGAAGCACAACACAACTCAACACTTTTTTTTTTTACAAAACAACCACACCCTCAAATAACAAACCTCATTTTGCAGCAACATAAACAATTTACTCTCTCACACAACTACAATACCACCCCCACCCCCGCCATCCACCCCCCCACCCAACCCCTTTCGTATCTCTCCGTTTCACATCGGCTCACCGACGCAGTCGACCCATAGCAGGTATTAAGTTATTTATAGCTGAATAGGGTGATGTCACACACACACGCTCATTTTAGGGGTTTTGTGCACACACACACACACACACACACACACACACACACACACACACACACACACACACACACACACACACACACACACACACACACACACACTGCTGGGACAAGTTCAAACACACTAGAGGCGTGTCCTTTAAGCACAAAAGGGCGTGTAAAAACACCCAAATGAGAAAAACTGATTTTTTTTTTTAATTTTTATGACTTGTTACTGCAAGACAATGCAGAAACAACCCTCAGAAAAAAATGGGTGTCTGGCTTGGGCACCCAGAATTTTACACACCGATTTTCCATAAAGATGGTAAAGACAGTCACCCATTTTAGGGCTTTTGTGCACACACACACACACACACACACACACACACACACACACACACACACACACACACACACACACACGCACGCGCGCACACACGCACACACACACACAGACACACACACACACACACACATACATACACTTCAATCGATGAATCGCTGATTCATGCACGTACTTTTGTCAAAATAAAAACATTGCTGGTTATCGGAACTTTGGCGAAAAGCAACTTGATCTAATCAACAGATGGTGTGTTGGATGGAAAGCCTGGGTTAAAAGATCATGATAATATAACAGTTACTGTGACGGCCTCTGTCTTTGCTAATCGGCAGCAGGTGACGATAGGTAAAAGGACTCTTCCCGTCACCGCTCTTGGCCCTGATCAGCAGTTCCTAAACAATTTTGTGTTGATCGACTTGCATGGAAAATATTCATCATTCCCTCAAGGGTTTAGCATGCAATGCTTAACGCCATACTTCGTTCTAACTAAAACACATGTTTGCGTATAGCAAACTCAAACGCATAGAAAAACGCGTGCAGGCTGATACGTTTGCATTATACAATGCAGGTTTTTATTTGTTTGTATAAGTGCTATCCACAAGTTACACAAGGTGTGTCACTCGCGCGTTTACGGCCGGCCGAATAAACAGACCATTGCACCAAATACTATACGATGTCAAACGCATCTTACATCTTGCGGCTGCAGACACTGACGGCAAGTGCTACTGTTATTGTATGGGCGCCTAAGGCGCCCAGGGTCGTACGGTGAGGAATAACTACCTCAAGGACTCTATAGTGGTATGGGCGCCTTATTCACCCACATCCGAAGGATCAGGATATTCACTTTGTTTGTGTTTGTTTATTTTGTTGTTTAAAACTTATTCAGTGTTTTGTTATGGTCATGTCATGGAGATATACATGCTTGATGAATACCTGAAGTTTTATTCAGATGTCGCCAGAAACAAAGAAACTGTGAGCAAAAAGCAAACAGAGTGGGCGAATTAATCACCCAGACCATCGGTGACGGTTAATTCGAATCATAAAGTGTTAAGATTTTAAAACGTTGAAAACAAGCAAACAGTTAACCCTTATCATTCGGAATACACAGTGTGTGAAATAAGTGTGACTAAAATAGTGCAAGGGTAGTGGCAGAGTAGCGTGGCGCCTGTAGGTGCCAAGCTATTCTGGCACCACTCTTGAACTAAAGCCATTGTTCTATATCCTTATCTGTAAGTTCTATAATGTAGCTTGCATAGGGTAGTGTACACATTTGAAGCTTTTAGCCTCAGTATGACATGGGTTAAACAAGCAAACAAACAATTAAACTTTACGCTTATTCACGAGTAATGTACGTGTATGTGTACGCGTCTACGATCCTGCATATCAATGCAAAAATCTGAAGTCTGCGCCTTTATTTTACCGCTGTGTTCTCAGTATCATACAATCCTTATTGTTATGATGTAACGTCTGGAATGTACTAAAGTATACATGTCAAGAAACTGTGTGTGTGCGTGCGTGTGTGTGTGTGTGTGTGTGTGTGTGTGTGTGTGTGTGTGTGTGGGTGTATGTGTGTGTGTGTGTGCGTGTGTGTGTGTGTGTGTGTGTGTGTGTGTATGTCTGTGTGTGTGTGTGTGTGTGTGTGTGTGTGTGTGTGAGTGTGTGTGTGTGTGTGTGTGTGTGTGTGTTTGTCGATAACTAAATTCCAGATTAACGGCATCGAAAAGTGTAACACGCGAACAAACCGGGTTTTCCATGAATGAATAAGTTTCTTAACACAGTCCCAGACGCCCCGCATCAACAGCTGGGAAAGTGTCGTAAAGCGTTTCCGACGGCAACGCTAGACGCCATAACTGCAGCTAATGATGCGGGGCGCCTGGAATCACATTATGGTCTTTCGCATCACCAGTGATCAGTACTTCAGACACTATGTTTTCATTAGAATCATTTCAATAAGCCAAAACGTGTGCGGTGTGTGTGTGTGTGTGTGTGTGTGTGTGTGTGTGTGTGTGTGTGTGTGTGTGTGTGTGTGTGTGATGGTGTGTGTGTGTGTGTGTGTGTGTGCTAGTATTAGTGTGTGTGTGTGTGTGTGTGTGTGTGTGTGTGTGTGTGTGTGTGCACAAAACCACTAAAATGGTTAACTTTCTTTACCTTCATTATGGAAAATGGGTGTGTGTAAAATTCTGGGTGCCCAAGTCAGATACCCTTTTTTTTTTTCCTGAGAGTTGTTTCTGCATTATCTTGCGGTAAAGGGAATAACAAATTTTAAAAAAATCAGCTTTTCCCATTTTGGGTATTTTAGATGCACTTTTGTGTCATAAAACACTCTGCAAATGTTTTCTGAACTTGTCCCAGCAGTGTGAGTGTGTGTGTGTTTGTGTGCGTGTGATGGAGTGTATGTGTGTGTGTGTGTGTGTGTGTGTGTGTGTGTGTGTGTGTGTGTGTGTGTGTGACATCACCCTTCTCAGCTATAAACAACTGAATACCTGATTGGTCGAGTGCGTGGGTGAACCGAAGAAGTGAGACGGAAAGATACGAAGGGGGGGGGGGGGGGCGGGGCGGGGGGGGGGGGGGTGAGGGGGTGGGGGAGGGGGGTTGTAGTTGTGTGAGGGAGTAAATTGTTTATATTGCTGCAATATGAGGTTTGTTATTTGAGGGTGTGGTTGTTTTGTGAAAAAGTGTTGAGTTGTGTTGTGGATCTTGGGTGGTGTGGTGGGAGGTCATGTCTAGTGGCGAAAGTCAACATTTTAGTGCAACGTATTTGTGCCCAAGCAACTTGCTATGAAGTGAAGTGATCGTATGAGTGCGCAGTGTGAGAGAGGACGTGTACTTCGGGCGAAGCTGTTGTTGTCTTGTGTCATGCCCGACTTTTGGTTCAACCTGTTGCTTTGTTTGTAGGTTTGTTGGTGTTATGAATGCTTTCGTTTCGGCTGCAACTCCTCTTGAACTGTATGCACAAATTGATTGAATGCAAATGACGTCACACAGTCAGCGTCTTTACGCGCGTCGTCTGTTGCAGTCGGCCGTTTAGTGCAGAGGAAAGAGTGAAGGTTTGCATGCGCCATTTCCGGATGTAATGCTAGTTCAGAGAAAGAAACCTAATGTTGCCAAAAGGTGTAATAGTGAAGTATTGTTTGTGTCCCTGCTGCCTGTTTGAGGGAAGGACTGGAAAGTCGAGTGCTGAGTGAAGAGAGAAGGCGACAATGGGAAAAATAGCCAGCACTATAGGGGATACGTTGGCCTAGATGCATAAGAGTTACACGCGTGTAAATTAAAACACTTTGAACATTAAAAAATGTTGAGTTAAAAGAGGTTTTAAAACAGTTTATTAAAAGCTGTTGCCCGACACGCTTCTAAAAACAACAGGTTCTCAGTTTTAAACCTTCTACCGCATATAAAGGAGGCCTTCACGCGCCTTAATCGCGATTACATCTCTTAGCTGGCTTATAGTGTGAAATTGGGGACTTTGCCAACTGGACCCATTGGTGCACTCCAAATGTGTATTTGTGAGTGGATCGACGTGAAACTCGGTGCGCACCTCTGAAATGACCTACAGATTCAACTGATACTGAAAATCTTTCATTCATTTGAGAGAATTGCAGCTCTATAAAACCAAAAGTGATGACCTTCCCCCCCCCCCCCCTCCCTTCCCACCAACCACACCCAAACAATCATAATAAAATCAACCAGAAGTATGTTTAGTGAGGTATTTCTTTATTGTGTGTTGTGTCATTGTGCTTGGCATTTCTAAATCTAATGCAGGAAAAAGAAGAAATACACATTAAGTTGAAAAAAGAACGACAACAATCAAATAAATGTGAAAAAGAAGAATCAAATATTCCCTGAACTTTACCTTATTACAGACGCTTAATTTTCTTAAGATAGTGCATGCTTAAATGAATGATTTAAAGCGACACCCATTTTCACTTTAATGCCAGTGTTTGTGTGAGAGGCACCCACTGTATTGGTAGAAACCCATTTTTCCTCCATTAAGTGGCTCTGTTTCTAGAAAATGTGTATTTTATTCGAATATATAGAGCTTAGTTATAAGGATAGTTCTAAACATACGCATCAATTCCAGAGTCCTAGAATAAATAGAAAAATGGGAACCCATTTTCACATAAACTGGTAGGTAATCAACTGTGAGACTTTTGTCTCCATGTGTGTGTGTGTGTGTGTGTGTGTGTGTGTGTGTGTGTGTGTGTGTGTGTGTGTGTGTGTGTGTGTGTGTATACCTATGTGTGCGTGCATGCATGCAAACGAGCGTGTGTGCATGTGTGCGTGCGTATGTGTGTTTGTGTCTTTGTGTGTGTGTGTGTTTTTCTGTGTGATGGTGTGTGTGTGTGTGTGTGTGTGTGTGTGTGTGTGTGTGTGTGTGTGTGTGTGTGTGTGTGTGTGTGTGTAGTTAGATCAGATATTGCACGTAACACCACATCTGTGCGATAAAGCGTCGTGAGACGTGCCTCATTATTGGCTTTCATGTCTCTTTAACAACTCCACCAGGGAGGCCCCTTTGGGGGCTTAACTGCCTGTCCCAAGTCAGGATAAAGGAGGAGGGTTAGGCGTGGGACTAGCGACTCCACCCTGTAAAAAGAAACTTGCTACGGAAACGACAACAAGGGAAAAAGCGACAACCGGCGCTGGGAGCGAAGCAGACCAGGAAACTGGACTTATGACGGATGGGGACCAAAGCCGCAAAGACGTCTCCACCCCGATAGCGGAACTCCTGACGCCAAAACGATGGATCAAAATTGGGTGCTGGAATGTGCGAACGCTCTACCAGACTGGAAAGCTGGCGCAAGCAGTAAGTGAACTGAACCGCCACAAACTAACCCTCGTGGGAGTAACAGAAGTAAGATGGACTGGTGCTGGCAAACAGAGGTTGAGCTCCGGAGAAGTCATCATCTGGTCTGGAAGAACAGACAACGAACACCGAGAAGGAGTTGCTGTCATCATCAATAAGAGAAAGGCCAACACCTTTCTACAGTGGAAACCTGTGAACGAGCGCCTGCTGTACGTCAGGATGAATTCCAAATACGCAAAGCTGTCTATTGTTGTGGGCTACGCACCGATAGACGACCCGGAAGAAGAGGATAAGGATGCATTCTACGACGCCCTCCAAACTGTTTTGGAAGACATCCCTCGACATGACGTGCTGATGCTGATCGGTGACTTCAACGCTAAGGTCGGCTGCGACAATGAAGACAGAGAGAGGACCATGGGACGACATGGAGCGGGTGTGATCAACGACAACGGGGAGAGGCTGGTCAATTTCTGCGAGGAAAATGACTTAGTCATAGGAGGGACCCTGTTTGCGCATAGGGAGATCCACAAACTCACATGGAAATCACCAGACGGCAAGACCCAGAACCAGATCGACCACATCATCATTAACGGTCGCTGGAGGCACTCTCTGCAGGATGTGCGAGTGATGCGACATGCTGACATTGGCAGCGACCATAGTCTTCTGGTGGGGAAGGTGACATTGAAGCTTAGGAAAGTAAAGATAGGAGACACCAGAAATCAGCGCTACGACGTGGCCAAGTTGAAAGACCCAAAAGTGAAAGAAGAGTTTAGGTTGGCCCTCAGGAATACATTTAGTGTTTTGGAAGATGAGACAGCGCTGACTATTGAAGATTTCAACAGAGCCATGAAGGAAACAGGAGGGGAAGTTTTAGGATACAGAAAGAGCAGGAAGACAGAGTGGATCTAAGAAGACACGTGGGCTCGCATAGAAGAGAGAAGACAGATCAAGAAGAAACTTTTGGACACCAAATCACCAAGAATGAAGGAAAAAATATCAAGAGAATACAGAGAGAAAGATCAAGCGGTGAAGACATCAGCGAGAAGAGACAAGAGAATGCACACAGAAAGGCTGGTAGAAGAAGCGGAGGCAGCTGCAAAACAGAGAGACATGAAAACAGTATACCAGAACACCAAGAAGCTGAAGGGCGATTACGGGCAGTACCACGACCTTCCAGTGAGAGCTGAAGATGGAACTCATGTCACAGTAGAGGAAGAGAAGCTGAAGAGGTGGAAGCAACACTTCGAGTCCATCCTGAACCGCTCAGACCCACCAACCCTCACTGACATTCCTGAAGCGGAGGAGGACCTGGACATTAACCTCGGCAACATTACTACTGCGGAAGTCAAGCAGGCCATTGAAAAGCTGAAGAACGGAAAGGCACCTGGCGATGACGGAGTGTGCCCCGAGATGCTGAAAGCAGAAGATACGGTAACGCCGCAGCTTCTTTGTCAGAGTTTTCAAAAGATCTGGGACACTGAAGAAGCGCCGAGCGATTGGAAGACCGGCACCATCGTCAAACTTCCGAAGAAAGGAGACCTGGGGAACTGTAACAACTGGCGAGGCATCACCTTACTATCCCTCACAAGCAAGATCTTCAGCCGCATTCTCCTTGAACGCATTACGACAGCAGTGGATGGCATCCTTCGCCAGGAGCAGGCAGGCTTTAGGAAAGGCAAGTCCTGCATTGACCATATTTTCGTCCTGAGACAGATCCTTGAACAGTCTAACGAATGGAATGGATCCCTCTATGTGGTGTTTGTGGACTTTGAGAAGGCCTTCGACAGTCTGCATCGAGACTCCCTTTGGAAAATCCTGCGATACTATGGAATCCCCCAGAAACTTGTCAACGTCATCAGGTCCCTGTACAAGAATTTTGAGTGCAGAGTCGTCCACAGCAACCAGCTCACCGAACCGTTTAAGGTAGAAACCGGAGTGAAACAAGGATGTATTCTTTCGCCGATCCTCTTCTCAATGGCAATTGATTGGATCATGCGCCGCACCACAGAGGGAAGGAGGCAGGGAATTCAGTGGACGCTGACCTCAATGCTGGATGACCTCGACTACGCCGATGATATCGGGCTGCTGGCAAGCAGAAACCAGGACATGCAACAGAAGACACAACAGTTGACACAGTCAGCAAGCTCCAT
>BTPG01000003.1:57642295-57659795 GCA_036245525.1 Semisulcospira habei
GTTGGATCCCTTGCCCTTCCCTGTCGGACGCCTGGTCGACCGGTACTTGGATTTATGCGCGGGTGTGGGGGGCGATCGTGTGCATTCCTTTGGGGATGTATGTGGTCGTCTTGTTCGCATGCCTGTGCGTTCGTCCGTGGGCTGGTGGGTGCCTGTTGGGTGGGGCTGGTGGCTCTGGTTGTTTGCCTTCCCCCTCCCCCCCCCCCGCCCCCTCCCCTCCCCTTTTTGTCTCTCTCTCTCTCTCTCTCTCTCTCTCTCTCTCTCTCTCTCTCTCTCCCCTTCTCTCTCTCTCTCTCTCTCTCTCTCTCTCTCTCTCTCTCTCTCTCTCTCTCTCTCTCTCTCCCCTTTCCTCCTCCCCTTCCCCCGCCCCTTTTGTCTTTCTCTCCCCCCACACCCGTTTTTTTTTTTTTTTTTTTTTTTTTTTTTTTTTTTTTTTTTTTTTGAGTTACCCTTGAAGATGGTTTCACAACTACATACTCTCCTCTTATACCATTATTCTCTTACTGATTTTGATTATTTGCTTTGTTTCATTGATATTTCTTGTTGTGTACCATGCTAAATGCTGGGTTTTTTTTTCCCGGGGTTCTCCCGTTTTTCCCCGAGGTAGTCCTCAACTTGATGGTGATATAAAGTTTGCCTTCGGGTTGGCGTTTAGCAGGCTTTGTGTATTAGACACACAGCCTACTTCGTGCCCAAGGGTACTTCCAGTTCGTTCGTTCTCTCTCTCTCTCTCTCTCTCTCTCTCTCTCTCTCTCTCTCTCTCTCTCTCTCTCTCTCTCTCTCTCTCTCTCTTTCTCTCTTCCCCTCTCTCTCTCTCTTTCCCCCCCCCCCTCTCTCTCTCTCTCTCTGTCTCTCGCGGTCTCTCTCTTCTCTCTCTCTCTCTCTCTCTCTCTCTCTCTCTCTCTCTCTCTCTCTCTCTCTCTCTCTCTCTCTCCCCGGCCTCACACACGCGCATTTATTTTTGGCCGGCTCGCTCCTGCGCGCGCTTACACACACTCTTGTCTCTCGTGTTTAGTTTTTCTCGGAATCTTTCTCTTACGATTTTTTTCTTTGACGTCATTTTTACTTTTGTTTCTTCCTTTTCTTTTCTTTTTCTTTTTATTTTTACGTCACCTTCAGTTGCCACATTCCTTCTGCATATGAAGATAAGTAGCGGCTAATGTCTCTGTTTGTCTATTTTGACAAAGGGTATTTACCCGAAATATTAATAAATTGTGTTGTACCGTTTTTTCTAAGCGTGTTTCTTTCTCCGTTGGGTACTTCTTTGCATTTCACACGCTTGGCAGTCACCTTTTTGGTCTGGATTGTTTACCACAGATGGAGACTGCACAAGGGAGATCACCACAAGAATCAGCAAAGCCAACCAAGCCTTCGCAATGCTGAAACCCATCTGGAGGACCACAAACCTGAGCATCCACACCAAGCTTCGTATTTTTAAGAGTAACGTGCTGAGTGTCCTTCTCTATGGGTCAGAGTGCTGGAAATCCACTACTGCTACGGAACGCAAGCTGGAAGTCTTCCAGAACAAGTGCCTGCGACGGATCATGAAGGTCATCTGGCCAAACATGATTACAAAAGAGGAACTACGGAAGAGAGCAGGCGCAGACAGCATCGCTGAAACCATCGCCACACGGAGATGGAGATGGCTAGGCCACGTTTGTATAATGTCACCCGACTTATTACCAAGGGTGGCACTGAGATGGACACCACAGGGGAAGAGAAACCGTGGGCGACCAAAGGAGACGTGGCGCCGAACCGTGGAGCGAGAGCTCAAGAACAGAGGCCTTACTCTGCAAACAGCACCCAAAATAGCAGCTGACAGACAAAAGTGGCGCTCCCTTGCCGTCGCCTCAAGCACCAGACGGCGCAGAGAGGACTGAGTGAACTGAATGATGTCTCGTTAACTCATTTGAAGGCGACTTGCATCGACAGCAAAGTATTTTGTAGCGTTGCCGGCGGCAACTCTATACGACACTTTCGCAGCTGTTGATGCAAGACGCCTTGAATAAGCTAACCATAATAGTGTACCCTGATTCGTGGCAATTGTCTATACGTTGTTTGGGCACTAGGTTTGGGTTGTAGTTGTGTGAGGGAGTAAATTGTTTATATTGCTGCAATATGAGGTTTGTTATTTGAGGGTGTGGTTGTTTTGTGAAAAAGTGTTGAGTTGTGTTGTGGTTCCGGGGTGGTGTGGTGATAGGTCATGTCTAGTGGCGAAAGTCAACATTTTAGTGCAACGTATTAATTTTGTGCCCCAGCAACTTGCTATGAAGTGAAGTGATCGTATGAGTGCGCAGTGTGAGAGAGGACGTGTACTTCGGGCGAAGCTGTTGTTGTCTTGTGTCATGCCCGACCTTTTGGTTCAACCTGTTGCTTTGTTTGTAGGTTTGTTGGTGTTATGAATGCTTTCGTTTCGGCTGCAACTCCTCTTGGACTGTATGCACAACTTGATTGAATGCAAATGACGTCACACAGTCAGCGTCGTTATGCGCGTCGTCTGTTGCAGTCGGCCGTTTAGTGCAGAGGAAAGAGTGAAGGTTTGCATGCGCCATTTCCGGATGTAATGCTAGTTCAGAGAAAGAAACCTAATGTTGCCAAAAGGTGTAATAGTGAAGTATTGTTTGTGTCCCTACTGCCTGTTTGAGGGAAGGACTGGGTCGAGTGCTGATCGAAGAGAGAAGGCGACAATGGGAAAAATAGCCAGCACTATAGGGGATACGTTGGCCTAGATGCATAAGAGTTACACGCTTGAAAATTAAAACACTTTTAACATTAAAAAATGTTGAGTTAAAAGAGGTTTTTAAAACATTTTATTAAAAGCTGTTGCCCGACACGCTTCTAAAAACAACAGGTTCTCAGTTTTAAACCTTCTACCGCGTATGAAGGAGGCCTTCACGCGCCTTAAACGCGATTACATCTCTTAGCTGGCTTATAGTGTGAAATTGGGGACTTTGCCAACTGGACCCATCTGGTGCACTCCAAATGTGTATTTGTGAGTGGATCGACGTGAAACTCGGTGCGCACCTCTGAAATGACCTACTGATTCAACTGATACTGAAAATCTTTCATTCATTTGAGAGAATTGCAGCTCTATAAAACCAAAATTGATGACCTTCCCCCCTCCCTTCCCACCAACCACACCCAAACAATCATAATAAAATCAACCAGAAGTATGTTTAGTGAGGTATTTCTTTATTGTGTGTTGTGTCATTGTGCTTGACATTTCTAAATCTAACGCAGGAACAAGGAGAAATACACATTAAGTTGAAAAAAGAATGACAACAATGAAATAAATGTGAAAAAGAAGAATCAAACATTCCCTGAACTTTACCTTATTACAGACGCTTAATTTTCTTAAGATAGTACATGCTTAAATGAATGATTTAAAGCGACACCCATTTTCACTGTAATGCCAGTTTTTGTGTGAGAGGCACCCACTTTATTGGTAGAAACCCATTTTTCCTCCATTAAGTGGCTCTGTTTCTAGAAAATGTGTATTTTATTCGAATATATAGAGCTTAGTTATAAGGTGAGTTCTAAACATACGCATCAATTCCAGAGCCCTAGAATAAATAGAAAAATGGGAACCCATTTTCACATAAAATGCTAGGTTATCAACTGTGAGACTTTTGTCTCCATGTGTGTGTGTGTGTGTGTGTGTGTGTGTGTGTGTGTGTGTGTACCTATGTGTGCGTGCATGCATGCAAACGAGCGTGTGTGCATGTGTGCGTGCGTGTGTGTGTTTGTGTCTTTGTGTGTGTGTGTATCTGTGTGATGGTGTGTGTGCGTGTTTGTGTGTGTGTGTGTGTGTGTGTGTGAGTGTGTGTGTGTGTGTGTGTGTATGTGTGTGTGTGTGTGTGTAGTTAGATCAGATATTGCACGTAACACCACATCTGTGCGATAAAGCGTCGTGAGACGTGTCTCATTATTGGCTTTCATGTCTCGTTAACTCATTTGAAGGCGCCTTGCATCGACAGCAAAGTATTTTGTAGCGTTGCCGGCGGCAACTCTATATGACACTTTCGCAGCTGTTGATGCAAGACGCCTTGAATAAGCTAACCTTAATTGTGTACCCTGATTCGTGGCAATTGTCTATACGTTGTTTGGGCACTGAATTGTCTCATAATTGCTGTGGCCCACAATGAATCATAATTACGCACACCTGGTCTCGATCAATGTGTGAACAGGCGGCAGTTGGCGTTTTTTTTTTTTTTTTTTTTTTTTTTTTTTTTTTTTTTTTTTTTTAAATGGGATACGCATGTATAGTCCAACTGAACAAAGCTTGCCTCGTGTGTTTTTCGAATTATTCTTTTTAACAAAACATAAGAAGAAACAGTTCTATAGACTTGATCCTAATTTATTTTGATAATTATTTGGCTTGAAACCCAACGGTTTAGCCACTAGTCTCGGGAGATCATGGAGATGCCCTACATAAAAGTTGAAGTATATACCCTGTTAATGCCTCAATACTACTGACCTGCATCACTGACGCTGAAACTGCGACAAATTGTGCATGGAGCAGACGCCTTGCACGACGATGATGAGGAGCGTGAATTAAATGTGAATACATGTGTCAGTGTTGCTGAGTGGGGCTCCAATTCAGTATATTTTTAGCAGATTTAAATAGGTCATGTTCACAATGTCAAGACTAAAGGAAAATTAAAATACGTTAGGACCAAGGTTGTTGATCATCTTTTGTTCTTAGAGATGTATTGAAATCATCTCCGTTCAAAAGTTATTTGCTCAAATCTGAAGTTTCGAGATTCCAGATGGACATAACTGCGAAGTCTTAACTCATTCGAGACGTGCCGCCTCCGGAAACCACGTGTCCGGAAGGCGGCACGTCTTGAATGAGTTAATTCAGACCACAACCCCAGTAACAAAACGTCATCGATCCCACGCACGACGGCCGCAGTGGGCCGGCGCACAGCCGTGCGCAGGCCCATTGCGCCCGTCGTGGGCCCGAGGACCTTTGCTTAAGATGACTGCAAAATGCGTGTTTAGTTCTTTCTTTCGTTGGAATTTCTTTGTAAGATCGGGCTTCTTTCTTTCTTGGGAATGCCTATGCAAAGTCTGGCTTTTCAGGCCCGGACCCCAGTTCACCGGCTTAGCTCAGTGACGAAGGAAGATATTTTTTTCATCGGGTGTCCCAGGATGCTGACATACTGATATGTTACTTTTCAGATTTAAAATACGAAAAGAAATAGAGGAGGGAGGTGGTGGGTGTGGTGGGTGGGGGAGTGTGGCAGTCCAGCTATCGAAACCTACAACAGGGGGAGGTGGGGAAGGTGGGGGAGCCAAACCTCCGAAAACTACAACGGGGGAGAGGGGGGGGGGAGGGGGCCGGCGGCGGAAGTTGGACATAGAGCGGGGTGGGGTAGGAGAGGGGATAAACAGTAAACAGAGATACTCTTCCTGCCTCCCAATAAATAAAAGTTATAACTTGTTTCTCCACAGATTATTTTTCTTTAGCACTTTGTATAGGCCTACCCGTCTCTCTTTTGTTCACGTATATTCCTTGGCACAGCTTTTGCCAATGTTTCACCTGGGCCCCGCTGAAAAAAAAAATAAATAAATAAAAATCTGCACAGTGGCACTTTACCCAAATAGCTCAGTGCTTCCCAAAATATTGCGTAGATACACAGATCCTCGCGAGCCCCCAACAACTGCAAGAAACATAGATTTTCATGAGCCCTAACAACTACAAGAAGAATTGATTCTCATGAGCCCCTGCAAGCTGCGGGAGCCCATTCGAATCTATGCTTCTTGTTGGATGTAACTGGCGGCTTTCCGTAACTTCAGACAGAGCGAGCTGCGCCGCCATTCGGCCGTTCACTTCACGTGCACGAACGACGAACAAGGAGGCCGCCAACAGCACGTGAGTAAAACTTAACCGGCAGCCGGCACGTGTGTAGGACATATTTATCTTTTGAATCACTTATTGACAATGTCACGCACATTTAACCCCTTCTCTGGCAGATATAACGACCGCACTGACTGACACAGATGCAAGAGGTATAGATCCTCATGATCCTCCGCAGTCGCGGGGGCTTGAGGATCGATACCTCTTGCTGGCTTCATTCAGTTGCATATTACTCCGTCTCACTTACTGAGTGTCACTTGTTGTGTTTATCAGTGTTCATTCTCTGACGGTTTGCAAAGCGTATCTATTTTTTATCCGATTCACGGGCAGTGATGGTCTGAATTATGGCTATGTCTGTGACGATGTCAATGACTCAACCGTTGATAAGTAAAGCTTTATTGAATCATTGAATCTGTCTGTCTGTCTGTCTGCCTGTCTTTCTGTCTGTCTGTCTGTCTCTCTCTCTCTCGTGTGTGTGTGTGTGTGTGTGTGTGCGGTTGTGTGTGCGTGCGCGCGCGCGCGCGCGTGTGTGTGTGTGTGTGTGTGTGTGTGTGTGTGTATTACACTATTGCTTGAAATAAAGTTAACCTTGATAGTTCGAGGGTGGTGCCAGAATAGCTTGTCGCCTGAGGCGCCAAGCCCTGGCACCACCCTCGAACTAAAACGGTCAATCTGTCTCGTTATCTGTAACGTAGCCTTCGTAAGCAAATCTAGTAATTTTAAAAAAATTATCCTCACAATAAAATTGGTTAAGCATCCTATGTCTAATGGCAGGACTTTGCAAAAGTGTATGGATACGCACCTTACGCATACATGCAGCTGAGAATCAATATAAGCGGTCCACAGACACACCCAAGTATTGACATAGTTATGCATGTGGCTTTTTAGCAATTATCAATGTGTTTTGCACACAACTGAGGACGCTAATTCTTTTTTTTCCTTGAGATGTAGCTTGAAGCATCTCAGGTGCGTGACAAACAAGACAAGGCCAGTGAGCAAAGACAGTATGGCCGAAGTCGGCCTTAGTGGGCGCACCACTGCGCGCGGGCCCACTGCGGCCGACTTCAGCCTGATAGGCCGGGCTTTAGCGTGCTTGTTCAGTATTTCCGTGTACAGGAGCCTTTGGTATGCATGCAGGTAGGTAGACTGCGTGTGCTTGTTATGGTGTCATGCTCACTACCAATATGTCTGTCTGACTTTAAAGCTGAGGTGCAATGAGAAAAACCCGCGGGGCCCGGCGCGTGTTTTAAAAAGACTACAGCCCCGGGACCCAGCCGCTTGGGCCCTGTTGTCAGCCGCAGGCTACCGTGCCTCTAAGTGGGTCAAATCGGTTAGCAACTCAGTTGACGGAGTTTGCAACTGTGTTCGCCGAGCAGGCAAAACTCCCTGTTGCACGTAAATCCTCTTGATTAGTAGATCGGACATCAGACGACTGATGCTGTGACACTTTCGAAACTTTTGACCGGCTGCCACGCGGGATTTTTACGCGCTGGGGACGATGGCGAAATGTACGGCAGTACAAGATGTAAGTATGACTCCTGACACTGTAGTTGTGAACGAATCTTTACCACACGTAAATCCAGTCCATGATATTGTACACATAGTGCAGGCGTAAAGTTTTACTGCAGTTACCATACACGCAACTTTAGCAGACGCCATCGCCAGCAAAGCATTGTGGGAAATCAGGGGAAGCCACTCGGAGTGAATGGTTACCTTGGATATGCAAGATGGCGGTCAAATCTACCCACTCCTTTCGATGGGGCAAATTCACGCGACCATATTCGTACAGAATAATTTCTTATGTTGCAAGTAATTAGTCTGAACAGAACCAGGAACTGCAGCTGCATCTTACGGAAGACACGGGGGCTGTTTCATATCGGCTGATCTCGTATACTAAAATGGGCCATCATAAGTGGCATTGCATAGTTCACACAAATTTAGTTTTAGCAGCTGTTTTCCTCTCCTTCCCTTACCATTGTGTGTGTTTGCTTTGTATTATGTAGTAGCCTGTGCGTTATTTCCCTCGCGCATTTTAGTGCTTTTTACCCGCGACAACTTTAGCGAAATAGAAGTGCACATATATTACTTGTGGGACAATTGTGATATTATCTGATAGGATGATGCATTGCAAGTCACCTGTATATGTGTACACAACCCTTTTGTATTACCTCGCATCTTGCGTGCCTTGTTAGCATCATGTTACTTTGTGTTCATTTTATTTTTTCCATCAGGGTCCAAATGTTGGCCATGCCAGAAAAGGTCAACCTGTTCTCAGCGTTGTGCCTGCAAGTAGCGCAAAACACAATGCACAGACTGTCTGCCGGCACACCTGGATCTGTGTAAAAATACTAGATTGGTAAGTGAAGTGTGTTTCTTATGTTGTTGCCATTTAGTCCTTTTGGTGCTAGTTTGTTTGTCTGTTGTAATTAAAGCATTAGTAAAAACACTTATCAGAATTCAACTGCCAAGCTTGATTCTTGTGTACATTCAAAATGATTACTCCTCTGTTCCTAAATCTGTTACAAACACTAAAATTCCTGTAATATCAAACCTGCATGTTACAAAATATGCATGCATTAACACTTTGTTGGACAATGTGACAGTACTCAATGTAAATTACTTTGCTCCTGATAAACTTTGCACATACCCTCCTCAGGTTGGTGCTCTGGCAATACCTTATATTGGAACTTTACTACCTGTATATGTAAACAATTTAAATATGGCCTGAAAAGCACTTTTCGATGACCAATAACTGATTATACACACATTCTAGTCTAAACAACAAACAAGAAATGAACAAGACTTCTTTAATTATTTTCCATATGTTTGAAAATTTAATACACATACTTTGTGCTTCATGTGCAATGTATACAATAGATAATTAAACTACAGGTTGGACATTAGTGACATTCAAAGCTGCACAGACCTAAGTTACTCATCCCCACCCCCCCACCCCCCCTCCCCCCCCCCCCCCCACACACACACCCCAAACAAAACAGAATAAAGCCCAAACACCCAAAAACCAACAATCAACACAAAACTTCAATGTGATTATTGTGATAGATATATAACATCAGTAAGTCAGGAGGACCGCAGGTATAACACACGGAGGCATATGCAATTTATGTCTATCTGTATGCAGTAAAGTATATTTTTTGTCACACTCATAACAAACACCTCATGGTATGTAAGTGCAAATATTCAGCTTATTACACACAAAGCAGAATCCACTGTGCCATATGTGTAATGTCACGAATGTTTTTAATTTGTACAGGATGACCGTGTAGAGTCCAAAAGCAATGTATAATAAATCAATCCAATGAGGAGCAGGCAAACAAAGAAGCACCGCAGGCCTCCACCTCGCGTCCTTCCCAGTCCAGTGGCAAAGCATCTCAGGGCAGGTTTGGAGCTGGTTCCCATCGGGACACATCAGGTGCCAACCTCTTGCTGGAGGTGGAGTGTGCCGCAGACAGAAGCAAAACAGCAGATGATTTTCGAGCTGCAGAGGTTAGTACATATTGTCTATCAAAGAGAACTGCTGCCAATGGATCTTACCAAAGTAATGATTACTACCTTCCCAAAATATAGTGGCCCATGGCATCTCATTATTGGAGGAGGGAGGGGGCAATCACATCAATTTTGACTTGTAAGTTTGAATTTCTTTATGATGGATAACCATCTTGACCTTTTGTCATATCCAATGAGCATTAGTTTCAATGTATAAATTAGTACTTGGCATTTCCATTCCATGAACATTTATCATTTTCTCAAATTGAATCCCTGTCCTCTTTGTTGATTGTGCATAATTATTTGTGTGTAAATTGTAGGACACTCTTTCTAACATTGTGTTTTCAGCATCGTGTATATTTGTGTGAATTGTTAGGTTGGCCATAATAACAGACCACTGTATTGTTTACGAGCTGAAAAAATAAATATACATCAAATTGTGCTGTTGTATTTATTTGTCAGAACCTGTTGAACAACATGGGAGAGGAGGAGGTGAGACAACGTCTAAGAAACATCCTTCAAACACATGATGCCATTTATCACCAACAGCATTGGACCCGAGCAGGCCGAGCCAGTACCAGGTTGGTGCGAATGTGGCCACTGTGTATTTGAGGCAGAACAGAGGCACCAAATATGCTGTCAGTGGCATCACTGTGTCACAAACGAACCTACATTTAGTGAGTTGTGTTTGACTCGAAGTGTTGTTGAAATTGCTGGTGTAGCCAACTATGCATACAGATTTGGTGGAGTGTCTGCTGAATACTCAAATAGTAAATTCCGCAGTCAAGCTTATCGATTTTTTATTTTGTGGATGGCGGGTGTCATGGGGCCCCGGGTACGAAAATGCCCACCTTCATGCGTGCGGGCGAAAATACGTTGGAGATTTCCAAGTGATGATGGCACATACACTGGCTATCAGTCCTCTTAGAACTTTCCTTATATAATCACTGCAGGATTAGTATGGCCTGCCATAGCTGTTACTGAACATTCTTGCAACTGCATTTCCTCGAGTGTGATATTATCAGTTGTAGGCTAAATTAGGCTTTGTCATTGGTTCTTGTTGTCTCGAGGATGCAATCAAGGAGGTCAATGTCCCTGTGGACCCTCTAGATGACAACAAACAATGGCAAACTCGTAATATAATGAATAAAAAAAATAAAACACAAAGAATATGTAAGCATCAAGTAGCCCCATCAAAGAACACATGCTTAGTACGTTTTACCTAGAACTTTAGGGACATAAATCTAAATTTTTTTGACTGTCAGCCAACTAGCCATACACTTGGAAATTTCTCCAACAGATATTATCAAATGTAACACATGTGGATTTATTTCTTTGTATGAAACTGGTACCATAGGTCGTACGCAACACATACACATAATTATTTTGTGGCCTAAAACCTTTAATTTTTTAATCCAGACCAAAAAGGTGACTGCCAAGCGTGTAATATGTAATAACGTCACCTCCTTCAGTTGCCACATTCCTTCTGCCAATGAAGATAAGTAGCGGCTAATCTCTGTTTGTTTGTTTGTCTATTTTGACAAAGGGTATTTACCCGAAATATTAATAATTGTGTTGTACCCGTCTTTTCTAAGCGTGATTCTTTCTCCGTTGGGTACTTCTTTAATTTTTTATTTCGCGGGCTTTTTGTGGTTGCATCATTTTCAATTATGCTGATGTAGCTTACAAGGATGGCGTCTGTGCTTCGTATGTCTGGTGCATGACGTTATCCATCTGAATGCCTTTTTCAGTTATTTTTGGTAAGTCATTGATACCAGCGGGATTACATAACACCTGCATACAGTTGTTTGCCCCATGCCATCCTCCAAGCACAACATAAAAAAAGCTATATTGCTTATTTCACAGCATTTCAGTGCCTGACAGTTTGAATCAATGGAGATTAGGGTTTGTTCATACAAACAAATATGACTGGCCAACGACATATTGGGGGTACAATGTTTTTTCTCAGCATGTACATTGTCATTGGAAAATGTGATAGGTTGAGACTATATTTCTCACAAGTTGGCATGGTAACGTGATAATATGCAGCCTGCACCTGCCTTTAGGGGGCGAAGGTGAATAGAGTTCGGCAAATGAGAACAAGTGTAAACAGTTTGAAAGAAGAGAACAGTGAAAATCACCAAGCAATTCAAGTTACTGAATGCTGTTCAAGCCACAATGGATTTTTGGTGTGTTCTGTATTGAATAATTCTGATGTTTTCACATTGGTGGTGAACATTATATTTCTACCTTTCATTTCTCCTCGTCGCTTCTGTTTCATGAAGACTTTCCAGGCACCTGGATGTTGTGCACCCACCATGTCCAGGTAGTCTGACTTGGTGCTGTTTATGCCCTCATCAAATCTGAGCCCATATGCATGGTCTATGCACAAGTGCAAAAGCTCTGAAACCCAATTACACAGAGAGACTAACATAGACGGATACATGAAATAGAGTTGAAACGTGTAAACTGGAGATCAAATTCTAAGGAGAACCATATATAGAAAAGCCTATGCTCAGCAAATTTTATTGTGGTCCACATGAGGATTGCATAAATTGTTTTGTGACTGTCTAATCTAAGCATGTTTCTTTTCAGATTTTCGACACAAACACAAACACACGCGCACACACTGGAGGCTCATATGTACCCACAAAACCAGTTTGTGTTTGTTTGTGTGTGTGTGTGTGTGTGTGTGTGTGTGTGTGTGTTGCGTGTGTTGTGTGTGTTGTGTGTGTTGTGTGTGTGTGTGTGTGTGTGTGTGTAAGAGAGTGCTGATAACCCAACAGGTCGCCAGAGTTTATACCAGGCATGTAGCTGTAATCTTTCTGAACAAGATCCTGAAACGCTACCCATTTTTTGGTACGCCGTGATAACTGACACTGCAACATGGAGGTGAGGGGCATCATTGGCACCTGTTGTAACTGGTCTGTTTTTGTGGTGATTAAAATCTATTACAGCAAGCTGGTTGCGGGCCATATAGATGTCAAACGAGAAAGCCAACCTGGTAAACAGAACAATAGTATAGTTTCATGTACAGCACTGTAAATTTGGTTTCAGCTAGTGGAATTGGCTATCACTTTGGAACAATATAGCAGTTTCACATCCCAGCTCTAATTCTTCCTCTCCATGCACATGAAACTCCCACAAATGAATACAAACAAATAAAAGAAAGAAATGATTACCAACTAGGAATTTAAAGAAAGCCTAGTGAGAAATGGCTGCACATAGTAAAAAAAAAAAGTGTTTCATGCCATCTCATTCACATCCAAACTACTGGAACTTAGTGAGACAGGTAGTTTTTACCGTTTGGGGCAATAGAGGAGCAGACTGTGGGAGAAGAAGTTTTCCAGCTGTGAGGTTTGGCGCCCATGCGTGTAGTACATGAAGGAGTTGAGCAGCATTGGGTTAGAGAAGAATTTCCTGCAAAAAAGCAGAAGAGAGCAATGCAATTGTGATACAGTTGTATTGCTGAAGTGTGTGTTTGTATGTGTGTTATGTTATTATAATGGAGTGCAGTGAAACTTCCAACATACTACACGCTTCTTCTGCAAGTTTTATTCAAATATTTATGTAGTACCATTTTCTCACTTGCTGACTATGGGATCTTCAGCTAGTGTCCACCGTGGTCAAACTAACTTGTAGTGTACTTCAAAGGCAGTCAGCATCGCAAATGCCAAAGCATTGATATGTGTGATTGGTCCAAAATCTTTTTCACTCGGTTGTTTTTTACATCAACTTGCCCTTGACAGTAAATTGCAACAGTGAAAGTGCAGTTGCATATGTAACTCAACAGCAGCAACACATGGGAAATAGTGTTACCTAAGAGCCTGGAAAGCTGGCATGTCAGGTGTTAGTTGTGGCAGAGTTGACTTGACACCTTCATCATGCTCACATGCCCCTTCTGGCCACTGGTGTGTCCCCTGAACATGCCACAGAAAACTTTCCCACTTCATGTTGAAGCGATAGAGGTCTCCATGTGAAGTGCGGCAACAAAACCAGAAGTGCTTCACAATTGGCTTCACAATTTTTTTTAAGTCCCAAGGGAGCCCTTTGCTAGGTACAGCAGGCTGCAATACAACACTCAACTGACCTTTAGTCCAATGTGTCTCAAGATTCAATGAATATGGTGAAGGATCACTGTCTCCATAGCATTACTGGTAAGCAGATTGAATGCATAATTACCAGATGAATGAGAAGTACATATTGAAGTGCTGGAATTATTTGTTTCCCTCCTTTGTACAGCATATTTGATAGTACCAAGAAATATGTTGATATTATGGTTTATGTTCTACACTCCTAAGGCCATCTGCAGATGGTTTACTGAGGGGCACTAACCTTTTGGCAAGGTGTTTGGATTTATGCCACATGTCCAATGAATGCCGAATAGTTGCATACTCTTCTCCCTCTGAAAACACAGGATACATGTTTACAATTAAATTTTACCTAAAATCACTTGCCAAACCAATGGCTATAATGAAAGTCCCCTGAAAACTACAGGAGTGAAATTATCTGCACTATATATATGACAGTGAAATTATAATTCACACACAAAACTTCATGTGCATTATGTGCACTAGGTCCATTTGCAGTGCACATTGTAACATGTCACATAATCAGTAAGTTGCAACAGTCAGTTTCATTCACTCTGATTGTCCTTCACTTTACTACACTGAACTGCAAATGGCATGGTATCTATGTTATGTCTCCATATTCATTAATGATTTTCTTCTCATTATTATTATTGTTGTCAGCCTCTTGATTTACTCACCCAGAAGTGACCTGATGGTTGAGCTTGCATCGGACACTATTTCGGCACATTGTGGGTAAAAGAATGTGACGTGATGCAAGCCCAAAGCAACATTCAGCTTTTCCACCGGGGCTGCCTGGCGCTGTGAACCCAAATAGAAAGAGAACACAATTCACAAGAATTGTCAGTGTGTCCACATCACCATCTTGCCATTCATTGAGAGGAAAAAATCAAGGGTACTATATACACAATGCAGAGTGGAAAACATTTTCATATTTTACTGTCTGCATACCTCTCTCCTATCAATCTGGCCCCACATAATCACACATTATGCTTGGTGTGTTTTACTCTTATTACTAAAAAAAACAATATTACTGTTTCAAATAACTGTTTGCCTCACCTGTGTTGCTCGGTGAACACCAAATTCGCAATGGATGATGAGTCCACTTTCTACGTCCATGAACGCAGTGGTCGATTTTGAGGCACAGTGGCCTACACAAACATTTAGAGAAAACATTAATTGAGAGGTAAGCACTTCAGAGAGCACACACATATTTTCACCAATGCACTGGGACTGTCAACAAAAAACTCAGTTCCTTTTGCTTATCACAATAACCTGTACAGTATGCTAACCTGACAGATACACATAAAATATTACTGGGGGAATCAAATCGGGTATCAACTGCCACCACCCGTCGTGGTGATATGGCCCGGATTTTTTCTATCGCTTTTTCCTAGTATTCTCTGAGTGGCAGACAAAAGATTTTCTGTAGCTGGTAAAAGCTGGAGGCTGAGGGAATGGCAAGGTGTGCAAATCTTGCAGCTCGTGCAACCTAGAACAGTGAACAAGTTGTCACAGTTTCATTTACAGTTTCAGCCTAAATTGGAAGCACATAGGTGCAGTAGTTGTGTTGATACATCTGACCCTAAAAAATCCAACTGGCCAAAAAATGCACATTACCTACCAACTGGAATTCAAACTAGGTTGACTTTGTAGGCAGACATATCATTATGTACAGCTTTGACTATCAAGTACAATTATTAGACAATGCCAATAAAACTACTAACTGTTGGGCAATATGCTCACATTACCTGACTGTAAGTGAGGCTACTGAACAGAATGATGAGGACTCATAGCTGCCCCATTACACTTTTGCCTCCATATTTTTTTGTCGTTCTCCAATACTGGATGTGGCCATTCTGTTTAGAAACAATCAGAATTTAATGCCAGACAAATGTGCAAACACTCCATGCGAACAGTCAGTAAACATGTTTGGACACTTTCATTCATTTCACAGTAATGGAAGAATCCAACCCTCATTACATGATCATTCAGAAGTACAATATACATGTTGAGGAAGTAGTGTGGCTTGAGAGGAAAGATGAAAATATTATTTCTTACAGTACAGTGAAACTGGAACATGATCCCTGCCATAGGCTGCTGTGGGGCAGGCTGCACTGTCTCCTCCTCGCAGCACCCGTGGCAGTCAAATACAGTACATTTTAGCCATTTCACAGTTTCCACACATGTATCATAGTCAATGACAAAGCGCCGTTGAGCCAATGCTTTCTCCAGCCATGTCGTACACAACAGATGTGCTTCCTGTACTCTGAAATCATAAGGCATAACCAGATAAACACCTTGGCAAATACTGTATGAATGCAAGACTGCAACATAATGAAGTGAATGTGGTCATTCACAGGACCAATAATATACACACTACTATAACAGGCACATGTACATTGACTGCATTGCAGTGCCACACTCTCTCCATCATACTTCCAAACTACATCCCACCCTCCACCCCCATTCACAACAAGTTCACTCTGTCTGTCTGTCTGTCTGTCTCTCTCTCTCTCTCTCTTTTTCACACACACACACACACACACACACACACACACACACACACACACACACACACACACACACACACACACACACACACACATTTGACTGAACATTTGTTGTGATATATGTTACATACTGTTCCTGTTCCAGCTCAGCTAAAGTTTGTGCGGTGTCTATTTCATCCAGCAATTCATCCTCTTGTGATTCCGGTTTTTGGTCTTCATTTTGTCACTCATCCTCCGTCATAAGCTGATAAAATTCAGCATCCTGCACATGTGTGACAGGAATCAGTATTACACTATTTATGCAGTGCTCACTTTTACTAATTCACATCTACAGTTCGTTACATTCCGGATATCCTTTAGCACTAAACGTACTTAGGAGACATGTATTGAACCCCCCCCCCCCCCCCCCCCACCCTAAAAAAAAAAAACAAATAGGAAAAAAACCAATGGACCAAACCAAACACAAAGAGAACATGGGGGACACAACAAGAACAACAATTGCTGAACCCGAGCCTTTTAGGATTTATAATCATTATTATTATAACCTTCGTTGATGCCACAAAGTGTGATATCGGTATGCTACAATGAATAAATGAAGAAGCATTGTACAGCCAACACAGTAAATTGTATAAGAGATCGCCTGTTGACATAGTTGCCAAAGGATACAAGGGAGATCAATCTTAGGTCGCCTTGGGTCACGCTGATTATAATAGCTGCCCTTAGTAGGGAAAATATTCGCTGTACAGATGAAATAACCCCTCCTTTATTGCCTTCGGATCTCAAATAAAGATACAGGCTGTACTGTGTAACTTACGAAATCCAGACCAAAAAGGTGACTGCCAAGCGTGTAATATGCAAAGAAGTACCCAACGGAGAAAGAAACACGCTTAGAAAAGACGGGTACAACACAATTTATTAATATGCGTCAACTTTCGGGTAAGTACCCTTTGTCAAAATAGACAAACAAACAGAGAGATTAGCCGCTACTTATCTTCATTGGCAGAAGGAATGTGGCAACTGAAGGAGGTGACGTAAAATAAAAGAAAAGGAAGAACAAAAGTGCGGAAAAAGTAAAAATGACGTCAACGAAAAATCGTGAGAGAGACTCTGAAAGTGAACCTGAACACGAGAGACAAGAGTATGTGCAAGCACGTGCAGGAGCGAGCGAAAGAAAAGGCGTGTAGATGAGGCCAGAGAAAGAGAGAGACAGAGAGAGAGAGGGAGAAAGAGAGAACGAACGGGGATTACCCTTGGGCACGAAGTAGGCTGAGTGTCTAATACACAAAGCCTGCTAAACACGAACCCGAAGGCAAACTTTATATCACCTTCAAGTTGAGGACTACCTCGGGGAAAAACGGGAGAACCCCGGGAAAAAAAAAAACCAGCATTTAGCACGGTACACAACAAGGAATAAGTCATGAAAACAAAGCAAAAAAATCAAATTCAGTAAGAGAATAAGTAGGTATAAGTGGAGAGTAGGTAGTTGTGAAACCGTCTTCAAGGGTAAGTAAAAAAATAATTAAAAAAAT
>BTPG01000003.1:57669795-57712295 GCA_036245525.1 Semisulcospira habei
ACTGACTCGCACGGCTGACTGCTACGAAGATGTGAAAAACTGGATGACAGCAAGCAAGCTTAAACTGAATGACGACAAAACGGAAGCGATGCTGGTAGGCACTCGCCAGAAACATTCCCAGCTCCCTCCCGCTCTCCACCTTCAACTCGACAGCACCCCCATCTCCCTCTCCGACTCGGCCAAAAACCTCGGCGTTATCCTCGATTCCTCTTTTTCCATGACCAGCTTCGTCTCCGCCACGGCCCAAGCATGCTACTTCCACCTCCTCCGCATCAGAAAATACCTCACTACCGAAGATGCCACCAAACTTGCTGTCTCTCCCATCCTATCTCGCATCGGCCACTGCAACTTTCTCCTTTCCGGCCTCCCTCACTCCACCACTTTCACTCTCCAGCGCGTCCAGAACAGTGCTGCCCGCCTCGTCCTCAGAAAGAAAAAAACCGACCACATCACTCCCCTGCTCAAACTCCTTCACTGGCTGCCCATCCCCCAACGCATCCAAAACAATATTCTGTCTCTCTGCTACAAATCCCTGAACAACTGCGCTCCCGTCTATCTCTCAAACTTACTTCACCCCTACACTCCTCCCCGCTCCCTCCGCTCCGCCTCCGACCCTCTCCGCCTCCACATCCCCCGCACCAAACTCAGCACTTTCGGCCCCCGCTCCTTCTCAGTATACGGCCCATCCACCTGGAACACTCTCCCACTCTCTCTCCGTCAGAAACACTCTCTCTCCTCCTTCCAGTCCGCCCTCAAAACTCACCTCTTTCAACAGTTCTAGCACTATACCACCACACTCCCCACCCCAAGCAGACTGTCGTAATGTATTTCACTATTTGTGGTAGGTGAGTCGTTGTCTAAAGCGTGCGCATGCGTGCGCGAGTTGTGAGTGCGCGCTTAGAGTTTTAATTATTATGAGATAGGCGCATTATAAATACCGTAATTATTATTATTATTATTATTATTATTATTATAAACGTGGCTCCGCTCAGCTGGCAATGAACCCATCATCGCCAGCGTCACTCCGAGTGGCTACCGCCTTGCCTCCTTCCCGCGTGCCTCCAGAGGGGGTGGCATTGCCATCATCTACAGGGACTGTCTTTTCGCTCACCTATCCTTCTTTCAGTCTCTCCCTTTTGCTCATCCCTCCTTTGAATCTATCGGGGCCGTAGCAACACTCCCTGGCCAGTCCCTCATCTTCTCATGTATCTACCGCCCCCCTCCAAGCTATCAAAACAAACTCACAAACTCCATGTTCCTCAACGAGTTTGACCTCCTCCTCGACCACTACAGCACACGACGCGGAAAACACATCCTTCTTGGCGACTTTAACTTCCACTTCGACAAACCCGACCACCCCGAAACAAAACGCCTTTGCACATCACTTTCAAACCACAATCTTACACAACACATCACCAAACCCACCCACCGACTCGGCCACACCCTCGACTAGATTATCACCCACACCTCCGATCAACTCTTTCTTGACTCTGACACCTCTTCTGTGCTTCCATCTGACCATCTTGCTGTTCTCGTCTCCCTCAACCTACCTCCCCCGAAAAAAAAAAAACGAAAATCCTTGTCTCTCCTCGCAAACTAAAATCTGTCAACCGAGAGAGCTTCTTCGATGAAGCTGTCGACCTTCTCTTGGACCCCACCTCCTCTCCTGATCTTGCATCCCATTTCGACTCCTCCCTTCGAAAACTTTTAGACACGCATGCACCTGTCACCACCTGCTCCATACTCAACCGACCCCCCCCTCCCCCTGGCTTACTGACGACATAGCTGAGGCCAAGCGCGAGCGCCGACAAGCGGAACGCCGCTGGCGCTCATCTGACCTCCCCGTTCACAGAAAGATCTTCTAAACAACTAGATCCAAAGTCTGCAGAATGATCTCCGACTCCAAAAGTAAACACCTTCAAAACAAAATCCTGGAATCCTCTTCTTCTAAAACCCTCTACGCTACCATGAACACACTCCTAGGCACTTCTAAAGACTCTCCTCTCCCCAACACACACAGCAAAGAAGAACTCCCGTCCGCCTTTTCCACCTATTTTTCCGAAAACATCCCAACTTTGCGCAACACACTCAACACTCTCCCTTTTCCGCCTTGCCCTCCCGACACCCCCTTTTCCGGCACCCCCCTCTCGTCCTTCCTCCTCTCCAACAGACAGCAGTCCGTCACCATCGACCGCGTCTCCTCCAACCCAGTCACGCTCTCCTGCGGAGTTCCACAAGGGTCCATCCTGGGCCCGGTCCTTTTCACACTCTACACCTTTCCCCTGTCCAACATCATCCAGTCTTACCACATACACCACCACCTCTACGCCTTGCGACTCACAACTACTAGACAAAGACAAATTCGACAACACTCAGTCACTACAGACTCGCACGGCTGACTGCTACGAAGACTTGAAAAACTGGATGACAGCAAACAAGCTTAATCTGAACGACGACAAAACGGAAGCCATACTGGTAGGCACTCGCCAAAAACTTTCCCAGCTCCCTCCCTCTCTCCACCTTCAACTCGACGGCACCCCCATCTCCCTCTCTGACTCGGCCAAAAACCTCGGTGTTATCCTCGATTCCTCTCTTTCCATGACCAGCTTCGTCTCCGCCACGGCCCAGGCATGCTACTTTCAACTCCGCCGCATCAGTCAGATAAGAAAATACCTCACTACCGAAGCTGCCACCAATCTCAGCACTTAGAGTTATAATTATTATAAGATAAGCGCATTATAAATACCGTAATTATTATTTATTTATTAGTTGACCTAATATGATTGACTTTTAAGAAACTCAAACAAAGTGCCTGTTGCTGTACTGTCGTCAAAATTAAAATTGTTTCAATAAATGACTGATTTTACATCCCTAAATGCGACCCCGATATATTAAGCCCAGTATAAGAAAGATCCATTTTCAAATGAATTGGCCATAATTTTATTAGGTCAGTTAGCACTCAATGATATATGTTCTTAAATAGGTACAGAAAAGTTGGTTTTTTTGGAGATATTTGGCAAAAACGTTGAGCGCTCCCATGCCAGGTCGGGGAAGGGGAGGGGATGGGACGTGAGAGAGGCCGTTTGACATCGGAGCGCACAACAATTTTGCACAACACCTATGATTTGACTATTTTGCTGTACAGTCGTAAAAATTTGGTTAAAAGACAAGATCAACCCATTTTTAATACCGTAAATAGATCCCCGGCAGATTTCACTATCGAGGTCAAGCATGCAAACCTCATGTACACCTGCGCTGTTTCAGGTTCGAAAACTTGGCCAATTCATTTGTAAATGGATCTTTCTTATACTGGGCTTGATATATCTGAGGCACATTTAGGTATGTAAAATCAGTCATTTAAAGAAAACAAATCCTAATGCTTACGGCACTACAGCAAAACTGACACATTGTTCGAACATTTAAAAAGTAAATCGTATTAGGTCAACTGTCACTGAATGATATCTGTTCTAAGACTGGTGTAGAAACGTGGCGCTTTGGGGAGATATTTGCGAAAACACGTTGTGCGCTCCGATGTCAAACGACCTACGAGTATGCGAGCGAGATCGAACCTGTGTGTATGTGTGTGTGTGCGTGTGTGTGTGTGTGTGTGTGTGTGTGTGTGTGTGTGTGTGTGTGTGTGTGTGTCTGTGTTTATGTGTGTGTGTATGCATGTTTGTGTGTGTGCGTGCGTGCGTGCGTGCGTGTGTGTGTGTGCGTGCGTTTTGTTTTGTTGTTGCTTTGTTGTTGCTGTTTTGTTTTAATTGTTTCTTTTATTTGTTTTACTTTTATTTAATCTATTTATGGTGCTGATGATGATTATTATTACTATAATAATAATAATAATTAATTAATTAATTATTGTTATTTTTTGTCCTTTTTGGCTCACTTGCGAACCAAAAGTGAGTCTATGTTCTGGGCTAGTGGTCGTCCGTTCGTCGTCCGTCCGCGGTCGTCCATCGGCCGTCGGTCGTGGTAAACTTTAACGTTGGCATTTTCTCGGAGTCTATTCAAACCACAGTCTTCAAACTTGGCCTAAGGATACTTTGTAGCAAGTCCTTTCTAAACATACCAATTTGAGTGACCTCTCACAAAGGTCAAGGTCACAGGGGACTGGGAAATAGTTACAAAACAGCTATATATTGACATAATTTATTTTTTCTCATATACAATTCACAACTTCAGACACAAACTTGGTACTAAGATCACTGTTGGTAAGACCTTTCTACGCAATTAATTTGGTTTATCGATCGGAAAGGTCAAGAGTCACAAAAGGAAAAAAAAAAAAAGGTTTAAAATAGGCACATTTTGACAACAGATTTTTTTCAAATACTATTCACAAAACAAGCCCAAACTTGTTACAGAGATACCTCATGTTAATACATTGCATACTAAAAATTATTGGATGAGCCCTTGAAAAAGCCAAGGGTCACAAGAGGTGGGCAATTGTGTGTAAAATGCCAATTTTTGACAGAATTGTAGTTATTATCAACTGTTTTGAAAACTTTTCAATTAAATTTGGCACAAAAGTAGATGATGATGATAAGACCTTCCTATGTATACTAATTTAGTCGACTCATCGCAAAGATCAAGCGTCACGGGTGTTTGACAGATGTGTGCCAACTGATTATATTTTGAAAAAACAAACAAAAAACAAAATAAATGGATTTTGCTGGCGCAGAAGCCATCTCTTTAGTTATTGTCACAAAGATCACATATGTAGATTGGACATACACGTGATCCTTTCTTGCCTTCCCTTTTTAGGGGGGGGGGGAGCGGACTGGGGGAGGGGGGGGAACGGGGGGGGGAGAGGGGGGGGGGCTTGGAGGGTTGGAGAGGGGGGAGGGCTGTTGTTTTTGTTTCCATGTTTTTGTTTTTATTTTCTTTCAGTACACCGCCGTGATATGGCCTTAGTTGCCTGCTCGGCGTTAAACACAAATAACTAACTCTTTCAGTATATACGAAATATAACCCATGTACTAACTATTTTATCCGTCGGTAAATACATTTTATTTAATTTATTTATTTCATTCCATTCATTTCTCTCATTTTCATCCGTATTATTTTCAGCTGACGGCAAATGGATGAGAGTAGGCGACGCCAACCCAGGTCCTCGAAACCCCCAAAACCCCGTTCAGCGGCCAGTCAGAGGTAAGCGTTTCAATTATGGGAGGCGGATCGATCATAACAGTTGGCCTAAGCACAAACACACACACGAGATGAAATATGTGTGTGGGGAGAGTGGGGTGGGGTTGGGGAGAGGGGGGGGGGGCGGTTACTAAGCTATCCCCTACAGGGGTGTGGAGAATTGATGTCGATTACAGTTTCATTCACGTTGTAACCTATTCAAATTTAAACTTTTAGGAAACTTAGCAAGATTCGAGATTCTGTTGCGGTCCAGATCGTACTGGGCAGTGCGAACTTGTCTTTTTCATCAACCATCTGCCGTGCCCAAACAACAACAACAACAACAACATCAACAACAACAAGAAACAAACAAACCAAAAAAAGAAATTTCTGTCTGTTAGCAAAAAAGACGACATCTTACTGTGGTTCTTGCAGTAGGCATACAATTAATCCTTGCCACCATCCAATGCTTTATTTCAATGCTCCGTGAAGGAGTGCACACTGAACGCGGGGGAAGGGTATACAGACTGAGTTGTAATATTAAACCAATCTAAAAGGGGTGATTACCCGGGATTTTAAACCAGTAGAACCTACGAGGTAGGAAAATATTCGTTTCTCTATTTATTTATTTATTTTATTTATTATTTATTTGTTTATTATGCAGTTATTTGTTATCTATTTATGTATCTACCTTCTTAGTATTAATCTGTTGGTGTGCTGTGGCCAGTTAAAGCTATCACAGTAAGCAACGGCCCACGGGCCTACTGCGGACGCAGTAGCCCCGCGCACGGCTGTCCGCGGGACCACTGCGGCCATCGCGGGCCCGTAAAATATTTTGCTACTAGCGATGTCACTTGTCTAAAATTCACAGTTCTGTCTTTTCCCTCTGTTTCTACTCAGTACCTCAAATGTACGCGCTGACAGTCACCCCTTTTGAGTTCATTTAGGTCTAACTAATTTGTTGCTGAAGGTTTGCTTGACAAAGCATTGTCTGTCCACTTCAAGCCACAAAAAGACATGGCTGCATAAGTTAACCTGAATGCATAGTGTCTCTGTGCAGACGTCGCAATGACACTTTTTTAGTGCACTTTCTGACCAGCAAAAGAAATGCGACATCTTTCGAATCATCGGAAAACCCTGGAGTGTTGCCGATGATTTGAATACTGTCGCACTTCTTTTGCTCGTCAGTGTGTATTCACGAGAAATAGTGAAAACTTTAAGACGCGCTGATCTTTAAAAAAAAATAAAATCCAATGTTAAGCAACATATTCATGTCGGAGTAACTTTGTGCCTCTATATGCACATTGCTAGTCTGACACCATCTTTCAACTATCATAGTCGATCCAAACTTTTTTCTTATAAGAAAACGTGTTAAGCTGCGCTTCCATAAACGCGAATCCGACACGAATTTGATCCAAATCCAAAGCGGGTCCGAAACAGAAAAGTTTGTGCAAGTCCTTTTCATGTTTGTGCGTTTCCACATGCCCGATGCGGAAACGAATTCGCATCCGGCTTCGAATAAAAATGCCGCAATTTTGTACAGAAGTGAATTGCATCACGCGCATCGGGTTCGGGTCGTATTCGTATTGGATTCGTGCTTATGGCTACTTTTCCATAAGCACGAATCCGATACGAACCCGATGCGATGATGCAATTTTCCTTTAAAAAAAAATGCTTCATTTTCGTTCGAAGCCAGATGCGAATTCGTTGATCGCATCGGACATATGGGAACACACAAACACGAAAAGAACTTGCAATTTTTTTTTTTTTTCAGTTTCGGACCTTCTTCTAATTCGGATCTTTTTCGTATCGGATTCGCGTTTATTTATTCTCGTAAATGCGATGATGGTGGACGCAGACTGTTTCTGAAATCTGTATTCAACGCCGAACAGCCATAGTCGTCTGAAGAACACTGATTTGCAGTGTTGTCAGCATGAGGTATGGATCCTAATGAGCCCACGCGACTGCGGAGGCTCATGAGGATCTGTGCCTCCTGCAGTTGGGCTCGTGTTGACTCTTTCACTGCTGCTAACAGTAACATTTCTCATGTCCACAGGTGCTGCCGTTCTCCCAGACCCTCGACCTCCGCCAGAACCTCGAGTATGATTCATTGGATGTGAACCTGAATATATACTATTAGAAACACAAACGGTGAACATCACAAAGAAAAAAGAAGCGCAATTAGAGAAGACAGTTACAACGCAGACTATTATTATTTAGATTTTAACGCGTACAGAGCCAGCCAATGCAGACTGTATTTTGCGATCTTCGTTAATTAAAAAAAAAAAAAAAAAACCCACACACTTGAGGTCCCAGGCACATGGATTTAATGTGATGTCAGCAAGCAAGAGGAGGCATATATTATCATGTCCACAAGTACTGTCGTTCTCCCAGAACCTCGACCTCCACCAGAACCTCGAGTATGATTTGTGGATGTGAACCTGAATATACTCTCTCTCTCTTGGCTTGACTTCGCGAACGAAGATTTTATAGGGGTTGCCCACGACGTCTGCAGGCTTGTTCGTGGCATTTTCATCCCTCAAATTTGCACGATAGAACATTTACGAGAATAAATAAACGCGAATCCGATACACTACGAGAAACACAAATAGTTATGGTCATAAAGAGAAAGAAGCGCAATTAGAGAACGCAGACTATTATTGTTTTGAGTTTAACGCGAACAGAGCCAGCCGATGCAGACTGTGTTTGTGCGATCATCGTTAATTTAAAAAAAAAAAAAAAGGAAAAAAAAACAACTTAAGGTCCCAGGAATATGGATTTAATGTGATGTCACCAAGAGTCATAGATCCTCATGAGCCCCCGCAACTGAGGGGGCTCATGAGGATCTATACCTCTGGCAGTTGGATGATGTTCGAATTTTCTCGGTACTGTACGGGTTAAATCCGAAATATGCATAATATGTGTTGTAACTATAAAGGGGTTTGATCGTTGAAAGGTAAACAGAAAATAGAGGTTGAAACCCTTTTACGTTAGAAAACATGAAAACACGACGTTTCGGATCAAAGATCTTTCTGCTTGGTGATATGGAAACAACGTAGAACATAAAAGAACACACGATAGAAAGAAGGAAAAAAACAACAACACGTCATCCTGTATAGAGAAAATTTAGAATAACGTAAAAAAAATAAATAAATAAAAGATAAAAAAAAAAAAAAAGTAAAATTCACGAGAAAGAGAGAACACAAGACATACGCATATGCATATGTATACGCACAAAACACGTAGCACAATACTAAGGTCTACATACATTAACGTCACTAGACGCATTCGCATTTACTCGTGCCTGTTACCGCTCACATACCTACATACATAGGGTTTGATCATTACTCGGGGTAGTTGAGTATAGCTTGCGTGGTAGAGAGCTCGACCATCGTCCCAAAAAAGGACGTAGGTTTTAACCCATCTAGTGTCAAAATGTGCACAGACCCCTTTTAAGGTGCCTCGTCTTTGAAATCACATCCGTGGTAAACAAAATCACGTTAAGCCCTAAACGTTTAACATGTTGTTGTTTTTTTAAATCCTTTTTCACATTAAAAACATATAGACAAGTACACAATTTGCAACTGATCTCTTAGTGATGAAAAGTGACAACTAAAAGACATTTTGAAATTTTAATAAACTGTGTTGTAACTGTCTTCACTAAGCGTGTTTCTTTCTTCGTTGGGTGGGTGAGTGGGGGGGGGGGGGGGGGGGGGGGTGGGGGGGGGGGGGGGGGGTGGGGGGGGCGGGGAGGGGTGGCGGAGGGGGGAGGAGGAGTGATGCTCTCTGCATTTTACACGCCTGGCAGTCATCTTTGAGGTTTAGATTTCATTTTAAAACATCAGCAGCGTGGGAAGCTGTGTGGCCAGGCACACTTCCTCTGTCGAAACATCAAGAAAACAAAATTGCTGCTGACACTCAGTGGGGTGTCTGAAGGTGTGTAAATGTAGTCTGGGATTTTGGATCGTACGGCTTTAACTCGTTGAGCCCGACGGCCGTATTTCCCAAATTTTGGAGGCGTCATCAAATGACTATGCACCAGTTGCAGGAGATGGGTCGACCATGATAATATAAGGGCAGTGCCAGATTAGCTAATCTGGCACTACCCTTGAATTATCATGGTCAACCCATCTCCTCTTGTCGTGCGTCAGGGATGAATGGGTTAACGTAGAGCTGTAGAATGGTAGCGTGAAACACATATGAACCCATTTAGCCCCGACGCGTCTCAGAAAGATGGACCATGATAATTCAAGGGTAGTGCCAGATTAGCTTGGCGCCATCAGCCGCCAAGCTAGTCTGGCACTATCCTTGAACTACCACGGTTGATCTATCTCATGCAACTTGTGCATAGTCGTTAGGGGACATCTCCAAAATGAGGGCCCGACTCACTACAGCAAGAGGTGGATGGACCATGATAAATTAATGGTAGAGCCAGATCAGCTAATCTGGCACGTCACTTAAATAGTCATGTTCGATCCATCTTCTTCAACCTGTACATAGTCATTTAGGTGACATCTGTAAAGTTTGGGAAATGATACCTTGGGATTAAATGGGATTGATATTATTATTTCATAATTATTTTCATGAGTGAATGGTGATGCCATGTGTTGTATAGGCAGACAGTGAATTTCCCCATGAGGGATTAATAAAGTCTTAATGTATTGTATTGTATTGTATTGTTACATGACTTAATTTACAGGACAATAAAACCGCAACGCTCTGTATAGCCTTTTGGGGTAAGCCAAACACAATCAATGCTTCTGAAAAAGAACTAGATCACATCTCGACACGTAACAGAAACATATCGAGATTCGTGATTCGTGAAAAGTAATTGGCGGCTCAAATCATTTCTATGCAACCTTTTGGTTTCCCTATTACCGTTTATCCAATCGCTGCATCGTGTATTTTACCCCCTTCCCTGCCATCGTACTTACATTTTTGTTTTGAAATCTTTGTTTATTGAACGACCAAAAGACAAAACCGTCCAAGAATCGTGGATACACATTAGTGTCGGCATTCTAGGGTGTCAACACAGTATGCAAAAGTCCTCGGGTCCACGATGGCCGCAGTGGGCGGGCACGGCTGTACGCGGGCTAACTGCTGCCGTTGTGGACCCGAGGACATTTTTCTACTGCTACCAACCAACCAACCAACCAACCAACCAACCAACCAACCAAACAAACAAACAAACAAACAAACACTAATGAAATCAAACCAACAAACCAAAACAACAAACAAATAAACCAACAAATGAACCAAGCAGCCAGCCTACCAACCAACAAAACCAAACCAAACTAAACAAATCAACCAGGAAACAAATAAAACAAACCAAAGTTCATGCAACAAATGCCTTGCAAAAACACAGGAGAAAAAAAAAATTATTCATTGTATCTCTACAAAAGCTTTCTTTCTGGTCATGTTTGAAGCAAGGGAGCAAACTGCTGATATCGGAAAACATACAAATATGATACAGTTATCTCCCTTTATTTTCTACGTACGTGCATCTAGACGTCGATCTCTTGTGATTGTGGTACATTCAGGAGAGATCTACCACCACCACCATCACTATCACCAGCGCCATAACACTACCACCACCACCACCACCACAATCACACTTCTCTTCTGTCAGTATAGTTTCATAGTTCGTTGACCGGTCAAACTCAGTGATTCAGTCATGATAACCTGCTTGTCTGATAACGTTGTTTCCGTTTGTTTTTTTTTTTTACTTTGAAACAAACATAACAAGCTGTCATTAACTCATTCGTGGATGCGCGGTTTATGCCGCGCATCCGGATGCGGCTGCCCGCGAATGAGTTAATTCTTGACCGCTACTGACGACATGGACACCGCCTGACGGAAAAGACACCGGCGTATAACATTTCATTGTCAAAGAGTTTAACACATTTGGGTCCAAGGATTAAATTCCTGCTTTGAGTGTTGCCCACTAATGACTGTATAACGAAATAAAGTGAAACATTAAAATGATAAAAGATTAGGTGCACAGACCCTTCTTTCATTCCTGTTCTTGCTACAAACTGTAACCGTTCAGATCAGTGGCGCAAATTATGTTTTAACATTCTTCATTACCTAAACGGGAAAAAAAAACTGTCCCAAGAACATGGGTTTAAAGTGATGTCCGCAAGAGGTATAGATCTCAAATCCGAGGGCTCATGATAATCTATACCGTTGGGTGCGGGTTTTTTTCCTCGGCACTGAACGGGTTAAGAGAATAGTGAAGGAGATAGAGCGGCCATGATAGTCTAAGGGTCGTGCCAGAATAGCTTGTATGGAATCATCCTCTCACTGCCGAGGTCCACCCGATGTAATGCAAAGCAATGCAATGCTATACAACATTCTTTAATAATCCATCATACTCGTCTGCCCCACAACACGCACACACACACACACACACACACACACACACACACACACACACACACACACACACACACACACACACACACACACACACACACACTATTGAAATGAAATAAGACATGTTGTGGCTGTAGATCAGTTCTCAATGTACTTGTCCCAGGAATACGAGTTCACGACGCACACGTGCAGCAGAAGGGAACAATGCCTCTCCCTGACACCACATTTTATCCGTATCTCTGGACGGCTGGAGCTCTTTGGTCAATCAACCAAGGCTGCAGAAACATAGTCTGCGTCAACTAGCAGTTAAAGGGCTACATTAACACCTGCCAGTGCAAGCGGACGCAAACTGATGTCTTTGAAAGCAGAGCAAATTCAACACCGACCGACAAATCCCATAATTTCAAGAAACGCGGATGTCGATGTGGTGAGCAAGATGCAAAGAACTTCATGAACGCCCCCCCCCCCCCCCCCCCCCCCCCCCCGCGAATGCGGAGTCTCATGAAGATCTTTGCCTCTTGCAATTGGGTGGTGTTCGCATCCGTTCACATTTCCCAGGCAGTGAAAGGGTTACATTTTCAAGCATTCAGCCGAGCATGTCAGTCACATTCTTCAGCCTCTTGTACTGGAGCGTGCGCGAGCCTACGTCTGTGTCGCCAATGCTAGCGAGGACGGAGATGAGTAAGATTTCGTATCTGCTGAAATCCTTTCCTGCACTACTGGTGTCCGCTTTAACAGAACACTGCGGCCATATTCCTATGCTGTCGTGTTTGCACACTATTGGATCGTTGTTGACGTCCTCCATCGGGGGCTGTCGGTAGAGTTCGTTCCAAGCACCATCAAAGGGTTTCCACGCTCCACTGTAAGGGTCGTGGATTGGGTACGGCTGGCCGGGGAGTATTGACCACATGCCGACGTTGAGAGCTTCGCGCAAAATATGTGAAAATGCTTGTTTTAACGTATTTCAAATTTCAGGGGAAGGACACGCTTCTTGCTGTAGTATGTCTTCGGCACATTTCCGGAGTTGCTCCTTTCCTCTTTCAGTAAGCAATCCAAATTGTTGGTGACTGTTTATGCCGGAGCGAATGTCTGTCTAATAGCCGGCGCTGATCTATAGCGACGGGCCCCCAGGTAGCAACTGTGGAAGTATAATTTGTCTTTTTGTTTTGTCTAAGCGTTTTTTGATTTGTGAAACTAGTCTCGGCCAAGCAGGAAGTGTAAAAACATTACATTACGTGTTTAAGAGATACTGTCTTTAGTTTGCTTTGTGTTAGGGAGGTTCAGGTCGGGTTGGGGCCGCTGGCGCCGGCCATGAGACCCTTGGCGACGGGCTTCACCCGTCCCGAGCCATTGTCCATTTGTTGTTGTAAATGTTGTGTGAGTTTTGGTGATTGCGAGTTGCACCTGAGCTGGCGAAACAAAATTTCCTGTACGTGGCAACATGTATTTGGAAGAATAAAGTTACTTGACTTGACTTGAAATCTAGAACTTTCTGAAGTGCAGCGATACGCAATGTCATTAGTTAAAAATGAAATGATTTTGGATTGATCGCTGGCATTACAGCATGCGACAAACAAGCTAATCTTGTCTTTTCGGCTCCTGACAAAGTTCATTAGCTCTTTTGCGCACGAGTACCCAATTTCTTTGACTTTTGAACACGCAATGTAGTGGGAATATACAAAGGCCATTGGCCGTTCCTCTCCGACAGAGATTCTTTCATTGAGCTTGAAATTGTCAACAAGACAGTCAATATGCTCATAATCAATTGCCATAATCTCTCCATGTGAAGCGTGTTTCGGATCGTCACTGCATGTCTCATTGTTTAAGAAAACACTGCTCGCTCGGTATTGTTAGACAGAAACAACGTTGGAAGTGCCTCTCACCTCTCCGACGGACACTTTTGTTGACGTACTTCTGATGGCGTGGCAACATACACCACTCTAAACTGGTTTGTATACTTTGGCAATCTCTTATTTTTCTATTCTGTTTCTCCATAACGCACCATCAGATCAGATCGAAGATATGTGCAACGTCTTCTGCTGTGACGTTGCTGAATTGCATGGGAACTGATCTTTAGTGTGACACGGCTGTTTATCAGCGATGACAGTGATAACCACGATGGCAACTAATCTAGTGACTACGGCAGTCGGCGTCATGGCGGGCAGGAAAACCCTACGAAAGTAATTTGTTGAGTCCATGCTATTTATAATACTAAACCTTAAAATATAATAATAATAATAATAATAATAATAATATATAATAATAATAATAATGTAGATACTACTACAACTACTACTACGATTATAAGAATAGGAATAATACTAAGAATCGAATAATAAGAAAAACACAAATAATAATTTAAACGATTAGGGTTTAACGTCTTTAGTCAAAGTGACATGAAAAAACGGAGTAACGAATGAGATCGAAGCAAATGTTTAACTTATCTGGATCCTGAAAATGTATGCCTTTTCCTCCTCTTGTGTGCGTGCGTGTGTGTGTGTCTGTGTGTGTGCGTGTTCATGCGTCAATGGTACCGGTACTGTATCGACATTTGGTTGATACATGCTTTTAGTGTGATCGTGTGTTATTTCGATGACACAATACTGCCTGAAAAAAACAACAACTAACCTTGTGGTCATTATATACGTAATATTCCTCTACTAACAACTGACATTGTTTTCAAAAGCTTTCGGACATAGAAGTTTGAAGGGAGATCCAAGAAAGTAGTAGATAATTCCACACTGGTTGCGATGTTGTGGATCAGTTCACTGTCCCCACGAGCGACTGTCAATGTTTCTGGTTATCGCATTGTTCGTATCAACACATTATCAAAGCACTTTAAGTTTGCTAAATGTCCTTAACACAAGACATAAGCCACTGGGCATAGACCCTAACACACTGGCCAAAAGATAACCCTAACACACACCGTTAAGGTTGTATACTATACCTACATTTTTTAATTGAAAACTGCCCTTTGTAGGGTTTTTTGAGAGCCTTGTTGAGTCTGGAGGCTATTGCCACCCTGACAGACCCATGGTCCCGGGCATATTTGTAAGTTTGAGCTTTTTTTGTGAGGTACCCCACGAGGGAAAACACGCAAAATAGCCGATTTCAGAACACAATAAAAATGTATCGACTAGTGTGTTAAAATGATAAAGAAACATTTCGGTCACTTCATAAAGTATGTTAGTATTTTCTCGTAAAAAAAAGTGTGTTCTGATAATTGGAATTCTAAGTGCAATCAAGAAAAGTGTATGTTGTAAATTTGCAAATTGCCCGGATGTTATCAATAACATTACAAGTGTTTGCAATGTTGGGCAATTGCTCAGGCCCTTTTTATTCGATAAAGTCGTACTTTATATTATAACTATCACATTGATTATGAAGAAAATATGGGGTCCCGCACAAAATTTGGCACTTTGGGTCGTTTTCGAGTGCGTATTCAATAAGGGATACAAGCGATGTCTGACTTCCGGCAGATCATATCTCCGCCGTAGCCGGTCACAAGCCCGCATTAGAAAGAAGGTAAAACGACTATGCCAAATCTACAAGGGAGAACCTAAGCTCAAACTGTTGCAAACTACGCCCAAACTGCTAGTCCTCGATTACTATTTGTGACAGTAAACTGGAACAAACAACAACGGCAGATACGGGATGAAAACGTTTATCTATAAGTAATTAAATGCACGAATTGCTTCTTAGTAATTTAGTTAGTGCAGTGGTATGGTAGTTCTTTTGCCACGCAGGTGACCTGGGTTCGAGTCCCGTAGATGGCGACATTTTTTTCCTGCTCACATTTGAAACCCATACAGTTTCTACTTCGCTAAATGAAACAAACACACTTTAAACCCAAAGCAAAAAAAAAAAAAAATAACGCGTGGTATTATTTTATTTTTTTTTTTAAATATGCGATTATCATCAATGTGGTAATGTGAATGTTAAACCATAAACCAAACAACCGGATTCAGTCTTGGATAAAAATGCACACTGGTTACCTCGGTACATTTGTTCATTCATTTTTTTTCAGCCAGGCATTGTGTGAGCATGTTTACATTACATGTTTACATTCATTCAATCATTCACTGCTTCACTGATGAAAAAGCACACCAAAGAGTGTTGTCACAGACAGTTTTTTTTTTAATTTTTACTGGCATCATCTACAAACATTAATTGATGTGAATTTGTTTTAATATACCTGCTGCAAGAAATGCTACATGCTTCTTTGGTGTCTCGGTGAAAGCAGGTCAATGAACATCTCTGGTTGAAAGATGTTTGTAAACAGATTGGTAGTAGATGTACCTATCTCCCTAGCTGAATCTCAGTTTCCCAGCAGTTTTTGGTTACAAATTATAAGGAAACAAAAACACACTACCACCGAGCCACCCAGCTCCCCCTCAAAATACAGCTTTACTGCAGAACATATTTCAACTACATGTAACATTATTCACATTTACATTGACAAAGTGCTGACTGTATACAAGCTATTTGGGAGAAAAGTGGAGCTGATGTCATTTTTAGTTGTGTGCATGCCAACGGAGACCGACACCGGCAAACACTTGCTCATGAGGCATTTATTTGGGAGCCAAATGCACAGTATATAAAAGAAGGGGGATAGGAGAGAAGGAATGACAGACTTATCATTTAGAGCCTTCCACTACATATATTATTTTGCTCATATATATATATATATATATATATATATATATATATATATATATATATATATATATATATATATATATATATATATATATATATATATATATATATATATATATATATATAGAGAGAGAGAGAGAGAGAGAGAGAGAGAGAGAGAGAGAGAGAGAGAGATTGATTGATTGATTGATTGTACATTGCTTAACGTCCCGACAGCAACAAGGCTTTCTCAGGACGTGCCTGCACTGCTTGTGAAAAAAAAAACAAAAAAAAAAAAAACAGAACATTGAATGTATGTCGCCAGCCGGTCAAATACGTTAAATAAACCTAACACATTGGGCCTAAATAAAGCTAAGACTATTTAGCAACACACATCCAATATCAAGAGCTACAGGCAGTGCAGACAGTTGGGAGAGTTTTAAAAAGGCAAATACAGGTGAATGGACCAAGGGTAGACAGAAACACATGCCCCAGAATAGAGGGAAAAACTCACCCTGTGGGGCTGACCAGGGTGACCCTGGGAACTAAAAAGTACCTAACCCCACCCAAGTCCCCCAGGGCAGACCCGGGTGGGGGAGGGGAGAGAGAGAGAGAGAGAGAGAGAGAGAGAGAGAGAGAGAGAGAGAGAGAGAGAGAGAGAGAGAGAGAGAAAGAGAGAGAGAGAGAGAGAGAGAGAGAGAGAGAGAGAGAGAGAGAGAGAGAGAGAGAGAGAGAGAGAGAGAGAGAGAGCATCACTGTAGTCCTGATATAATTCAACATTGCACATCCCACAACATAATAACAGCGAAATGCAGTATCCAGCCACCAAACTACATTACACAGACACTGTGCAGAATGTTGGCATGAAAATCAGACAATACTGTTACTAGTACCACACTGTGTCCAATTGCAGCACCACAAAGTGAAATGCAGTCTCAAGCCCCATAACTTGCACTGCACAATGCTGATGTCAACACAAAATACCATAACAACTGAATAACAAGGGTACAATGCACTGTGTCACCTAGTCTGCATAATATAGGCATGCACACCAAACAATACCTGTACTGCTCTTGATACAAAATCGACCATATAACACTGCAAAATACATGAGTGCTACGCTGGCAAAGTGTCTACAACAGAGTCTGCACCATGCCGGCCCGTAATCCAAGCAATACCATTGCTGCTCTCCAAAAACTCAACATGGTGCAGGCTATCATGTCACAACTGATTGCTGCATAGCACCCACCACGTACCCTCTGGTACTGTGCACAATGTTGGCATCAGTTTACTTTATTTAATTTTGGACCCGCTGGGGGCATGAAAAAAATCACAAAAGAACTTACATGAATGTGCTCAGAAATGAAATATTATCCTTATTACTACACTGTACGCATGTTCCTTAGCACAAATCACAAATGGACACGTATCATATTCAGGTCATTCTGTTTGCTGGCGTGTGTCATGTACAGTACATCTGTAAAACTTGTGAAATGAACCATGTGGTTAGCAATTCTGATACGATAAGTAAAGCCACACAGTTGAAAGTCAAAGATTGACAGTGGAAGAAAACAACAAAACAAACACAAAGTATAGTACATATCATATGCCTATGATCACTTATCACCCAACCACTTAAATCTGCTGTGACAGCTGGAGGGTAATGCAAGAACTGCATGGTCAACTCACTCTTGAGAAGTATTGCGTTTTTCATTGAGCAATTCCACATTTGCACACTTTAAGCTGAGGGTTTAATGACATAAATATACATCCCCACGTTTCTATATTTCCGCACATCCCCTCTTCAGAAAGGACCCGTGGGTTTTATACTCTGAGGCCACTGACCATTTTCAGAATGAACCCTGTATATCATTTTGAATCATGCAAAGCGGTGCAGTGATAAGTATTCTCCTTGTCTCACACCGATGCTGCACAAAATCTATCTGTACCACTGTTTCCTACCCCATAAGTGTCAGCTGTGGAGTACATATTTTGAATGACTGATGTATGCCAGTATTTAGGAACTTGTCACAAAAAAGACGTGTTCATATGATGAAATGTCTTCGAAAAATGAACACATTGTCAGTAAAGGGGTTTTCATTGGATAATCAAAAACTAATACAAATTAAGCTGCATTTCCAAATCGCGACATGACAGGAGAGTGACAAAAAGTAACTTTTCTGAGGGGGTCATCAAAATAAATATGCATAGGAAGGTCTTACCATCAGGTATCTCTTTACCAAGTTTAGGGTTACAGTTAGGAATACTTGAGAAAAAAACATCTTTGGGCAATATATGGCTATCTTGTACCTATTTCCCGATTTCTTGTGACCCTTGACCTTTCTGACCTTTCATGCATACGAAATTAGTATGCATGAAAAGTTCTTACCACCTTATACCAAGTCTGGGTTTGAAGTTGTGTATACTTGAGAAAACATCTTTTTGGTCAAAATACAGATATTTTTCACCTTTTTACTGCACTACAAATTACAACATGGGTGTCAAATCGCTTTGTCACGTTGTTATATGAAAACACACAAAGCACACCCCATCACTGTACAATAGCCCCTGAACTGCTCGACTGCACGTTACAATTTTGTCGCCCCGCTGCTTCTATGTCAGGCTTATGGAAACACTCCCTCTTTATTTCTATTTTCTCGAGTTTTGTCATTGTCACTTTGTTGTCAATGCCCCCTTGCTGTTGTGTCTGCAGTTGAATAGCCAGGCCTAAAGCCTGCTTGCCCTTCTCCTAATATATGGCTATGCATCAGCTCAGGCAGTAAGGCACAGGCTTTTGCTGCATTGCGAATGATGTGACTGTCCAAAACCTTGACATTGTGGCCAGCCTGGTGGATGGACATCAAAATAACAGGACGTCTGCCTTCCTACACAGGACAATCAGTTCACTTCCTTTGCCTTCTCGTCGGTTGGCCATCGCGGAGAGATGTACCCGCTGAACTCTTCTTCCCTCATCTTTCGCAACCTGCAAAAGATAATTTTGTATCAAAAAAAGTTCTGACATGCACATATTGTGTGCATATATGTTTGCAAGTATTTATACAAAGTACATACATGCATAATATGACAGTACTCAAAACATGAACAAGAAAGGCAATGTCCTTATGGTTCACGTGTATGACCAATCCACATAATATGTCTGTCCTTTTTGACCTTGGCTTGACTTCTCCAACAGGTCTCTGAAAATGTCTAAACATAAGAATAGGGCTGGATTTTGTACCAGTGAAACCTGAGTATTTTTCCAAATCCCTTCATTTTTCACACATTTGTCAACCCTCTGTGACCCTTGACCTCTGTGAGGGGCTGATTACATTAGTATGCACAGAAAAGTGTTATCATCATGCCAAATTTTATTGAAAAGTTTGCAAAAACATTGATAAAAACTACAACTCTACCCAAAACTAACTTTTGTCACCCTTATCATGTGGTATCTCCATAGCAAGTTTGAGTTTGAAGTTGAAAATACTACTTGAGATGACCTTTGAAAGGTCACAGAAATTGGTATGTTTAGAATTATTTTACCACAAAGTACCCTTGTGCCAAGTTTGAAGTCTGAGGCTTGCATAGTCTTCGAGGAAATGCCAATGTTAAAGTTGCCCACAGGTAACAAACAGTTGACGGACGACCCATTACAAACACTTACTTTTGCTATCACACGTGTGCCAAAAATTAGACGCCATTGAGCTTGAAATGACCACAAAGGGTGTATACATATATCTAGAATCAGCATCAATATTCAAAGTGTAACTTGCAGAAATTGTTTCAAACAGGACACAACGCATCGCTGTTTAGCAACAGCATACACTGGACCAAATGGGTAGTATTCAGATTTTTCTAGTCCTTTTGTATGCACTAAGTGCTTATTAAAGAAAACGACAGTATTTGGAGACTTGCCCAACCCTCTAGTTTTCAAATCAAATGCAATATGGTGCCACTTGTTGACAGCAAGTGATTTTAGCATTCGGTGTTGTTGAGAATGCTGGTACTACTACTACACCATCTTCAAAATGAAAGAAAGCATTACAGTGTGATGTATTTATCACAACCAGTTGTGTTTTGTTATAAACCTGATTCTATTCACAAATAAATCGGTATGCTTTACCTCGAGTCCAGGACAATAAGTGTCGCCTTCTCTCACTTTAGTTGATCCGCTGGAACTGGAATTGCCTGCTCTTAGCTGTGGCCTTCTCCTTTGAGCAAACATGACCTGACTAGCTCTTGCCTCTTCTTGGTGTAGGCGTCATACATCTGTGCTTGTTTGCAAGTATACCTTCTGGGCGTGACTCTGCAGTGAGACGTCAACAGCAGCACTGACCTGAAATGAAATACATGTTTATTATCTTGTTATTCGGCAGCATGGCAATTTCACTTCTGATCTTATTTCAGGGTGGGTCGGTTCCAAACTCCACAAACAGGGACTTTGCTATAGCAATAGCATTATAAACAATTCGGGGCCGGTGGGGGGAGTCCCCCCACCCCCCACCCACCCACCCACCCAATTCGTCCCTACATTTAGTTTACACATTACTACCTTCAAACTAATGTGAAATAAACTGTGAACACCACAAACAAGAATGGTGAAGTCTGGATCGCTCGTGTGCATTTAAAACTGATCATTTTCTTAATCTGAACTGTGTGACCTTTCCAAAAGGTGACTGAAATTTAAGTGCCATGAGTCTAAGCATAAGTAAAGGGCTGGCTTATGTACAGTTGTGAATAGTATTGGAGAAAAAATATCTTTTGTCAAAATATGGCTATTTTGTTTTAACCTATTTCTTGATTTCTCATGACCCTTGGCCTGAACTCAAACTGGTAGGCTAAGAGTAAGAAAGGTCTTGCCACAAAGTATCCTTCGGCTACGTTTGAAGACTGTGGTTTGAATAGTCTCCGAGAAAATGCCAACATTAAAGTTTATCATGGACGACCAATGGCCCAGAACATAGCCTTACACTTGCTTCGCACATGAGCCAATAAAAGAAGGCATTACAGTATGATGTGTTCATTCACACCATAGTTGTGTTGTGTTCTGCACCTGATTCTCATCACAGATCTACTGGTATGATTTACCTTGAGTCCAGGAGAATAAGTGTCACCTTCCCTCACTTCACTTGAGCTGTGAGTGTGACCTTGGTCAGTTGGTGTAGATGTCATACTTCTGCGCTTGTTTGCAAGTATGTACTCTGGGTGAAAGTACTGAGACTCCACAGCGAGAGGTCAACAGCAGTATTAGCCTGAAATGAAATACATGATTATTACTGTGTTGTTCGGCAGCATGACAATTTCACTTTGCGTGAACTAAATGCAGGGGCAGATTACTACTTTCAAAATAAATGTCACAAAAACTGTGTAAACCGCAAAGAACAAACAACAATGGCAAAGTCACGTCTGTACGCCTCATGCACATAACTGATTCACAACCTGTGTGACCTTTCCAAAAGGTAGCTGAAATAAGTGTCACTAGTCTCAACATAAAGGCTTGCTTTTGTACTAGTCAAATTTGTATTTTTCACACATTCTAGGGTCATCCAAAATGGTAGTCAACAAATATTAGGGTTTCAGTCATAGTAGCGTTTTACTAGGTAACCCTTTTAATCCTGATACACCCAATGCTTGATATAAATGTGACTATGATAGTTCAAGGGTGGTGCCAGAATAGATTGGCGTCTCATCTGCCAAGCTATTCTGGCACCATCCTTGAACTAAAAAAATGCTGGACCTATCTCCTAATCTGTAATATTGCCTTCATAAGACAGAGAATGGATGAGAAAACTAAGTTACTAAATACTGAAAGCAGTTACTGAGTTAGTAATGCAAAATTCTCCCTTAGCAAGACTTTTTACTACACACAGTACGTTTTCCTAAATAATAAGCACTGGCACTGGTTTAATATCACTACAATGTGGACTACATTCCTTACACCCTATTAGTAAAGGCTCTCTGAGAATGTATGGAAATGTTCTACTTCTAGGTGGTGACTGACATACATGGAATGCATGCCCCTGTCAACCCACAATAAAATGTAGTCTTCTTCATTGCAGGTAGGCTGTAAATTTCCATGCATAAAAGGACAGTTAGCTATTGGGGTTTTATGCCGTGCAGGTGACATCTCACGGTGGTGCATAAAACATTTTTTTTTTTTAAGAGTTGGAAAACCAGTCAGATATGCCACTTATGTACAACATTTTTTTTCCACTACTAGTAACTCGTGTTCTAGTCACTTAGCAAACACCACCAGCCTCTTTTTCTACTTTAGTTTACCTTTTCCTTGCTGATGTCTGAAGAGATTTTGTTGTTTTCCTGGCTCCCGTTCGGTTGGCCCGTTCATTTTTTTTCTTCTTCTGAGAAATGGTTATGCGTTACTACTGACGCTCGATGACTTGTCGCAACTTATGCAAAAGTATCTTATTTCTGAGGAAACACAACATTTTATGCATAGAAACAGTCAGCTTACACACCTATTTCAGACAGTATATATCTTTTGTCAATTATCGATAAATTGAGCTTGTATGCAATACGACTTGCCATACAGCGGTTTTTTTTCGGTGACCTCTAGTCTCAGGTCACGGCAGACGCAAGATAGCGGCATCTAAATGCGCAGAAAAGATGCGCGAAAGAGGTGTGTCCTACAACCTTAAAACAATACGCATCTACGAGTTGCATGAGTGAGCTAAGTCCCGCGCCAGCCGCTATAGCGGCTGGCGCGGGACTTAGCTCACTCATGCATCTTGACCCAGGTTTACTTGAAAGCACGTTGATGTGTTTGAACCCCTCTCCGCCAGTAGTCGTAGATTAGTGTTTCTTGAAGTCGTGGTTAATTCAAAGCGAAAGAGCCATCCAAGTTATATAGCTGCAAAGTGACGTCAGCAAGAGGTGTAGATCAGCGGGGGCTGATGAGGATCTATGCCTCTTGCAGTTGGATCGTGTTCAGTATTTTAAAGAGTTGATTCACCGCGAAGGAGCCTAAGCCGTCCACGTAGCACAGATCTAAAGTGACGTGACCAAGAGGTGTAGATCCTCATGAGCCCCCCCGCAAAGCGTTAGCTCACGACACTTTTCGAAGTGGGACTGAGTTCACACTTACTTGGCAGAGAAGGGGTTAAACAGGTCACTGATACCAAACTGCCCTCGTATGCACCGTATTCGCTTGCTTGTCATATTATTATCTGTCTTCTCGCGGTCACATATACCAAACTGCCCTCGTATGCACCGTATTCGCTTGCTTGTCATGGTATTATCTGTCTTTTCACGGTCACTGATACCAAACTGCCCTCGTATGCACCGTTCTTGCTTGCTTATCATAGTATTATATGTGTTATCACGGTCACTGATACTTGCAAACAGATTTTCACTGATTAGAAACGACCATTTGGCAAAGAGCGTTTGTATCATTGCGTCCTATCAGCGGATACGCATCAGCCTTGCCGTCAGTGTTGCGTTTGTTCGTTGTGTTATTCTTTGAGAGCATGTGTGTGTTAATCATGGGGAAGATTCGATATTCATTTGCGTTATTTTGGATAAGAATTACGTACCTTTTTTAGTAGGATTCATTTTCTTTTGCACGGAGAATTGCGATCGATTTTTGTTGTGACGTGTAGTTTCGTTACACTGTTGTAAAGTTTGACCTACATTAGACTGGAAGCTTCCAGCAGGGTCGCTATCTTTCTAGTGACCTCAGGTATGACGTCAAAGTTGTTGGTGTTACACTATAAGTGTATACGGCCAATATCACGGTCGGGTAATTTTATAATTTCCCTTGATATGAAAATAACGAGAATATAATTAGTACCACGCGGACAGAGCAGGGAGAGGGTGCTCACGTGAAGTTGACAAGTGGCCGGCCCTACTAGGCTGGGACTAATGAATGATAATTTCGAGTGGAAATACATCAATCTCACTTTAGCGGTCCCGATGCGGGCAGTAGCGAACTGGGAGCTGGGACTAATGAATAAATAACGAGACCTCGTTAGTAGTGAGGAACACAGACTCCTGCTGACAAGGAATAATTATGAGAGTCAGTAATAGGTCCCTGGTCAGCTAGGGCCCGAGGGTGCTGTTCATCAGAGCAGATGGGGGATATTGTGGGAGACAGTAATGGGTTCCTGGTCAGCTACGATCAGAGGACGCTGACCACCACAATAGATGTGGAATAATTAGGAGAGACAGTAATGGGTCCCTGGTCAGCTAAGATCAGAGGACGCTGGCCACCATAATAGATGTGGAATAATTATGAGAGACAGTAATGGGTTCCTTTGATAGCTAGGATCAGAGGACGCTGACCACCATAATAGATGAGGAATAATTATGAGAGACAGTAATGGGTTCCTTTGATAGCTAGGATCAGAGGACGCTGACCACCATAATAGATGAGGAATAATTATGAGAGACAGTAATGGGTTCCTGGTCAGCTAGGATCAGAGGGCGCTGTCCACCATGATAGATGTGGAATATTATGGGTGACAGTAATAGCCCCTTTGACTGATTGAGACAAAGGGGCGATGCCCTCCAGAACGTGTATATATAGTGGGGGGAAACACCAGAACGGGAGAGCTCACAATGAAGGAACGAGATAGAGAGGGAGCTCGCACAATGAAGGGAACGAGAGAGCTCACAACGAAGGGAACGAGATAGATAGAGAGAGCTGGGGAGCAAGAGACCGAGCTCCGGTATTTTCGCCATTTTAGTATGCCATGCTAGTAGGTTGGTTGTGCCCAACCTATTAGACGAAAGATGATGACAAAGAAATAAAAGACTCTTCTGGAAACACTCTTGTCTGGCTGCGTCTTCCATCAACGACACCTTGCGTGTGGCTGCGGTAGTGTAACACTACCTTATCTTCATATTTGGTGCCGTGACCAGGATCTCGGAACGGGAAGAGACAGAGGAACGAAGAAACAGAAAAACTAGACTATCAGCACCAAATCGACAGCCAACGACGCAAGGGTGGAAGAGCAGACCAGAAAGAGAAGAGAAGAGTGCAAGCCAACAACCCGAAGAGAAGAGAAGAGTTCGAGCCCACTTCAAGAAAAGCAGAGTTCGAGCCCACTTCAAGAAAAGCAGACTTCGAGCCCACTTCAAGAAAAGCAGAGTTCGAGCCCACTTCAAGAAAAGCATAGTTCGAGCCCACGTCAAGGAAAAAAACAGAGTTCGAGCCCACGAGACGTCTGCGACTCATTCAAGACCAACAGCCGAAAGGATCACGGGGTAAGTGACTTTTTCGTTTAACCCTTGTTGAGTCTTATATAGGAGCCAGACCAGTTAGATAGGGTTGTGTTGTTGTTACATTTAAAAAGAAACAAAAATGGCAGAGGAAGTGTTTAGGATTTTAGGCGAAAAAGTAGAGGAAATGAGTCAGGCGATTAACGCCCAGAGTATAGGGCAGATGGTAGGAACGTTTGACGGAAAGCCTACCAAATTTAGGGAGTGGATAAAAGAAATTGACAAATATGCAGTGCTAATAAAAGCCCTCAACAGGCGCCCCGTCATTGCTTATCAAGCAAGCTCGGGGGTGGTGAGTGATTTTATCCATCGATTCTTACAAACGGAAGCGGCAGGGGATTGGGATGAACTGAAAAGGCAGCTAACCGTAAGGTTCGGCGAAATCGCCAATGAAAATCATGCGTCTGCTTTGCTACAGCGGGTGAAACAAAACCCGAGGGAAAGTGTGCCTCTGTACTCAGAGCGACTAATGACTCTGGCCGGCGAAGCCTTCCCGAGTCAGATGGGCGCTGCTGTGGTACAACGGCAACTAACAAATTTCTTCGTTGACGGATTGGCGCATGACTTTCTTAAGATGAAAGTCCTGAGGGATAACTCAAATACGTTAGATAGGGCCGTGCAGGTGGCCATGCAAGAGGAAAACCTTCGCCATAGGTTTGAGCTACGCACGATAAACAATCGGCCAGTTAGTCAGCCGAGAACGACAGCTAGGGGTGGAGAAGAGGCTATGAAAGTAGACCATGCTCGTCACCGTAATTGTTTCAAATGCGGGAGAGTAGGGCACCAGGCAGGAAATTGCCGAGTGATAGGGGCGGTTGGTCAGCAAACAATGCGTCCCCCGATTCAATGCTGGAAGTGTGGGGAACGAGGTCACATTCAGCGGGAATGTAGAAAGGCCAGAAACAGGCGGCCACAAGGTCAAAGAAGGTTTCCGCCGAGGCAGGAAAACTAGAAGGTTCTGCGGCACACGAAGCCGTTACGCAGGACCGGAAAAGTAAAAAGAGTCAGTTGTTTAGCATTAATGTAGCGGGTAGCCCTAAGTGCATAGTGTTCAAAATTGGGAAGCAACGATTTCGTAGCTTGATCGATACGGGAGCAGAGGTGTCTTTGATTAGCAAGGGGGCTTACGATAAACTCAGTCATAAGCCAAAGTTAGGAAAGGGAGATGTGTCGTTACAGTCAGTTAGTGGAGAAGCTTTACAAGTATTGGGGAGTTCAGAATTAGAATTTACGGTAGCGGGGCAAAAGTTTAAACATAAGTTCTACGTGGTATCGGGGCTCAACAGGAACTTTATTTTGGGAAATGACTGGTTAGACAAAAACGGGGTGAGGATTTATTTTGACTTGAAGAAACTCAGAGTCGGAAGTGTTTATGTGCCCTATGAACAGGACATCCACATTTCGTCTTTGGTCAGAGTGACTAAGACGAAAGTGATAAAACCTCAGACGGCAGAAGTACTCCAGGTACGGATGAAGAATGCTCCGTATTTTGCAAGAGAGACACTCTTAGAGATTTCGGAAACAGACAAGGGATTTATAGCACAAGAACCGGGACTGTTAGTGACAAGCATGGTAGTCAGGCAAAATAAGCACCAGACGTACCCCATACTGATAGTAAACAACACAAACAAGACGTATAGAGTTAGAAGGGGTTGTGTTGTAGGGAAGGTAACAGCAGTGCAGGAAGTACATGAAGTACAGATAGGGTCGGTTGATCGGCAGGTATCGTCAGTCGACTTGACGGAAGTCACTGCGCCGGAGAAGATGAAAGGTGTAGTGTCAGAGCTCATTATGAACAATCAAGACTTGTTCGCGAATAGCGACCTTGATTTAGGGGCTACTGACACTGTCACGATGAAACTAGATACCGGCGATCATCCTCCCATTAGGATAAAACCGTATAGAATCCCGCTTCAAGACAGAGAGATTGTTGACAAGGCTCTAGAAGAGATGTTACAGGCAGGTGTGATAAGACGTTCTCAGTCCCCATGGTCTTTTAGTTTAGTGATTGTATCCAAGAAGGATGGGTCGAAACGTTTATGTGTTGACTTTAGAAAACTGAATGAGGTTACAAAGAAAACATCGTACCCACTACCTCTGATAGATGACATTTTGTCACTACTTGGAAAGGCCAAGTATTTTACCAGTCTGGACCTTAAGTCGGGATACTGGCAGGTCAAGATGGCGGATCAAGAGAGTAGGGATAGAGTAGCATTTGCATGCCACAAGGGATTATTCGAATTCACGAAAATGCCTTTTGGTTTGGTGGGAGCACCGGGATTGTTCATGATGCTTATGAATATCGTGCTAGCCGGTTTAGAAAGCTTTGCCTGTGCCTATCTCGATGACATTTTGATCTTCTCAGAAACAATAGAAGACCATCTGTGTCACCTTCAGACAGTCTTTGATCGATTGAGACAGCATGACCTGAAGCTGAAACTCAAGAAGTGTCAGTTCTTTGAGGAAGAAACCAAATACTTAGGGTTTGTCATTAGTAACCAGGGGATAAAACCGGATGAGGAAAAGGTAAAAGTCATTAGGGCTATGGCGGCTCCGACCTGTGTCAGAGAGTGCCGTTCGTTCATTGGTATGATTGGGTTTTACAGGAAAATGATTCCTAATTTCTCCCAGATGGCTGAACCAATCATAGCACTGACACGAAAGTATGCGAGATTCAGTTGGACAGAGGAATGCCAGAAAGCGTTTGATTTGATGAAGGAGACGTTAGCCGTAGCACCAGTGTTAGCCTATCCAGATACACGGCGTCCGTACATCCTTTACACGGATGCCAGCGACACATGCGTGGGGGCATGTCTCGCGCAAAAATGCGATGAGGATTCAGACATTTCCCCAGGCTCAAAGGTAGAAAGACCTATTTACTTTCTATCCCATAAACTTAGTAACAGTCAGAGGAAATGGTCGACAATAGAGAAAGAGGCTTTTGCGATCCATTATGCGCTTCAAAAGCTAAATCACTACTTGCATAATGCGGAGTTTGTAATCCGCACGGATCACATGCCTCTTAAGTATTTGCTTAATTCACCTATGCAAAATAAGAAGGTGCAGATGTGGGCCCTTGGCATTTCAGGATATAACTGTACTATTGAATATATCCCAGGTCCCCAAAATGTTTTGGCAGACTTACTGTCCAGAATGCCGAGTGGTACTCACATGCCAGAGCATGAGGAAGAAGTAGAGGTAACCAGAGAGGTCAATGACAATGCTTTTGTCATAGGAGTCATAAACTCCAACCAATTCACACCCAAGCAGTTCGCTAGTTGTACAGTAAGGGCAGGGTGTGACGAGAAGCTGGAAAAAGTTGATCTTCCAGGGTTTGATATTATTGAGGAACAGGAGAAGGATTCTGAAATAGTGCGCTTAAAGGACTTATTGATTAGTGGACAAGGAACCATGACAGTCAATAGGAGATACATGCTGATAGAGGACGTTCTATATTTCTTGTCTCATCCTGATGATGAACCAGTAGCCAGATTGTATGTTCTGTCTCACTTGGTAGAGTACGTAGTCAGACAGTACCACGATGGAAATGGACACTTAGGAATAGACAAGACGCATGACACAGTCAGTAGGAAGTATTACTGGCCTAACATGTACAAACAACTGTATGAATATGTTAGTGGGTGTGTCATCTGTCAGTCTAGAGTGTTACAAAAGAAAAGGGCCCCCGTACAGGAAATGGACATTCCTCCATACCCATTCGCTAAGTTGTCATTGGACTTGGCAGGTCCGTTTGACCGCTCCCTTAGCGGGAATCGCTATGTCATAGCATTCATTTGTCATCTGACAGGTTGGGTAGAGGCGTTCCCTGTACCAGATAAAACGCAGCAATCAGTGGTACAGCTGCTCGTAGAAGAAATTCTACCCAGACATGGCTGTCCATTGCAGATAGTATCAGACAATGGATCTGAGAATGTGAATAGGGTTATGGCAGAAACGCTGGCAGAACTGAACATAGACCATGTCACGACCAGTCTTTATCATCCACAGTCCAATGCTAAGGTCGAACGTTTTCACAGAACTTTTAACGACATTCTGTCCAAAAAGATACAAGAGGATTTTTCGACATGGGACGTGCATATTAATCAGGTACTAGCAGCTTATAGGGTTTGTGTTTCGGAAACTACGCAGGAATCTCCTTTCTTTTTACTGTACGGTCGCGATCCAGTGCTACCGTTAGATAACATCCTTAGACCCCGAAGAAAATACGCTGGTGAAGATTTTCACAAGATAGCGCTTGAGCAGCAACACAAGGCCTTCACCCAGGTGTATCGGCGAATTAAGAAAGCACAGAAGAAGGGGGCTAAGTATGCTAATAGAGGTGTACAGCCTGTCGAGATTAAGGTCGGTGATCCAGTGTACCTTCATAATCACCGTAGGCACAATAAGTTAGACAGTAAGTGGAGGTCGCACTATAGAGTGGTGGAACAATTGTCGCCTGTCACATTCAGGGTACGACATCAACTAGATGGCACTGAGGTCAGTTCACATGCTGAACACTTGCGGATAGCCAAAATTAGCGAGTGGCCGATTCCAAAAGCCAGGGGGAGAACATTACGTAAAGCCACACAGGTTGTAGCTCCAGAATCATCCGATAGCGACAGTGACGATGCAGTAGGGCAAGAGAACGCACGAGACAGACTGACTAGGGGGGTGCGAAAAGAGCGTGAGAATTCTTCATCCAAGGAGGACGTTCCGTTAATGGAGTTAAGAAAGCGCCTAAAGACAAGAGAGAAAAGATCTCTCTCAGCAGTAAACGTTAGTTGTAACAAGGGCACATCAGACAGTTCTGATGATGGGGAGATCGACGACAATCGTTCGATTCAGCCTAGTTTACAGACTAATGGGGTTAGGGAAATTCTTGAAGCGATACTGACTCTTCTGCCAAAGAAGGCTTCAAATTAGAAATGCGACTCTCAGACGGTATCTGAGAGAGGACTATTGTAATGTGTAAATCATGAAGCATGATTTGAGTTTTGTCAGAGACAGTGGTATAAGTCTCTGGTGGTATCTTGTATATTGCAGACAACAACAAGATGAAGTTTTTCTTGAGTCTGATAGTATTGGGGCTAGCGCAGGGTTTTAATATTAATCACAATGTCATATTTCAAAAACTTGATGAAGTTACCACGACGAGGTCGCGATGGTTGGTAACTTTTGTTATTGATCTACAGCCATATCATAATGCGATCAATAAGCGCTATAAATACATGCAAGGTATTACCAACAGCACTTGGAATATCATTGCACATTATTTTGAAGAAAGGAAACAGTTCGTGAAGAACTTCGCACAGTTAGGTCAGGAACTAAAGATAGTGATGGATACATACAATGGAATTACTGAGAGTTTTGCAGAATACAATACGTTGTATGGCAGAAAAAGAAGATCACTAATTCCGTTTGTATGTAGTGCCCTCAATTTCCTTTTCGGTACTGTTTCTGAATCGGATCTGAGAGCAGTGCAAGAAAATGTACAAGTGTTAGCAGATAACCAACAAGAATTGGCAAATGTGGTGTCTGAAAGTCTGACCATAATAAATGCTTCGCGGGTTGAGATTTCGGAGAATAGACACGCAATTAATCAGTTGATGGAAGGTGTGACGCAACTTGATCAGAAATTAAGAAACGTAACGCAAGAAATGCAGAAGCAGATATACGAGTTAGAAACCTTTATTTCGACTTATCTTCAAATTGATTTGGTAATCGAAGAAGTTAAACAGATGATACAACGCCTGACGATTTATTTTTGAACATCTTCAACTTCAGTTGAATATGTTATCTCTTGGACGGTTAGCTCCAAGTACGATTACTCCGCATAACCTTCGAAAGTTGTTAACAGAGATTGAATTACGTTTAGAGTCACCCCTACACCTACCTGGGGATCCAAAGAAAGAGTTGTGGAAATTTTATCAGTCTCTTACATGTACTACCATTCTTGAAAACTCACGAATTCTAATGATCGTACCCATACCACTGCTCGATTTTAATGAGAAATTTGAAATTTATAAGGTACACAATTTACCTGTACCATTAGTAACTAGAGATTCAGGTCGGCCTGCGCCAGAATCAATGACGGCTCAGTATGACTTAGAATCCACAACAATAGCAGTAGACGCGCAACGTATGCGGTTCGCGTTCCTTACGGAAGCTGAACTTGAAGCTTGTTCCAAACCCTTGATAGGATTCTGTGCGATTCGAAGTGCAATATATCCTAAGAACATTAATCAGTTTTGTGTTACGGCGCTGTTTTTTAAACAATTCAGACGTAAATTGCAACACACTGCCAAACAAAGGTCAAGTTGGGTACAGTGTTACCTATGGCACGGTATATAATGGATGGGCTATGGGTCATTAGTAATCATAGTCCACTAAAGATGAGTATTAGTTGTCACGGTAAAGGGGTCACGTACCAACAAATCAACCCACCATTATCGCTAATCCGCCTCAATGAATCATGTACGGCTATTAGTGATAGATTGATGTTAACCCCTTACTACCAACAAGAGAGCCAGTATCAAGTGGAAGACAAATTGATAGGATGGCTGGAAAACTATGCATTTTCCAATATAGCATTATGGAAACCATTTCATAGCGCTTTACCAGACTGCGATCCCATCTCTTTGCCCAAAGAGTTAGATGAAATTAAGGAAATGCCAATGGATCATCTAATTGCTCGACTTCAGAGCATGCGATTCGTTAAGCCAAAACAAGAATGGGCGATATGGAAACAGATCATCATTGGTTCTATCGTAGGGACAGTTGTAGTGATCATAGTTGGGGTAGGGTATATACGATATAAGAAGAAAACTAGCGCATGGTTTGGCTCCATACTATCACGACTCAGGAAGGGTGAACGTGAGGTCACTGTGCCTACGTTGATTTCGGCGGCTGTGAAATCAGCAGACGTGAATGACGTCGCAAGAGCGAAGGACTCTACGCCGATGATGGAGGGAGGAGTGCAGTTACTCCCCGCCTCAAACGTTGTCAAGTTTTACCCGTCGTTGGGGTAACCAAGGATCAACGCTGTTGCGATCCAGGAAGAATCGTGAAGAATAACAAACACATGTGCAAAGACATAACTGAGTCGACGATTTTGATGTGAACATTTATTGGCGTGATGACGCCGGACAATAATAATTTTTAATAAGGAGTGACCGATTTAAATAAGCGGTCATTCCGAAAAATGATGTATTTTGTAGATAACATGTTTAATTGTTTGAAATGATTTTGTGGTCTGAATATTGTGTAATGAAAAAAAAACCGAATCTTGTGAATTAAGATTCCTTTTTTTTCGGGTAGGTTTGGGAGGAATGTTACACTATAAGTGTATACGGCCAATATCATGGTCGGGTAATTTTATAATTTCCCTTGATATGAAAATAACGAGAATATAATTAGTACCACGGGCAGAGCAGGGAGAGGGTGCTCACGTGAAGTTGACAAGTGGCCGGCCCTACTAGGCTGGGACTAATGAATGATAATTTCGAGTGGAAATACATCAATCTCACTTTAGCGGTCCCGATGCGGGCAGTAGCGAACTGGGAGCTGGGACTAATGAATAAATAACGAGCCCTCGTTAGTAGTGAGGAACACAGACTCCTGCTGACAAGGAATAATTATGAGAGTCAGTAATAGGTCCCTGGTCAGCTAGGGCCCGAGGGTGCTGTTCATCAGAGCAGATGGGGGATATTGTGGGAGACAGTAATGGGTTCCTGGTCAGCTACGATCAGAGGACGCTGACCACCATAATAGATGTGGAATAATTAGGAGAGACAGTAATGGGTCCCTGGTCAGCTAAGATCAGAGGACGCTGGCCACCATAACACATGTGGAATAATTATGAGAGACAGAAATGGGTTCCTTTGATAGCTAGGATCAGAGGACGCTGACCACCATAATAGATGAGGAATAATTATGAGAGACAGTAATGGGTTCCTTTGATAGCTAGGATCAGAGGACGCTGACCACCATAATAGATGAGGAATAATTATGAGAGACAGTAATGGGTTCCTGGTCAGCTAGGATCAGAGGGCGCTGTCCACCATGATAGATGTGGAATATTATGAGTGACAGTAATAGCCCCTTTGACTGATTGAGACAAAGGGGCGATGCCCTCCAGAACGTGTATATATAGTGGGGGGAAACACCAGAACGGGAGAGCTCACAACGAAGGGAACGAGATAGAGAGGGAGCTCGCACAATGAAGGGAACGAGAGAGCTCACAACGAAGGGAACGAGATAGATAGAGAGAGCTGGGGAGCAAGAGACCGAGCTCCGGTATTTTCGCCATTTTAGTATGCCAAGCTAGTAGGTTGGTTGTGCCCAACCTATTAGACGAAAGATGATGACAAAGAAATAAAAGACTCTTCTGGAAACACTCTTGTCTGGCTGCGTCTTCCATCAACGACATCTTGCGTGTGGCTGCGGTAGTGTAACATTGGCAACATTTCGTAACATTGTATCAAAGGCTCTTAGATGGTAGTGGAAATTTGAAGTTATTTCTAGGGCATTTTTTTCATGAATAGTATTACGTTTTGGTTACGTTTTCGTTTCTGAGTGGTTGTGTTATGCGAATTTGCTGGATTATTCTGGAAATCTGTAATAGTATAAAAGACGGAAAATATGTGTGTATGAGTGACGCAGTGTGTCAAAAGTATTCATGCACTGTAGAGGATACAGTGTATCTGCGTGTAGATGCATTTGTGGATGCATTGTGCCAACAAAATATTGTTGGAACTGTTACTCGAGTGTGGTCTACAACCTTATTCCACGTGTGACGAGTTGCAGATGAGTGAAATTTCTTTACAAGAACCCTACGTGCGTGCGTCTGCTGAGATTGCATCATATTACGACTACGGCTTCCAGGTAATAATCAGTATCTTCCTTCCATATCCCATGGTATAGATCCTCATTAGCCTCCGTAAAGGTGTTAGCACATGATACCTCTCGCAGTGGGACTATATGTTCACCATTACTGGCAGAAAAGGGGTTAATTAGGACAAAGATGTCAAACTGCCTTCGTAGGCCAAGTATGATTTGCTTGCTTGTTATAGTATTAGATGTGGATATGCGTCACCCTTGCCATCAATGTAAAGATTTACTCCATATCCCGATAGGAGATGAACTTGTTCCGTGCCGAGAAAATCTGAACATCACCAAACTGCACGAGGTGTAAATCCGCAGATGCGGGGGCTCATGAGGATCTATACCTCCTGCTGACACCACTTTGAACCCATGTTCCCGGAACAGCGAGAGCCTTTTGGTGTTAAATCAACGAAGATTACAGCAACACTATCTGCGTCTGCTGAGACTGAACGGGTTAACTCATTCGAGACGTGCCGCCTCTGGATACGCGGCATAAGAACCTCAAGGGGATTGACCATGACAAGTTCATAGCCGATGTCGCAGACTTTGTCGGCATCCGTCCCCACATCTCGGCCGAGCAACTCAACGCTGGTCTGCGGGCTGTCCTAGACCAGCATGCTCCCGCCACTCGCCGCCGGGTGTCGCAGCATCACTCCACGCCCTGGTACCCATCTGTGGCTGCTGAACTGCGCACCTTGAAGCACGAAAGGCGTCAGGCAGAGAGGTGTTGGCTCAAGTCTGGGTTGACTGTTCATAGACAGATTCTGAATAGTTTGAAGTATAAGATCACTCGCTTGACCACCAATGCCAAGACTGCTTTCATCTGCGCAAAAGTTGCTGCAGCAAGTACTTGCAAAGAACTTTTCCGTGTGACTAATGGACTCTTGGGTAAGACCAAATCTGTTCAACTGCCCAGCACACACCCAATCCGGGATCTCCCAGAACTGTTCTCTCGCTTTTTCTGTTCCAAAGTCAAAACAATACGTGACAACATTGACAAATGTGGTGATGATGCTCAGACATCTTGCTCATTTGAATCTAAGTGTTTTGCTGGCACTCCTCTTGTATGCTTCAGTCCAGTGACTGAAAAGGTAGTGCTAGACACCATGAGTAAGATGTCTCTCAAGACCTGTGAACTAGACCCTGTGCCTTCGTCCCTTCTTTTTGAATGTAAAGATGCAATTGTACCAGTCGTTACAGCTATTGTAAATGAGTCCCTCTTGCACGGCACTGTACCTACCTGTTTCAAAACTGCAATTGTTAAGCCGCTCTTAAAGAAGCCTTCACTTGATCCCAACAGTTTGAAAAACTACAGACCCGTATCCAACCTACCTTTTCTTTCAAAGCTTCTGGAAAAGATAGTGCTCACGCAGCTGCTAGACCATATCAAGAATAATGGTCTGTGGCATGTGTTCCAGTCAGCATATAGGTCTGGTCATAGCACGGAGACAGCATTGCTGCGTGTTGTGAATGACCTACTTGGTGCTAGCGATGAAGATCTAATCTCTGTTTTGACTCTGCTCGATTTGAGCGCAGCGTTCGATACCATTGACCATGACATTCTACTTGCCCACCTTCGTGATGTGTTTGGCATTCAAAGCACAGCACTGATTTTTTTCCAATCCTACTTTGTTGGTCGCTTGCAGATGGTTTCAGTGGTAGGATTTGAGTCCCACCCTGTTGAGCTGCTTTGTGGCGTTCCACAGGGGTCGGTATTGGGGCCTGTTCTTTTTACTTTGTATACACAGCCCCTGTCGCATGTCATTGAGCGTCACTTTGTTTCTTATCATTTATATGCAGATGATACAGAATTGTACAAACACTCCCTTCGTGAACATGTTGATCAGATGGTGCAGTCTTTGGAGGCTTGTATTTGTGATGTTCAGAAGTGGACCACACAGAACAAGCTCCAGCTGAACAGTGACAAAACTGAGTCCCTCCGAATGACCTGCTCCTCTACGTGCAGTGCTGATCTTCCTGAGTCAATGATGGTGGGCGAGAGCGCCATCTCCTTTTCTAGCTCGGCCCGTAATTTGGGTGTCATTTTTGACAACAGGCTGACAATGAAGGAACAAGTGAAGAAAGTCTGCCAGCTTGCCTTCATTGAACTCAGAAGGATCAGCACTGTTTGACATCTGCTAACTGTTGAAGTTACCAAAACACTTGTTACCTCCCTTGTGCTGTCCCGAATAGACTATTGCAATTCTCTTTTGTCCGGTGTTCCGCAAAATCTTCTTGATCAAATCCAGAAAGCCATGAACTGTGCTGCACGTCTGATTTTTCGTGTACCGAAACGTGAACACATTATGCCTCTACTAGCTGATTTGCACTGGCTGCCAGTTTCATACAGAATTCAGTATAAAGTCTGTGTTATTTGTTTCAACATCATCTCTGGTTCTGCCCCTCCTTACTTATCTGATCTTGTCCAGCTGTATACACCGTCCCGCTCACTACGCTCTGCTTCAGACACTCGTGTTTTCCGTATCCCTAGACGTAATAAGGTCACTCAAGGTCATCGTGCATTTTCGTATTTTGGTCCCATTACATGGAACGCTCTCCCAGCTGATGTGCGTCACTCGTCATCTCTTTCCATTTTCAAATCCAAGCTTAAAACTCACCTTTTTTCTGTTGCATATACGTAAGACCATTTTGTCTGCAGGCTCATCATGTGTGTGTGTGTGTGTGTGTGTGTGTGTGTGTGTGTGTGTGTGTGTGTGTGTGTGTGTGTGTGTGTGTGTGTGTGTGTGTGTGTTTTCTGCTCCTTGTAAATCAATGTATTCTTGTTGTTGTTGTAATGTTGTTGTTTTTTGTTTGTTTGTTTGTTGTTGTTGTAATGTATGTGCTTGTTTTTGTATTTTGCTTCACTGTTTCATTACTGTGCTTGTAAAGCGCCTAGAGCACCTTGGTGATTAGGCGCTATACAAATTACCTTTATTTATTATTATTAAGTCTCTGGGTCTGTGAATCATTTGCATAAAAGTAAGATGTACCCCCTCTTTCCAGCATGCTGTGAAGCAATCAACAAACTCAACATACACATACATAACTATCTAAAGATCTAAGGCAACGTTGGCTCTTTGACTGCTACTTGACTGTAAACTTGCGTTTATGCAACATTCGTTAATTCAAAGACAAAAAGTCCAAACCATGCACGTAAAATAGATGCGAAGTTTTATCAACAAGAGTTATAGATCCTCATGAGCCCCTGCAACTGCGGGGGCTCATGAGGACCTATATCTCTTGTGCTTAGGTCGTGCTCACTTTTTCTCGGCGGTCAAGGGATTAATATGACGAAAAAAAGTTCGTTAGGTCAGATCAGCTTTCCTGAAGGTAGATTAACACTTGAAGAGGAACAGCTATCACTTCCTGTTAAACCTGACTAAACTACAGAAATCTCCGGATATAACAAATCGCGAGGGGTCCTAATTTTTCTTGTTGTTATATCCGAAGTTTGTTTTAACCCATATGTGACCCTCTCTCACAAAATCAGCCTTAACTCGCATTTTGGATGTTTTGACATATATACATTTCTGAAAACTACAGTATTTGATGATTAATTTGATATATGACTGTAAGCTGTAACGCAAAAATTGTAGAAATTATTAGTGTTTAAATTTGTTAAAGCCTCTGGCTTCGCATATCCGATATGGTGATATCATGCTGAGGCTAAAAGCTTCAAATTTGTACACTGCCATATGCAAGATATATTATACTATAGTACTTACAGATAAGGATATAGACCAATGGCTTTGGATCAAGGGTGGTGTCAGAATAGCTGGGCGCCTTGAGGCGCCAAGCTATTCTGGCACTATCCTTGAACTATTTTAGTCAAACTTATTTCATAGCGAATTTACGTACTAAAAGTTCCCCATGGACCTCCGAGTTAACTCAGAGGACCCTATATAGGGAACCTTTACTAAATATCCGACTTTTTGTATATCTGACTTTGCTAAAGGCTGGTTTGCTGTTTCCGAGAACGTCAGTATTACGCTTAGTTTGCTGTTTTTAAAAAATTACAGTCAACTATTTGACACGAGCACAACTGCGTATCCTTGCCCACAGCACATTAAACTACTTCTAAATGCGAACGGCATAGATCCTCATGAGAATGTATGTCTCTTGCTGACAGCAATTTGCATCCATGTGCATTGGACAGGTGGTGCTAGGGGGCCTGATCTGAGGCTTTAAATTTCGAAATATTGTTAACCTTTTTGATGTCACTGGTCGCGGATTGTGATTCTTTGTTCACCCAAGGCTAAAGAACACACTGACACGTCCGAGGAACGTGGATACAAAATGGAGTCAGCAAGAGTCATAGATCCTCATGAGCCCCCGCATGGGGCTCATGAGGATCTATGCCTCTTGTATTCAGCTGTTGCATTTACACGCAATCTGAGACGATCGCTGCGTCAACAGAAAGGAGAAGAGGGATTTCTGTGGCCATTGGGAGGCGTTGCAGAAAACGGAACCTTAACTACGCTTCTAACGCAGCGGACGAAAATCGGAGGGTAAAGTTAACATGCTGAACAGGGAGAAAGCACTCAAAGATGGAATGGAGAAAAAAAAATACAAGAGATGGAACGAAGGCGAGGATGAAACAGAAACGAATAAAGAAGGTAACACAGCTACGCGTATGTATGTGTGTGCATATGTATGTAAACAAGAAAATATCCGATATGTCTGTACACAAAAGCTAGAGGCTAGAGGAAATTGTGACAAAACTAGAACTTTACGGCACAATTTCAGTCTTGCTATAATTTGTGTCAAAGCAGGTTGACTTTACCTAGCTACATGATATACTAAGTACGTGGGTCACCTGGACCCTTTTCTGAAAGTGCGTCGATGCGTGTGTGCGTGTTAGTGCGGCGCTTGAGAATCTATTCTTCCTGGAGATGCGCGCATGTTTGTGTGTGTGAGAGAGAGAGAGAGAGAGAGAGAGAGAGAGAGAGAGAGAGAGAGAGAGAGAGAGAGAGAGAGAGAGACAGCCGCGCGCGTGAGTGAGAATGACGTCATATTTAGAGTATTATGTCTGTGTCTGCGTGGTGACGGAGTTGCCTCTTTTACATCACCGCCAGTCTCACTTTCTCTAGAAGTAAAGGTTTTTTAGTGTTTTAATTCTTTCCTAAAAAGAATTAATTTTTACTAAAGAAGTTGAAAGGACACAAAGCTGGCTAACAAACTCATCCAATGTCTTTCTCCATATAGCTGTGTGTACAGAAATATCGGAGATTTTCTTGTTTTCATACATACATACATACATACATACATAAGAACATACATACATACATACATACATACATACATACATACATACATACATACCTACATACATACATACATACCTACATGTCTCTGTCTGTCTTGGCTTGACTTCGCGAACGAAGATTCTATAGGGCTTGCCCACGTCGTCTGCAGGCATTTTCATGGCTGCGGAGGCCAATCCGGGACAGGCAGGTTCGACCGCAGTGGCTGCAGGGGAAGGTCTGGTCAGGGTTCTGAGTTACGACAACTCTGTTTTTTCTTCTAAGACGCTTGTCCTTAAGGTTAGCTCTGCGAGAGTCCTCAAAGGAGACGGCTGCCTTGTGAATGGTGGAGCGCCAGGTGTCACGGTCCGCAGCAAGCGAAGACCACTGGCGGTGGTCGATTTGGCAGGCACTAAGCGACTTCTTGAGACCGTCTTTGTATCTCTTCTTTGGTGCCCCTCTGTCTCGGTGTCCAGTGGCGAGCTCGCCGAACAGAGTGATCTTGGGTAGGCGATGATCCTCCATCCTGGAGACGTGCCCCGCCCAGCGAAGCTGTGTCCGCAGCAGCAAAGCCTCGATGCTCACAGTTTCCGCCTGTTCAAGGACTTCGACGTTGGTGACATAGTCACTCCAGTGAATGCTGAGGATGGTACGCAGGCAGCGCTGGTGAAAGCGTTCGAGGAGTCGTAGTTGGCTGCGGTAGTTACCTACATACATATATACATACATATATACATACATATATACATACATATATACATACATACATACATACATACATACATACATACATATATACATACAAACATACATACATACATACATACATACATACATACATACATACATACATAAGAACATACATACATACATACATACATACATACATACATACATACCTACATACATACCTACATACATATATACATACATATATACATACATACATACATACATACATACATATATACATACAAACATACATACATACATATATACATACAAACATACATACATACATACATACATACAAACATACATACATACATACATACATACATAAGAACATACATACATACATACATACCTACATACATACCTACATACATATATACATACATATATACATACATACATACATACATATGTACATACAAACATACATACATACATACATACTCACATATAGCGCTTCGCGCCAAATGAACGTTTAGCAGCGAGGTTAGCTTAACTAGACATGACGTAATTTTTATCTTGTTACTTCAATTGTTAGAGGTTTAGCCTGCCCGCCTTTGACATGGACATGCTATATAATTCGCCCCACAACGACCCGTCCTAAAAAGCCTCTTCTATAAATAGAAGGGATTTAAAAACTTTACTTCTAGAGAAAGTCAGATTGTGGCGGTGACGTAAAAGAGGCAGCTCCGTCACCACGCAGACACTAACACAATACTCTAAATATGACGTCATTCTCGCTCGCACACGCGGTTCTCTCTCTCTCTCTCTCTCTCTCTCTCTCTCTCTCTCTCTCTCTCTCTCTCTCTCTCTCTCTCTCTCTCTCACACACACACACACACACACACACACACACACACACACACACACACACATACAAACGTGCGCGCATCTCCAGGAGGAATAGATCTTCATGCGCTTTGCCCATGAGGATCTATGCCTTTTGGAAATGTTTGGAGCGCGCGCGCACGCACGCACTAAGACGCACACACACATTCAGAAGAGCATGGAGCTAACCTGTGTACTTAGTATATCATGTGTAGCTTGGTAAACGGTCACCCTGCTTCACACAAATTATAGCAAGACCGAAATTGTACCGTGAAGTTCTAGTTTTGTCACCATTTTCTCAAGCCTATGCCAAGCGAAAGTAAAACTCATATCACGTAAAATATAAAATTACGCGAAAACTAAAACTTACGTCATGACAAATGACATTTGACAAATCAATCAAGCGAAATTACTGGGCCCTTTATAGAACTCACTGACACTTTGACAGACCTACGAGACTTTTTCAATATGAGATAATTCAACATCAGAATCAGGTCAAAGACAAAAGGTAGAGACCATTGACAGCGAGGACAGCTCTCATATAGAAAGGACTTTGTGGGTTTTGGTTCATCCCATCCAGTTTTCAATACGGTAGACAAAAACAAACCACTCCACAGTCGCAGTTTGACCAACCAGCTGTTTACCACCAGTCTGCATAAATACAAAGATCTTAACGAACACCTAGCAACTGCAAGAAGCATAGATTCTCATGAGCCCCTGCAGGCTGGAGAGGCTCTTGCGAATCTATGCTTCCTGCTGGATGTAACTGGCGGCTTTCCGTAGTTTCAGACTAGAGCGAGCTGCGCCGCCATTCGGTTCACGTCAGGAGCACGAACAGGGAAATTGTCAACAGCACGTGAGTATAACTTACCCGGCAGCCTTCACGTGTGTAAGACATAATATTATTTAGCTTTGGAATCACTTACTGACAATGATCAGGAACATTTAACACCTTCGCTGGCAGATATAACAAACCGCACTTACTGACAGTCAGATGCAAGCGGTATAGATCCTCATGAGCACCCGCAGTCGCGGGGGCTCATGAGGATCGGCCTCTTGCTGTCTTCATTCAGTTTCATGTTCCTCAGTCTTACTTGACTGAGTGTCACTTGTTGTGTTTTTCAGTGTTCATTCTCTGACGGTTTGCAAATCGTATCTTTTTTTTTTTTTTTTTTTTTTTTTTTTTTTATCTGATCCACGGGCAGTGATGGTATGAGTTATGGCAGGCGTTATTTGCAAGTTGCAGGCCGGCAAAGCTTTGCTTTAGGCCTACGTATGTCGTAGGCCCGAAAGTGTTCAGCATGATTAGTGTCTCATAAGTGCGCGAATACACTCTCGTATCAGTACTGTATTTTATGTAGCACAAAACTCACATGATCAGTCTGTGCGGCACAGTCCTGTTTATTCACGCCATGGAAGTGCACGCAGTCTGCTTATCAT
>BTPG01000003.1:57714795-57719795 GCA_036245525.1 Semisulcospira habei
TGTGCGTGTATGTGCGTGTGTGTGTGTGTGTGTGTGTGTGTGTGTGTATTGCACTATTGCTTGAAATAAATTTGACCTTTATAGTTCGAGGGTGGTGCCATAATAGCTTGTCATTTTATTAATCGAGATGTAAGCTTGAAGCAATTCAGGTGCTTGACAAACAACAAAAGGTCAGTGCGCAAAGACAATATAGCCGAAGTCGGCCGTAGTGGGCGCACGATTTGTGCGCGGGTCCACTGCGGCTGATTTCATCTTGATAGGCTTTAGAGGGCTTGCTATTTTCGCGTACAGGAGCCTTTGGTGTGCATGCAGATAGATAGACTGCGTGTTTGTTATGGTATCATGCTCACTGCCTATATGTGTGTGTTTGTTATGGTATCATGGTCACTACCTACTTATTACCGTTCTAATCTGCTGTCTGAGTTTTGTCAACAAAAAACAATGGGCACAGCCCCCTTCATTATCTCCATGCTAGCTGTTCATGAAGTGGGTTTACTCATAAGTAACCTTCCAAATAAAAAGTCCTCGGGGTCTGATGACATCAGCCCGAAAATACTTAAACTGTCTCTCCCATACATTGTATAATCATTAACTTACATTTATAATCTCTGTATCCAGCATAACACTTTTCCTAACGAACTTAAATATGCGAAAGTAATTCCACTTCTAAAAACAAAAGATCGTTCTGACCCTAATAACTATCGGCCTATTTCTTTATTATCTGTTTTGTCCAAACCACTGGAAAGGCACGTTTATAAACACCTGCTTGCTTACCTAGACGACCGTAAGCTCCTCCACCCTTTCCAATCCGGATTTTGCCCACAGCATTCATGCCCCACAGCACTTACACGCCTTGTTGACACATGTCTCGAGGGAATGAATAAGTCACAGTTAACAGGAGTAGTCTATCTAGATTTTAAGAAGACTTTTGATCTGACTGACCACACTATTCTGACTGCTAAGCTTCACAAATACCTTAATAACGGAGACGCAGTTGCTTTTTTCACAGCTTACCCTAATAAAAGAAAACAAAAGGTTCTTGTTCATGGCTCATACTCCTCTCTCAAAGATGTAAGTTTCGGTGTGCCCCAGGGGTCTGTACTGGACCCCCTGCTGTTTTGCTTATTTATTAACGAATTGGCTCTATATATTACTTGTCAAGATGTACAATGCGACCTTTTGCTGACGACACCTCAGTGCATACTACTAGTAAAGATATACAGGTAATTTCCGACAATTTACAACAAAGTCTTCATGACGTATCAGCTTGGTGTATAAAGTATTCTATGGTTGTTCATCTAGTCAAAACGAAATCGATGGTAGTCGCCACGCGCCAAAAACAGCAGATAATGCCTCTATTACTTAACCTTTCACTTAAAGGTAGTCAGGTAGAACAGGTAAACGAACATCGCGTACTAGGAATTACAATCGACAGCTAAAATGGCAAGCTCATACAGACGCCTTATGCAAAATAGTAGCAAAAAAGCTCTCTATGTTATCAAAACGGAAATATTATACTGATTCAGATACCCGTAAACTATTTTATACTGCTCACATACGTTCTCACGTCGAATACGCGTCAACGGTATGGGCTGGATGTAGTGAGGTCCATTTAAAGAGACTCAATTCCCTACACAGACGGGCGGCCAAAGTAATCTGCCTTGATCCACACCTAACCACAGAAGCAAAGCTCACAAAAGCAGGTCTCCTGCCTCTTCAAGTTCATTTCAAATATAACAAAGCAATATTTATGTTTAAAGTGTGGAAGCGCAAAACACCTGAGTACATCTCCACTTTGTTCCGCAAGTCAGAGTCCAAGCTTGGAAACATCAGAAAGCTTTTCATAACGGTCCCAAAACCAAGGATCGATCTATATAAAACCAGCTTATCCTTCTCAGGGACACATATCTGGAATGCGCTTCCCGAACATGTTAAATCCGCATCCTCGCTAGCCTGTTTTTAAAAGGGTCTCTGCAAATATTTCGTGAATCACTCGTAGGGCCTAGAGATGCCTTAACTACATGTATTATATGTCCCTTTCTCTGCTGGGTTCAATTTATTCGCAGTTAAGCATGCCATCTCTTGCATTTATCATTTGAACTACTGCCTATGTGAACAGTGTTGTCAATTGTTTGCAACTATTATGTTTTACTTGTATGTATGTGCATGTGTAGATAGTTTTGTAGTTGTTAGCAACGGTAGGTTTGCAAAATGGCTCTGTCAATGACGATGTCAATGCCTTGACCGTTGTAAAATAATGTTTTATTGATTCATTGATTCATATGTCTGTCTGACGTTCAGGCTGAGAGACACAGAGATAGAGATAAAGACAGTTACACAGACAGACAGCACCTGGCACAGTCACACAGACAGACAGTGAGTTTGCTGTTTGTTCGTCTGTTTTATCAGTGGCGTGGAATCCGCCCAGTGCACAAAGGCCATCGGGGGGGGGGGGGGGGTGGGGAGAGAGAGAGAGAGAGAGAGAGAGAGAGAGAGAGAGAGAGAGAGAGAGAGAGAGAGAGAGTGAGAGAGAGAGAGAGAGAGAGAGAGAGAGAGAGAGAGAGAGAGAGAGAGAGAGAGAGAGAGAGAGAGAGAGAGAGAGAGAGAGAGAGAGAGAATTTCTACTTTTGTTCGGCACTTTCAACCTGACACAAACGGCCTCCCGACGCTACACCTTACTTCCAGTGGCCACATACATCAAAAAACTTGCGGGAGAATGGGGGGGGGGGGGGTAGGGGGGAGGTGGGGGGGGGACTTTGTTACAGCATTTTAAAGAATTTTGGATTTTTGGGAAGGGATGTCCAGACATCCCTCCCCCCCCCCCTTCATCTCCACCCCTGCTCTGAAAAAAAAAGGGGGGTGGGGTGGGGATGGGGGGTGGAAAGGGGGGTGGGGGGAGGGGGTAAGGGTGCGGGGGTGTTTAAAATCCACTAAAAGCTAATAGGAACTTTGTTACAGCATTTTACAGAGTTTTGATCTTCTGCTGTAAATAAGGATTGAAAACAATGTTTTCTTACATTTTATTTTCTTGATTTATTTCCAAACCAGGGTAATCTCATCCAGTACACGGTACTTATCATAAGCTGAAAAGAAGAATGTCTGACTTCATCATCGTGGCGATCGTAGCCATTTTCATCCTGGCAGTCCTGTCTTGGTGCTGGGGTAAGCGAGAGGGTGGAGAAGATCGACCAATAATTCAGGCACCAGGTCGACGAATCGACGACCACTACGATGGTATGGACAAATGTCTTTTTAATCAATTTAGCCCCGTCCGATTCACTACAGCAGGAGATAGGTTGACCATGATATTGAATATAAGTGACGTCACACAGCCAGTGACTTTACGCGCGTCGTCTGCAGTTGCCCATTTTGTGCATTAAAAACAATGAACGCAAATAACGGCAAAGTTCGAACTCGGCGAAAGTGTGCCTGGATACGCAATTTTTGGATGTGATAATAGGCAAGAGAAACAAAGATAATGTCCCCAAAGGTGTAATATTGCGATTTATTCGTACACCGCTGTCCGTTGATGGGAAGGAGAGGAACGTTGAGCAAAGAGAGAAGACGACCATCGAAAAGATATCCAGCACTAAAGATGCACTAGACTATGCACAAAGCAAGTTTAACATACAAAATGTTCCAGATAAAAGATTATTTAGAACATTTTCAGAACTGCGGCACGACACGCTTATAAAAACATTTTGTAATTGTTGTTTAATCCTTCGACCGCTCTACGTCATCGATTTATAAATAAAGTGGAGAGGGGCTTCCTCCAACGCTTAATTTCGCAAAAAAAGATCATTATAAAAGAGTATGACAAAAGTTCAGAACGCTGAAGTGTTGTCTTAAAATGATGTCTATGAGTCAGTGGAAACGACAATAAGACATGGACCCAAAACTTGTTCTTCCAATGGGAATTCATGAAGTTTTTTTTTTTTTTTTTTTTTTTTTTTAAAGAATAAAAGATATACTTAGGAAAGAATAAGATAGCTAGCCATTCTGAAGACCAGAACCACGAGCAGAAAAACAAACAAAAAGCAAGAGCAACACGATAAATATATAAAGAAATAAGTAAATAAATGAATACAAAATAAATAAATAATGAATAAACAACTAACACCGCGGGAGAAGGGGCAGGGTGGAGAGGGTAAGGGGGGGGGGGTTGAGCCCTCATCGGTGATGGCATCAGTCAAATCTTGTATGTGAATTACCTACTGAACTAAGGCAAAATAGGAATAAACTGAACTTATTATAATTATATGCAAATCATGCTGTTGTTAGCCCCTATCGGCTAACATCGCTTTGAACTGGTGCAATGATTTAGTGTGTGAGGACGGATTCCTTCATAACTGTGTACTCAGTATGTATTTTCCCCCAAATCACTTGTTCTGTTGCCGGAGTCAACGAGATCGCCTCAGTTTCGCTGACATTACATTCAAGGTGACCTCCGAACTCTCCAACAATGCTGCAGTTTTACCTTTAGTTATGTAGTGCTTTGACGTCTTTATCTTGTAAAAACCGACAAACCGCGAGTCCACCACTGCTGCACAGAATGGAGTTTGTAGCAGACGAACCCAGTTGCGTATCACGTGATCGCTTCGTCTTGCATTCAATCAATTCAAGAACAGTGCCAGATTAGCTAGGCGTCTGATGACGCCTACGTAATCTGGCAGTGCCCTTAAATTATCATGGTCGATCCATCTTCTACTGCAACTGGTGCGTGGCCGTTAGGTAACATCTTCAAAAATGGTGGGAAAATGCCGGCCACGCTGTATGACAATTTCGCAGCTATTGATGTGGGGAGTTTTGAACAAGTTAACTGTATACAGTACACGGTGCCACATGTATAGGCCGATTGACAATGGAGCGTACGACGTTTATCCCAGATATCTCCGCAATGAAACACTTTTCTGTACAATTGTAAGAACAAATACCATTTAGCGCTAAATGACCTAATATGGCATTTTTTTTTTTTTTTTTTTTTTTTTTTTTTTTTTTTT